>CM067082.1:259472-678998 GCA_034008185.1 Gorsachius magnificus
CCCCCCCCCCGCCACCCCCCCGGCCACCCCCCCCCACCCCAGCCATCCCCACCCACCCCAGCCACCCCCTCCCCAGCCGCCCCCTCCCCAGCCACCCCCCCCTTGGCCATCCCCAGCCACCCCGGCCACCCCCCGGGCCACTCCCCCCCCGGTCACGCCCAGCCACCCCCCCCCCGGCCACCCCCAGCCACCCCCACCCCCCCCAGCCACCCCCCCTGGCCACCCCCACCCCCCCCAGCCACCCCCCCCCGGCCACCCCCCCCAGCCACCCCCCCCAGCCACCCCCACCCTGTCCTCCCCCACCCCGGCCACCCCACCCGGCCACCCCCCCCCCCCCCGGCCCCCCCCCCCTGACTCGGGCCGCCCCCCCCAGGCTGGAGGCCGCCCACCAGCACCTCCTGGTGCTCTGGCACCAACTGCACCTGGACCTGCGGAGCCTCCTGGCCTGGCGCCTGGCCCCCCCCGGCCCCCTGACGGTGAGTTGCGTGTCCCCTCCCACCCGCGCCGGCGCCGGGTGGCCCCAGATCCCCCCCCCCCCCCCCCCCCCGGGGCCCGGCCGGGGGCCCGCCCGCCCAGTTCCGCAGCATGCCGGCGGAGGAGTGCCGGCGCGTCCTGCGCAGCCTGGAGACGCACTACCAGGAGTTCCTGCGGGACAGCCAGGACGCGCGCGGCTTCCAGCCCGACGACCGGCTCCAGGTGGAGCGCGACTACAACGCCCCCCCCGCCCACCAGTTCCGCGACGCCCGGGCCCCCCGGGGAACCCCCGCACCCCCCGCTGTCCCCTCCGTCCCCGGGGGTGCTGCTGACCCCTCCCCGGCGCCCCCGCAGGAGAGCAGGATGAGTCCCTGTGCAAGAGCTACATCTCCCAGCTGAAGGACATCCGCCTGCAGCTGGAGAGCTGCGAGTCCCGCACCATCCACAAGATCCGCCTGCCCCTCGACAAGGACCCGCTCAAGGAGTGCGCCCAGCGCATCAGCGAGCAGCAGGTGGGCGTGCGGGGCGCGCGGACGGGGCCTGGGCACCCGGGGCGGGGCTGGTGCCTGCCCCCCACGCCGGGGGGCCGCGGACACCTTCCCCCTCCCCTGCTCTTCTTCTCCTCCTTCTCCTCCTTCTCCTCCTTCTCCTCCTTCTCCTCCTTCTCC
Organism: Gorsachius magnificus; assembly: GCA_034008185.1. Taxonomy (NCBI): domain Eukaryota; kingdom Metazoa; phylum Chordata; class Aves; order Pelecaniformes; family Ardeidae; genus Gorsachius; species Gorsachius magnificus. The sequence continues at coordinate 260,615 of CM067082.1, forward strand.
TCCTTCTCCTCCTTTCCCCTCCTGCCCGGTCCCCTTCTTCCCCTTCTCCTCCTTCCCCTTCTTCCCCTTCCCCTTCTTCCCCTTCCCCTTCGTCCCCTTCCCCTTCTTCCCCTTCCCCTTCTCCTCCTTCCCCTGCTCCTCCTTCTTCCCCTTCTTCTCTTTCCCCTTCTTCTTCTTCCCCTTCCCCTTCTTCTCCTTCCACTCCTCCTCCTTCCCCCTCCTTCCCCTTCCCCTTCCCCTCCGGGGCGGGGGGCTGCCGGGGGCCCTGCAGGCCGCGGCGTTTGGCAGGGCGTTGGGTGGGGGATCAGGCAACGGGCAGGGCGTGAGGGCCCCTCCTCCCCCCGCAGCAAATCCACCTGGAGCTGGAGGGCATCAAGAAGAACCTGGACAAGGTCAGCGAGAAGACGGAGAAGGTGCTGGCGCAGCCGGAGCCGGCCAGCTCGGCCCCCGTGCTGCGCTCGGAGCTGGAGGTCACCCTGCAGAAGATGGAGCAGGTGTACAGCCTCTCCAGCATCTACCTGGAGAAGTGAGTGTCCAGCCCCGGCGCGCTCCGTGGCCGCGCCGGATGGGACGAGCCTGGTCTGGCCGGGGGCGGGCGGGGGGGGCGGATGAGGTCGGGCGGAATCTGGCTGTGCCGACGCGTCCTTCCCTTCCCATCGGCTGTGTGCCGACTGATCAGGGAATCACAGAATCCCGGAATCCCGGGTTGGAAGGGACCTCAGGGATCACCTGGCCCAACCTCTCTGGGCTAGAGCCCCATCCAGACACGACGGCCCAGCACCCTGCCCAGCTGAGGCTGGAAAGTGCCCAACGTGGCGGAGTCACCCCCTCCCCTGGGGAGAGCATTCCCATGGGAATGTTGTTCTCATGGGGAAACATTTCCCTCTCGTGTCCAGTGGGAATCTCCCCGGGATCAACTCGTGTCCATGCCCCCCTGTCCTCTCCACGGGACCCCTTGTGACGAGGGAGTCTCCATCCTCTCTGTAGCCCCCCCTTAGGCACCGGGACGTGGGGATGAGATCCCCTCGGAGCCTCCTTTGCTCCGGGCTGAACAAACCCAGCTCTCCCAGCCCATCCCCATCCGGCTGAGAGAGGCTTCCCAGCCCTTGGCTCACCTTGGTGGCCCTGCTCTGGGCCCCTCCAGCCTGCCCACAGCTTTTTTGTGCAGCGGGGACCAGAACTGGGCACAGGATTCCAGGTGGGGCCTGGCCAGCGCCAAGCAGAGTGGGACGAGGGCTCCTGTATCCCTGCTGGTGATGCCCTTGGTGATGCCCCCCAGCACCCTGCTGGCCTTGGCTCACTCCTGTTGGGCTCGGTGGCCACCAGGACCCCAGGTCCCTTCCTGCAGAGCTGCTCCCCAGCCGGGGGGGTCCCAGCCCGTGCTGCGCTCGGGGATTGTGTTGTCCCGGGTGCAAGACCCCGCACTTGTCCCTGTTGAACCTCATGAGGTTCTCGCTCGCCCGCTCTTCCAGGCTCTGCAGGTCTCCCTTTTGGGGGGGCTCTCCCTCCCCGAGTGTCCACGTCCCCACTCAGTTTGGCGTCACCTGCAAACCTCACCAGGCTGTGCCTGATCCCATTGCCCTCATCGCTGATCATAGAATCACGGAATCACTTTGGTTGGAAAAGACCTTTAAGATCATCGAGTCCAACCGTTCCCCTCACCCTGCCCTCCCACCCCCAAACCCCGTCCCTCAGCACCTCATCCATCCTTCTTTTAAATCCCCCCAGGGATGGGGACTCCACCACCTCCCTGGGCAGCCCCTTCCAGAGCCTGACAACCCTCTCAGTGAAGAAGTTTTTCCCCATGGCCAACCTCACCCTGCCCTGGCGCAAAGGGCAGGTTTGATGAAGACGTTGAATAGCGTTGGGCTCAGTGTCGAGCCCTGGGGGACCCCAGGTGTGGCGGGTCCCCAGTTAGCAAGAGCCGGTCACCAGCACCCCGCGGGTGCCCCTTCCCCACCCACCGCGCCGACCGCTCGGCCAGGCCGTACCGCATCCGTCTCCCCAGGAGGACGCCGTACCGCTGCCGGCGCCGGCTGAGCCCCCCCCTCCTCTCTCCGCAGGCTGAAGACCATCAACCTGGTGATCCGCAGCACGCAGGGGGCCGAGGAGCTGGTCAAGAAGTACGAGGACCAGCTGAAGGACGTGCAGACGGTGCCGGCTGACCTGAAGGAGCTGGAGGCCAGCAAGGCCGAGCTGAAGGTAAGGGCTGGGGCAGCCCCGCGCCGGGGTGGAGCCGGGGGGGGCTGGGGCTGACCCCTGCGCTGTCTGCCGCAGCGGCTGCGGGCGCAGGCGGAGGGCCACCAGCCCTTCTTCAGCACGCTGGAGACCGACCTGAGCAAGGCCAAGGACGTCAACGAGCGGATGGTCAGGGGCCACAGCGAGCGTGACGTGGACCTGGACCGCTACCGGGAGAGGGTCCAGCAGCTGCTGGAGCGCTGGCAAGCCGTCCTGGCCCAGGCGGACCTGCGCCAGCGCGAGCTGGACCAGCTGGGCCGCCAGCTGCGCTACTACCGCGAGAGCTGCGACGGGCTGCTCCAGTGGATCCAGGATGCCAAGCAGCGGCAGGAGAAAATCCAGGCGGTGCCCATCACCGACAGCAAGACCGTGCGGGAGCAGCTGCTGCAGGAGAAGGTAGCACCCACGGCGGGGCGGCCGGGACCGGCCTTGGCCGCGGCGGGGTGGCCGCGGGGCGCCTGAGCTCACCCCCGCGCGTTTCCCCAGAAACTCCTGGAGGAGTGCGACCGCAACAAGGAGAAGGTGGAGGAGTGCCAGCGGTACGCCAAGCAGTACATCGACGCCATCAAGGTGCGCTGCGGGCTGGCCCCCCCAGGGGTGCCAGGGCGGGCGAGGGGCCGGGGAGGGGCAGCTGGCCGGCGTGCTGGGGACGCTGGCTCGCCTGCTGGGGACACTGGCTGGCGTGCTGGGGACACTGGCTCACATGCTGGAGACGCTGGCTGGCATGCTGGGGACACTGGCTCTCATACTGGGGACACTGGCCAGGTGCTGGGGACGCTGGCTCGCTGCTGGGGCCACTGGCCAATGCTGGAAACACTGGCCAGTGGGGGACACTGGCCAGTGTGCTGGGGAAGCTGGCTCGCATTCTGGGGCCACTGGCCAATGTGCTGGGGCCACTGGCCAGTGTGCTGGGGCCACTGGCTCACATACTGGAAACACTGGCCAGTGTGCTGGGGACACTGGCCGGTGTGCTGGGGACACTGGCTTGCGTGCTGGGGACACTGGCCGGCGTGCTGGGGACCCTGGCCAGATGCTGGGGACGCTGGCTCCATTGGGGACACTGGCTCACATTTGGGGATGCTGGCCGGCGTGCTGGGGACACTGGCTCACATACTGGGGACACTAGCTGGCATTCTGGGGACACTGGCTGGCGTGCGGACTGGCGGCGTGCTGGGGCCGGCTACATTCTGGGACACTGGCCGCATGCTGGGGACACTGGCTCACATTCTGGGGACACTGGCTCACATTCTGGGGACCTGGCTGGCATGCTGGGGACACTGGCTCACATTCTGGGGCTGGCACCTGGGGCTGGCATCTGGGGCACGGCCATTTGGGGACTGGCGTGCTGGGGACACTGGCTCGCATTCTGGGGTCACTGGCTCACATTGTGGGGACGCTGGCCGGCGTGCTGAGGACCCCTGTGCCCCGCAGGATTACGAGCTGCAGCTGGTGAGCTTCAAGGCTCAGGTGGAGCCGATGGCCTCCCCGGCCAAGAAGCCCAAAGTGCAGTCAGCTCCGACAGCATCATCCAGGAGGTGAGGGGGCGCGCGGCCCAGCCCGGCGGGTCCCTCCCCGGGAGGGGGGGACAGCTCTGCGCTGGAGTGGGGGGCACGGTGGGGCTGGCGTGGGGGCTCGCCTCCGGCCCCACCGCCATGGGCGCGCTCCCCTCCTGCTGACGCCCGCTCTCCGCCGCAGTACGTGGACTTGCGGACGCGGTACAGCGAGCTGACCACGCTCACCAGCCAGTACATCAAGTTCATCACGGAGACGCTGCGGCGGCTGGAGGAGGAGGAGGTAGGGGAGCGGGCGCGCGGGCGCGCGGGGTGGCATGGCTCCGGCACTCTCCTTCTGCCATAACAACGGGGAACACGGTCCATGGCGACTGCTGGCCCCCCCATCACTAACGCTGGCCCGCGGCCTCTAACCCCGCTCCGACCTGGGCTGCCGGGACCGAAGCTGCTGGCTCTGGGCGCAGCGGGGCTGCGAGCCGGCCGGGGCGCCCCGCAGAGCTGGCCCCGGGCGCCCTGGGCTCTGGCACGACTGGTGGGGAGCGCAGCCAGCAGCGGCCTGCCGCATGAGCGCCGCGCTCGGGCGCCGCGGGGCCGCAGCCCTCGGGTGTTCTCTCTTGGTAACCTCTCTAACTCTTGGTTTCTGCCCTCGGAAGCCGAGCCGCTTTGCCCGTGCTTTGTCTTGGGGGATGTTTGTGTTGGTGGGGATCTAATGGAGGGTAAAAAACCAGGATGACTCTGGCACCCCTGCACCAGGTACTCACTCTGCGCATGTCCCCCTCCCCACAGCACCCCCCCCCCCCCCCCCCCCCCCCGCCCTCGGGACTGCCGCTCGCCCCCCGCGCTCCTCGCCCTCCTCCGCCTCTGCTCCCGGGCCATCGCTGCGCCTCTTGGGGCGGCGCGAGGGGACGCAGCCCCACGGCTCTGGGGGCCCGGCTCACCCGCATGTGCGCTGCCTGCGCCCGGCATCTGCCTGCCTGGCTCACGGTGCATGCGGCACGAGCACTCTGCGGCACGGCCCCGAGCCACGCGTGAGCCACAGCGGCCCTTCGGCAGATGACGGGCTGGCCGGCTTGGCTGGAGCGGGCCGGGGCGGTGGGGTTTGGCCAAGCTGGGGCAGCGCGGGCTGGAGCTTGGGTTGCTCTTCACGTCCTTGTTGAGGCTTTCCTGGCAAGGGAAGCTCCGCTGGCTCCTCCCTCGCCGCCCGCCCCGCTCCCCCCGGCGCTCCGGCTGGGTCTCTCCTTTCCCCACTGCCATGGCTCTGCGCCGGCCCCTCCTGCATGCGGGGTCCTGGCAGGGATGGGCAGAGGCTCGGTGGTGGTGTGCAAGCTGGTCGCATCCGTCTCCATCGCCTTGGGCTTTGCTCGCGCTCCATCCCTCCTCTGTGGTACGGGGGCCATCCCGCTTCCTGCCCCGCTGTCGCGGTCCTGTCGCCCATCCGCCCGCGCTGTGCTGAGTGGGACGCGCTGGTCACCCGTCCCCTGTCTGCCGTACGTCTTCTGGAAGCTGGCGCCACCGCCTCCAGCTCATGGGGAGGCCCAGGGACCTGAAGCCATTCCACGCGCATCCTCCACCCCCGCGCCCCAGCCCGTGCCGCCGCTCGGTGGTGCGCGGTTGTGGCCGGCGTTTGACGCCGTGGCTCGGTCGCATCCCTTGTGATTTCTCTCTCTCTCCCCTCTCTGTTTTCTCTGCACCCTCTTTCCCCTCCAGAAAGCCGCCGAGAAGCTGAAGGAGGAGGAGAGGAAGCGGCTGGCGGAGGTGGAGGCCCAGCTGGAGAAGCAGCGGCAGCTGGCTGAGGCCCACGCCAAAGCCAAGGCGCAGGCGGAGGCGGAGGCGCGGGAGCTGCAGCGCCGCATGCAGGAGGAGGTCACCCGGCGGGAGGTGGTGGCCGTGGACGCCGAGCAGCAGAAGCAGAACATCCAGCAGGAGCTGATGCAGCTGCGGCAGAACTCCGACCACCAGATCAAGTCCAAGGTCAAGCTGATCGAGGAGGCCGAGCACAACCGCAAGAAGGTGGAGGAGGAGATCCGCCTCATCCGCCTGCAGCTGGGAGACGAGGGGCGGGGGGCCCGGCGGCTGCGGCCGGGGCCGGGGGGGGAGGAGGAGTGAGCCAGGGAGCGGCGGGAAAGGCCGAGCGGCGCAGCCGAGGGGGGCCAAGGAGCGGCAGATTCAGGTGGCCCAGGAGGTGGCCCACAAGAAGGCGTTGGCGCAGGAGGAGGCGGAGAAGCAGAAGGAGGACGCGGAGCGGGAGGCCCGCAAGCGCGCCAAGGCGGAGGAGGCGGCCCTGCGGCAGAAGGAGCTGGCGGAGGAGGAGCTGGAGAAGCAGCGGGGGCTGGCGGAGGGCACGGCCCAGCAGAAGCTGGCGGCGGAGCAGGAGCTGATCCGGCGAAGGTGGCGAGGAGCTCTTCCGGCTGAAGGCGGAGGTGAGCGAGGCCATCCAGAAGAGGAAGGGGGGCGGAGGAGGGTCGCGCTCCACCAGCGAGAAGTCCAAGCAGCGGCTGGAGGCGGAGGCCAGCAAGCTGCGGGAGCTGGCCGAGGAGGCCGCCCGGCTGCGGACCCTCTCCGAGGAGGCCAAGAGGCAGCGGCAGCTGGCGGAGGAGGAGGCCGGCCGGCAGCGGGCCGAGGCCGAGCGCATCCTGAAGGAGAAGCTGGCGGCCATCAACGAGGCCTCGCGGCTGAAGGCAGAGGCGGCCCGAGGACGATACCAGCGCAAGCTGCTGGAGGAGCAGGCAGCCCAGCACAAGCAGGACATCGAGGAGAAGATCGCCCTGCTGAAGCGCTCCTCGGAGAGCGAGCTGGAGCGGCAGAAGGGGCTGGTGGAGGACACGCTGCGGCAGCGGCGCCAGGTGGAGGAGGAGTCCGCGCCTGAGGGCAGCTCGAGGGGAGGCCGAGCGGGAGGCTGGGCGGCAGCGGGAGCTGGCACTGGAGGAGGAGCGGCGCCGGCGGGAGGCCGAGGAGAAGGTGCAGGCCATCCTGGAGGCCGAGGAGGAGGCCGGGCGGCAGCGGCGGGCGGCCCTGGAGGAGGTGGAGCGGCTGCGGGCCATGGTGGAGGAGGCCAGGCGGCAGAAGGAGCTGGCGGAGAACGGGGGGCGCACCTGGCGGCCGTGCAGCGAAGGAGCAGGAGCTGCTGCAGACGCGGCAGCAGGAGCAGAGCCTCCTGGAGCGGCTGCGGGAGGAGGCCGGGCAGGCCCGGCGGGCGGCGGAGGAGGCCGAGTTCGCCCGCAGCAAGGCCGAGCAGGACGCCAGCCTCTCGCGGCAGCGGGTGGAGGAGGCCGAGCAGCTGAAGCAGCGGGCGGAGGAGGACGCCCAGGCCAAGGAGGCGAGGCTGGAGGCGGCGAGGCGGGCGCAGGCGGAGCAGGCGGCCCTGCGGCAGAAGCAGCTGGCGGACGCCGAGATGGAGAAGCACAAGAAGTTCCCCTCCGGCAGAAGGCGCAGGTGGAGCAGGAGCTGACCAAGGTGAAGCTGCAGCTGGACGAGACAGACCACCAGAAGGGCATTCTGGACGAGGAGCTGCAGCGGCTGAAGGAGGAGGTGACCGACGCCGTCCGGCAGAAGGCCCAGGTGGAGGAGGAGCTCTTCAAGGTCCGGGTGCAGATGGAGGAGCTGGCGAAGCTGAAGAACCGGATCGAGGAGGAGAACAAGGTGCTGATCCTCAAGGACAAGGACAACACGCAGAAGTTCCTGGCGGAGGAGGCCGAGAAGATGAAGCAGGTGGCGGAGGAGGTTGCCCGGCTCAGCGTGGAGGCCCAGGAGGCTGCCCGGCTGCGGAAGCTGGCCGAGGATGACCTGGCGCAGCAGCGGGCACTGGCAGAGAATGAGGGCCGAGGCAGAGGTGCTGCAGAAGCAGAAGGACCTGGCGCAGGAGCACGCCAAGCGGCTGCAGGAGGACAAGGAGCAGATGCAGCAGCGCCTGGCTGAGGAGACCGAGGGTTTCCAGAAAACCCTGGAGGCCGAGCGCCGGCGGCAGCTGGAGATCACGGCCGAGGCCGAGCGCCTCAAGCTGCACGTGGCAGAGATGAGCATGGCCCAGGCCAAGGCCGAGGAGGAAGCCAAGCGGTTAAGAGAGGCTGCACGAGACCGAGCTGGCCACGCAGGAGAAGATGACGCTGGTGCACACCCTGGAGATCCAGAGGCACCAGAGTGACCAGGACGCGGAGAAGCTGCGGAGGGCCATGCCGACCTGGAGCAGGAGAAGGAGAAGCTGAAGCAGGAGGCGGCGCTGCTGCAGCAGAAGGCGGAGGAGGTACTGGGCTGCGGGTCCCCCTTAGCGGTGGTGGTGCGCAGGGGGTCCTTCCCTCTCCCCAGCCACCCCAGGCCGTGTCCTGGGACAGCAGGTGCGCGGGTGGCCAGCCGGGCTCAGGGAGTTGCGCTGGACGGTCCCCGAGGACCGTCGCCAGCAGCGCGGGGGCGTGCAGCCTCCGGCAGGCGTGGGTGCGGAGCTGGCTACTGGCACCGCCCCAGGAGGCGGTGGAGGCGGCGCTGAGCTTCCCCCCCCCACCCCAGGGTCCCCCCTGCTGGGGGTCCCGGTGAGCGGCTGCTTGTGGGGCAGGACCCCCCACATGCACAGTGAGGCAAACCCAGCCAGGAGATGTCAGAGCAGGACCTCCCACCCCCTGCCCGCAGCTCCCGCCACGGAGGGGCCACCCCCACCACCTCTGCCGGCTTTTTAGCCCCTGGCGCCCCCTCCCCTCCCGTCGGAACCCCCGGCCCAGCCTCAGGACTGGGCAGGGGCTCCCCGGATCCCCCCCTCCCCCCCAGAAGAGCTCATGCCTTTCCCCTGCTCGTTCAACCCACGTGTTGTTTGCTGTGCCCCCCTAACCCCAGCGCTGCTCCCTTAGCTCTTAACCGGCGTGGGCAGAGAGGTCGGGCGACTCTGCCCCCCTACCAGCCCGGTACCGCCCCTGCTGCCTGTCCTCCCCCCCCCCTCCCGCCCACCCCTGCTGCCCCCCCCAGTGCTGCCCGCCTGGGCCGAGGGGGCCATCCTGACCGTGCTGTCCTCTCTCCCACCCCAGATGCAGATGGCCCAACAGGCGCAGCTCCGCCAGGAGACGCAGCTCCTCCAGCAGACCTTCCTGACCGAGAAGGACGCCCTGCTGCAGAAGGAGAGGTTCATCGAGGAGGAGAAAACGAAGCTGGAGAAGCTCTTTAAAGACGAGGTGAACAAAGCCCAGAACCTGAAGGCAGAGCAGGAGCGGCAGCAGAAGGAGATGGAGCAGGAGAAGCAGCAGCTGAAAGCCATGCTGGACGAAGCCAAGAAGCATCAGCAAGAAGCAGAGGAGAACGTCCGGCACAAGCAGGAGGAGCTGCAGCAGCTGGAGAGACAGCGGCAGCAGCAGGAGAAACTCCTGGAAGAGGAGAACAAGAAGCTCAGGGAGAGGCTCGAGCAGATGCAGGAAGAGTACAAGGCCGCCCTGGCCCAGACCCGAGAGATCATGATCCAGACGGACGACCTGCCTGCGGAGACCACGGTTACGATGACGCAGCTGCCCGATATCAAAGCCGTGCCCAACGGCAGGGACGCGGTGGATGGCTTGGCGCAGAACGGGGAGCCGGAGTTTGCGTTCGACGGCATCCGCCAGAAGGTGTCCGCAGAGAAGCTGGCCGACGCCGGCATTTTGAGCAAGGAGAACTTAGACAAGTTGGCGAAGGGCGTGGTGAGCGTTGGCGAGCTCTCGCAGAGGGAAGACATCAAGAAGTACCTGCAGGGCAAGAGCAGCATCGCTGGCCTGTTAATCAAACCCACCGATCAAAAGATGAGCATCTATGAAGCCATGAAGAAGCAGCTGCTCAGCCCGGGCACCGCGCTGGTCCTCCTGGAAGCGCAGGCTGCCTCCGGCTTCATCATCGACCCTGTGCGGAATGCGAGGCTCTCGGTGAACGAGGCAGTGAGGGAGGGGGTGATTGGGCCAGAACTGCACAACAAGATGCTGTCTGCTGAACGGGCTGTAACCGGCTACAAGGACCCCTACACCGGCGACCAGATCTCCCTCTTCCAGGCCATGAAGAAGGAGCTCATCGTCAAGGAGCACGGCATCCGCCTGCTGGAGGCCCAGATCGCCACCGGCGGCATCATCGACCCTGTCAACAGTCACCGCCTGCCCATAGAAGCTGCCTACAAGCGGGGCTACTTCGACGAGGCAATGAACCAGGTCCTCTCCGACCCCAGCGACGACACCAAGGGCTTCTTCGACCCCAACACCCAGGAGAACCTCACCTACCTGCAGCTCATGGAGCGGTGCGTGACTGACCCAGACACGGGGCTGTGCCTCCTGCCGCTCACTGACCAGGCGGCCAAAGCAAGAGAGCTGGTCTACACTGACAAAGAGGCTAAGGATGTCTTTAAGAAGGCTACGGTGACGGCACCATTCGGCAAGTTCCAAGGGAAGACTGTGACCATCTGGGAGATCATCAACTCTGAATACTTCACTGAGGACCAAAGGCGGGACCTTATCCAGCAGTACAGGACTGGCAAGATCACGGTGGAGAAGATCATTAAGATCGTCATCACGGTTGTGGAGGAGAGAGAGAGAAAGAGCCAGATGTGCTTCGAGGGTCTCCGGGCCCCCGTGCCTGCCGCGGAGCTGCTGGAAAGCAAAATCATCAACAAAGACCTCTACAACCAGCTGCACCAGGGCAAGAAGTCTGTGAAGGACGTGGCGGAGATGGAGTCAGTGCGGCAGTACCTGAAGGGCACGGGTGCCATTGCCGGCGTCCTGGTGGAGTCAACTGGCCAGAAGCTCACCTTCTACGACGCCCTGAAGAGAAACCTGCTGAAGCCAGCGATTGCCCCCCAGTGCAGGCTGCCACCGGCTACATCATCGACCCTGTGAGGAACAAGCTGCTCTCTGTCGACGAGGCGGTGAAGGCCGAGGTGGTGGGGCCGGAATTCCATGAGAAGCTGCTGTCTGCAGAGAAGGCCGTGACCGGCTACAAGGACCCCTACACGGGCCAGACGGTTTCCCTCTTCCAAGCGATCAAGAAGGGCCTCATCCCCAGCGACACCGGCATGCGTCTGCTGGACGTCCAGCTCGCCACTGGAGGCATCATCGATCCGTGACCAGCCACCGGCTCCCGCTCGAGGTCGCCTACAAGAGAGGCTACTTCAACCCGGAGGTAAACGCGGCTCTGTCCGAGCTCCGAGACGACACCAGGGCCTTCTATTGTCCCAACACCCAGGAGCACCTCACCTATGCCCAGCTGCAGAAGAAGTGCCACCGTGACAAGCAGACTGGCTTCTGCCTGCTGCCCCTGTCGGACAAGGCCATCCAGTCGCAGCAGGAGGAGGTCTACACGGACAGCCAGGCGAAGGAGTGCTTCGACAAGGCGACTGTGGAGGTCCCAGTGGGCAGCATGAAGGGGCAGACGATGACCGTCTGGGAGCTGATCCACTCCGAGTACTTCACAGAAGAGCACAGGCGGGAGCTCCTCCGACAGTACAAGACTGGCAAGGTGACCATTGAGAAGATCATCAAGATCGTGATCACCATCATCGAGGAGGCAGAGACCAAAAAGCAGGAGAAGCTGACCTTCAGCGGGCTCCGGGCGCCCGTGCCAGCCAGCGACTGGGGAGTCCCAGCAAAGCCCGGAGCAGCTGAAGGAAGGCAAGAAATCGGTGAAGGACCTCGCTGAGACGGATGCGGTGAGGAGATTCCTGCATGGCAGCGACTGCATTGCTGGCGTCTATGTGGAGGCGACCAAGGAGAAGCTGAACATCTACGAGGCCATGAAGAGGAACCTGCTGAGGCCCAGCACCGCCGTGGTCCTCCTGGAGGCCCAGGCAGCGACTGGGTTCTTGATCGACCCTGTGAAGAACCGGAAACTCTACGTCAACGAGGCCGTGAAGGCTGGTGTTGTCGGGCCTGAACTGCACGAGAAGCTGCTGTCCGCCGAGAAGGCTGTCACTGGGTACAAGGACCCCTACTCGGGCAACACCATCTCCCTCTTCCAGGCCATGAAGAAAGGGCTCATCGTCAAGGAGCATGGCATCCGCCTGCTGGAGGCCCAGATCGCCACCGGCGGCATCATCGACCCCGTGCACAGCCACCGCCTGCCCGTGGAGGTGGCCTACAAGCGGGGCTACTTCGACGAGGAGATGAACCGCACCCTCTCCGACCCCAGCGACGACACCAGGGGCTTCTTCGACCCCAACACCAACGAGAACCTCACCTACATTCAGCTGAAGGAGAGGTGCATCGAGGATCCCGAGACGGGCCTGTACCTGCTGCCTCTGCGGGAGCCCGAGAAGCCTAGGGTGGTGGAGACCACCCAGGTGTACACAGAGGCAGAGACACGGAAGGTGTTTGAGGAGACGCAGGTGGACATCCCGGTGGGCAGCCGGGCGGGCTCCTCCATGTCGCTGTGGGAGATCATGCACTCGGACCTGCTGCCTGAGGAGCAGCGGAAGCAGCTCCTGGAGGAGTTCCAGTCAGGCCGTGTCTCCAAGGAGCGCTTGATCATCATCATCGTCGAGATCATCGAGAAGACCGAGATCATCCGGCAGCAGAATCTCACGTCCTACGACTACGTCCGGCGCCGCATCACGGCCGAGGACCTCTACGAGGCCAAGATCATCTCTCTAGACATCTACAACCTGCTGAAGCAGGGCTCCAAAACCTTCCGGGAGCTCCTGGATGTGGAGACTGTCTGGAGGTACCTCTATGGGTCGGGCTGCGTGGCTGGCATCTACATCCCCTCTTCCAAGCAGAAGCTCAGCATCTACCAGGCGCTGAAGAAGGGGCTGATCAACTCCGAGGTGGCCCGCTCCCTCCTGGAGGCCCAGGCTGCCACTGGTTTCATGATTGACCCCACAAAGAATGAGATGCTGACCGTCGATGAAGCAGTCAGGAAAGGCCTGGTGGGGCCCGAAATCCACGACCGGCTCCTGTCCGCGGAGAGGGCCGTGACCGGCTACCGAGACCCCTACAGTGAACAGAAGATTTCTCTCTTCCAGGCCATGAAGAAAGATCTCATTCCCAGCGAAGAGGCCCTCAAGCTCCTGGACGCCCAGATAGCCACCGGCGGCGTCATCGACCCGCACCTGGGCTTCCATCTGCCCCTGGAGGTGGCGTACCAGCGGGGCTTCATCAACAAGGACACGTACGACATGCTGTCCGAGCCCAGCGAGGTGCGAAGCTACGTGGACCCCTCCACGGAGGAGAAGCTCAGCTACACGCAGCTCCTGAAGCGGTGCCGGAAGGACGAGAACAGCGGGCTCCTCCTGCTCCCGCTCTGCGACACGAGGAAGCTCACCTTCCGGGGGCTGCGGAAGCAGATCACCGTGGAGGAGCTGGTCCGTTCGCAGGTGATGGATGAAGCCACGGCCCAGCGCCTCCAGGAGGGCCTCACCTCCATCGAGGAGGTCTCCAAGAACCTGAAAAAGTTTCTGGAGGGCACCAGCTGCATCGCTGGTGTCTTCGTGGACTCCACGAAGGAGCGGCTGTCCGTGTACCAGGCCATGAAGAAGGGCATCATCAGGCCAGGCACCGCATTTGAGCTCCTGGAGGCGCAGGCAGCCACAGGGTACGTGATTGACCCCATCAAGGGCCTCAAGCTGACGGTGGAGGAGGCTGTGCGGATGGGCATCGTGGGCCCCGAGTTCAAGGACAAGCTGCTCTCTGCTGAGAGAGCGGTCACTGGCTACCGGGACCCCTACTCCGGAAAGCTCATCTCCCTCTTCCAGGCCATGAAGAAGGGTCTGATCCTGAAGGACCATGGGATCCGCTTGCTTGAGGCCCAGATTGCAACGGGAGGCATAATTGATCCCGAGGAGAGCCACCGCCTCCCCGTGGAGATTGCCTACAAGAGGGGCCTCTTCGACGAAGAGATGAACGAGATCCTGCTGGATCCCAGCGATGACACCAAGGGCTTCTTTGACCCGAACACGGAGGAGAACCTCACCTACCTGCAGCTCATGGAGCGGTGCATCACTGACCCGGAGACTGGCCTCTGCCTCCTGCCCCTGAAGGAGAAGAAGCGGGAGAGGAAGACCTCCTCCAAGTCCTCCGTCCGCAAGCGCAGGGTGGTGATCGTCGACCCGGAGACGGGCAAGGAGATGTCGGTGTACGAAGCCTACCGCAAGGGTCTCATTGACCACCAGACCTACCTGGAGCTGTCGGAGCAGGAGTGCGAGTGGGAGGAGATCACCACCTCCTCCTCTGACGGCGTGGTGAAGTCAATGATCATTGACAGGCGCTCCGGCCGCCAGTATGACATCGACGATGCCATCGGCAAGGGCCTGATTGACCAGTCAGCCCTGGACCAGTACCGCTCGGGCACCCTCTCCATCACCGAGTTCGCAGACATGCTCTCCGGCAACATGAGCGGCTTCCGGTCCGGTCGTCCTCCGTGGGATCCTCCTCCTCCTACACCGTCAGCCCGGCCCCCACCCGAACGCAGATCTCCATGTGGAGCGACCCGACCGAGGAGACCGGGCCGGTGGCGGGCATCCTGGACACGGACACCCTGGAGAAGGTGTCCATCACGGAGGCGATGCGCCGCAACCTGGTGGATAACATCACAGGGCAGAGGCTGCTGGAAGCCCAGGCCTGCACGGGGGGCATCATCGACCCCAACACTGGGGATAAGTGCTCCGTCGCCGACGCCGTGAACAAGGGCCTGGTCGACAAAATCATGGTGGACCGCATCAACCTGGCACAGAAGGCCTTCTACGGCTTCGAGGACCCGCGGACCAAGACGAAGATGTCGGCGGCCCAGGCCCTGAAGAAGGGCTGGCTGTACTATGAGGCCGGGCAACGCTTCCTGGAGGTGCAGTACCTGACGGGGGGCCTGATCGAGCCCGACGTCGAGGGCCGCGTCTCCTTGGACGAGGCGCTGCAGAAGGGCACCATTGACACGCGCACGGCCCAGAAGCTGCGGGACATCAACACCTACTCCAAGTATCTCACCTGCCCCAAAACCAAGCTCAAGATCTCCTACAAGGAGCGATGGACCGCAGCATGATCGAGGAGGGACGGCCTGCGGCTGCTGGAGGCCTCCTCCCAGTCCAGCAAGGGCTACTACAGCCCCTACAACGTCAGCGGCGCCGGCTCCACCTCCGGCTCGCGGTCGGGCTCCCGCACCGGCTCCCGCTCAGGCTCCAGGCGAGGCAGCTTCGACGCCACCGGTTCCGGCTTCTCCATGACCTTCTCTTCCTCCTCCTACTCCTCCTCGAGCTTTGGGCGCCGATACGCCGCTGGCCCCTGGAGCGACGTGGAGGAGGCCGCCCTCGCCCTCGCCTTGCCCCTCCCGGGCAGGCGCTGCGGGTGGGAAGCGAGCGGGGAGGCCCCCAGGCTGCGCGGGGCCCCGGTCCACATGGCCTGAAGCCCGGCAGCCCCTTCCCGAGGAACCCGCCGCCTCGCCCGCCCCGCATGTGCCGCCGCTGCTGGCTAATCACTAGCATTTTGGGTTGTTTTTTTCTTTTTTTTTAATTTTTAAACGCCATTCTTCTTCCAAAGCAGTGCCTCAAGTTTAACCAAAAAAGATGAGACTAATATAGTAATATATGCGATTGCTCTGACCATATTTGTATATTAAGAGACGAGAGAGAAAACACACTACCCTCGCAGACCTGCCGCCCCGGGAGCCCACCGCCCCGTCCCGCCCGGCCGCTCGCGCCCTGCACCGGAACAGTTCCGTCGTTGGATCTAACCACTGAGCGACCCTTCCGTGACTCGCCCTGCCAGCTTCATCCCCCGCGCCCCCAAGGAGGAGAGGTGCTGCGCGTCCCAGCACGCGCCACTGCCGCCGGTGTGCCGGCGGGACCGAGGACGACCTCGCGGGCCCCCCGCGGCCCGGCGCCGGACAGCCAGACGCTCCGCACCGGCCCCGGAGCCGCTGCCCGGACCCCTTCCACCCCCCACGGCCGGCGTGGTGAGGAGGGGGCTCCCGCCCTGGCTCCCCAGCTGCCCCAGCTCTCCGGCTCGGCCTCCCAGCACGTCCTCGCCACTGCGCCGGGAGCCGGTGCCCCGACCGTAAGTGCACGCTGGCGCTGCCCGGTGCTTCCGCGCCGCGCGGAGGGACCTGCCTCTGCTCCGCCGCTTCGCCCGCCGAGGGGCTTCGCTGCGTGGCCGCCGCCGCCTCCGCCAGCCCGCCTGCCCGCTGCCGGCCGCGCCGGCCGCTCCCTGTCTGTCTGTCTGTCTCTCCGTGTATCTGGGAAGTGCTCCGCACAAGGTTGATTTCCTAACACTGACCTGGCTTTACTGAATTAACAGGCGTCCGCCAGAGCCCGCGCCCCAGCTCGGCAGAGCCCGCGCTGCCAAAGCCAGCCCGGCTCCTGCGCCCAGACCCCAGCCGCTGCCCGGCCACGCTGCCCCCACCTCGCCGCGGGGACCCTCCCGACCCTCTGGAGGGGCGCGGAGGCCGCAGGACCCCCGTGCCCGCGGTGGGGGACGCGGCAGCAGCCCGGCGCGCTCCCTTGCTAGGGAAGGGGCGGCTCCGTAATCCCGGGCTCCTCTTCCTTCCCTCCCGGTCGTTCCTTCCCTCCGGCCCTGCTCCCCTCCCCTCCCCAAAATAACGCGCTCTCTCTCTGGCAGACGTCTTTTCCCAGTCCCACCGAGGAGGTCCCCTTGCCGCTCTTCCTTAGCTGGGTCTCCGGCGTCAGCAAGTCGTGGATGGGCTCGAGGGACGTGGCGGCGCCTCGGCCGTGCTCACCGGCGCAGGTAACGCCAACCTTGCCAGTCTCTCTCTCTCTCTTCGGAGCCGGGGTTCCCCGCTGGCGGCGGCGCTGGCAGGGCCGGGGCTCGCCGGGCCGAAGCACGCCTCCCCTTCCCCTCCGAGTGCCGTTGGGGGTAACGTTGCCCATGGTGAGGGCTTTCTAGCCACGCTTGTGCCGGACCGGTGCTGCGCCCCGCCGGGGTGGTGCGGGGGTGAGCAGGCTGCGGCGGGGCGGGCGCGCGGCGCTGCCGGCTGGGCTCGATGGCTTCATCCCATGGACCGGTCTCCCTGTCTCATCCCATCTCTTCTGTTCGCTTTGTTTTAGTGTGGCTGGATGTCCATCCCACCTCCCCTCACCGCTGCCACGGAGCCCGTAACCCCGGCCTGGGGCCAGTGGGACCGCGCTTGAGGACACTGGGACGTGCTCCCCCCCCTTTGCGCGTGCCAGCGTCCCCGGGCAGAGACCAGGGGCCGCGCTGCCTGGGCGCGGGGGCTGCCCCGACGCACCGGAGCCCCCCCATCCCGCCCCTGCCCCCTGGAAGCACGCAGCCCCCGTCACCGCCACGCACCACCGGGGCCCCGGGCAGGGGCTGAAGCAATAAGTGACGCCGCGGCGGCGGGGCCGCGCCGGCTCAGGCTGTCGGGGCCGTAGCCCCTGTGCTGGGCTCCCCACGGGGGCTGTAGCCCCCAAGAGGCACCCGCGCGGTCGCCTGGCCCTCCCCTCGCCCCGTGCCGCCGCGCCCCGCCGCCGCGCGCCCCCTCCTCCCTGGGGACGGTGCCCCCGCGCGCCCACGGATCTCCGCAGCACCTCTCCTCCCTCCCGCCTGCTCCATTTGCCTCATGTCAACCCAGTCACGTTCCTCGTCAGCATTCGTTATTATTACTCTCATTATCCACTTTTGCTTTTGCATGACACGCTAACGCGGGCGACTCTGCCGCACAGCCCAGACGGGGCCGGGGCGCCCGCGGGGCCCGGCCGCCCCCCCATTTCCCACCCCTCTCTCATCAGGGCAGCTGGGCCCGATCCATAATCCAAAAGCATCTCTTTTTTTGGAGGGGGGGCAAAACACTAAACCCTGGCTTGTACATACCGTGAAGTGTCTGTAAGAGCTGCCGCGTGGGCCCGGGGCTCCCCAGCGAGGTCAGTAAAAGAGATCCTATGAAACCAGCCGGCAGCTCCGCGTGGTCTGTTCACCCTCACCGCTCCCGCTGGGCGCCCGTGCCCCGGCCTCACCGCCGCGGGTGCGAGCCGGGGGCTCTGCTGCCGGTTGCGGTGGAGCGTGCCAGGGCACCGGAGGCGTCGGCCTGCGGGCGGCGTGCGGGCTCGTGTGCCGCCTCGTGCGCAGCCGTGCCGTGGGGGGCGGCCAGCCCGGCCGGGGCCCGCAGGGGCAGGCGGCGGCGTGGAGGCTTCTGCGGCTGCGTCCATTCCATGGGGACGGAGCCGTCCCTCCGGCGGCGGGGCTCTGCGCAGGGTAGCGCCCGCTGTCCCCGAAGGCGCTCGTGCCCTCCGCCGACGTGCGCCGCTGCCACGTGGGGCTGTGGACGCCTGGGAGACGTCGCCTGCTCGGGAGGGTCCCTGGCGCTGGCCTGGGCGGCTCCAGGAGCCTTCCCAGCCCTGCGAGCCGTGTGCCGCTGCTCCCCGAGCCGGGATGCTCGTCCTGCGGCAGCGCCTCCGGCCAGGCACCGCGCCGGGAGCACCGGAGCCACGCGGGACCCCGCAGGGGCAGGGGCTGCTCCGTGCAACGCCTGGGGGCGGTGGGGTCTGCCCAGGAGCAGCGGGACCGTGCCGGGAGCAGCCGAGCGTGCCGGCCCCCCAGCAGCAGCCGGTGGGGAGCGCGGGCTGGCCGGGGCAGATGGCAGCAGCTCCGGAGGCCGTTAATTGCATGGCGCGTCGGCAATTAGCAGCAGCGTCCCTGCCTGCCGCGGGAGGTGGCCGTTGGGCACGGCTGGGGGAAGCCCCCTCGCTGCTGGGGGTGGCCACAGGCTGTTGTGCCCCTCGAGGGACTCAGGACGGGTCCCCTGGGATGGCAGGGGCCGCCCGGGCCTGTCCCGCTCCCCCCCCCCCCGGGGAACTCCATGGGCTGGAAACCCCTCACACACACACCCCACCCCCGGCATCGGTGGGGTCCGGCTCCCCTTCCCCGGGTGAGAAACCCCCCAGCCGCTGGGACCGGTGCCCGTTTGCTGGGGGCACCCCCTCCCCACACGCCCCTCAGCCCTGTGCCCGTGTTGCCCCGGCCCGGGGAGCCCCCCCGGCGCGGTGGGGCACTGGGGTGAGCCCAGCGATGGTCCAGCCATGGGGCGGCAATCCGGCCGGGGCGGTGGGGCACCGCGGTGGCGGTGGCGGCTGGCAAAGGGACGGGCCCCGGTGCGGTGGGGAGGGACGCTCCCACATCCCGGCTGCCCGCTCCCGGCCGCCTGCCGGGCACACGGGGCCACCCGCAGCCCGGTGCCGTGGGGCCACAGCCATGGGGCGAGCTGTGGGAAAGGCCCGGCCTCGCGCCCAGCGTGGCTGCCCCCATCCGCGGAGCCGCTCCAGCCGCCCCGTGCCGCTCCCCGTTACCCTCCGCGTTACCGGACTCCCCGTCCCCCCAAGAGCCCCTTCCCTTGGGCAGCGTCTGCCTCCCGCGCGCTCGCCCCAGGGCCACCGGGCTTCCCACGGGCACCGGTGGCACTGGTGCGGAGCCGGCAGGCGGCACATGGCGGGACTTGGCGTCAGCCGGTGCGACGGCAAGTGGCCATGGTGGGCCAGCGGGGGGCTGGGGACCTGCCCAGGGGTCCCCAAAGCAGTCACGGCCAAGCGGCGCGGCACGGTGCTGCCCAGGGTCAGGGGGGCAGGAAGGCGCCGTGGAGGGGAGACGGCCCCCCTGTCCCCGTGCCGCTGTGCCCCGGGCTCTGTGGGCTCCGTGGGCTGGGGGTGGCCGAGCCCCGTGGGCTGGTGGTGGCCCAGCAGCTCCAGCCCCGCCGCGCCGGGGTGGTGGGCGAGCGGCGGGTGCAGGGCAGAGCCGGGGCCGGGGTCCCTCCCGGTGGATGCGGTGGAGGGGGCTGCAGCCTCGGCGCGGGGTGCGAGGGAGCCGGGCGAGGGGGGAGCAGCTCGGCCATGAGTGATACCTTAAGGGTCAAAAGACCCCCCAGATGTAAGCGGCTTACGTGCACGGGATTTAGGCCTTACTGTCCAGTTTGCCGATGCTTTGCTAAAGGCAGTCGTGTCTGGTTTGGATGTTTTGCTAAAGTCAGGTGTGGCTAAAGTGACAAGCTGCCGCTTGAAGGTGCACGTTAGGCGGAGCGATCCCCCGTGCCTCCGGCGCCGTGAATAAAGAATGCCTGCCTTTTGACACTACGTTGGTGTTACGAGGTTCGTTCTTCCCAATTTGGTGACATTACGAGGTTCGCTCTTCCCGATTTCGGTGACATGAGCAGCGCCAGCCGCCGCCACGCCGGGAGCGGCCGAGCGAGCGCGTAATCGGGCCAGGCTAATTAGGATGGATGCCGCTGTGACATTCGGGGCTTGAAGGCGCCGCAGCTGAGGTCACCCCCCCCGGCGCGCGGGCCGAGGTCGCCCCGTTCAGGCCCTCACGTGGCATCAAAGCCGCGGGGAGCGCTGAGCGCTGCCTCGGCCGTGGCTGCTGGCCGCCCCCGCAAGGGCTCCCGCGCCCCCCGAGGGGCCGCCCGGCACGCAGGGGCGCTCGCCGACACCGGCTGAGCCGGGCTGTCCCCGGGCACCCTGCGCCCCCGGCCCCGCGGCGGGGCGGCTTCTCACACCCTGAGCGTGCCAGTGCTCGCCCGACGCCGCACGGCCCCGTCCTGCCGCAGTAGCCCCCTCCGGCCCCGGGCTGGCACAGGGGACCCTTGGCTGCCATCCCAAGCGGGACGGTGGCCGCTGGCTCGGCCCCGCTGGGCACGGGGCCGGGGTGACCACCATGGGGGGGGCGGGGGTGGCCAGCAGCCTCCGGACGCTCCAAGCCATGGCGCGGGGACCTGCGCCTCCCTCCCGAGGCTCCGCGTCGATGCCGTCGGGCTGCTCCAAATCCGTTCGTGCCAGCTGGCAGGCCCATGGCGCGGCTCGTGGTGCCCGGCCACTGTCCCAGGCCGGCCACCGAGCCGAGGCTGGGGGCTGCTCCACGTCCACCCCCGACGCGCCAGGGCAGGCGGTGGCTGCGGGGACACTTGGCGGCTGCACCCCGCGCCCCCCCCGGGTTGGGGTTCGCTGCTGCCCGGTGTCTCCCGGCACCTCCCCAGGACGCCGGTGGCTGCTCCTGCCCCACAGCGCGATGCCGTGCCGTGCCGGGATCGCCTGCCTGTCCCTCCCTGCGGCCGCCGCGGCCAGGCCTCCCCGCTCCGTGGGATGATGGCACCATTCTGCGCCGAAGCTGCCACCGCCCTCCCCGTGCCTCGGTGCCCCCCGGTCCCGGGAGGAGGACGGAGCGGAGACGCAGCCCGTGGCTTGGCCGGCTGGGACGGGCACCAGCGCTGGCTCCGGTGGCAAAGCCTCGCCAGGACGTGGCCTCGCGCCCCTTTGCGACCCGGAGGGGTCCTGCCCGGTCCCCGGCACGCGTCCCCTCCAGGGCCCTGACCCGGCTTGGTGGGACCGGCCACCCGCAGCACGGAGCGGATGGCCGGGTCGCACGCACCGTGGGGCCGTGGGGCCACTGGCGAGGCTGCGACTCACGCACCCCTGCGGACGGGCGCGGTGCGGTGGCTTGGGGGCACCGGCTTCTCCCGGCACGGTTCCTGACCAGAGCCCTGCCCGCGGCCCCGTCCCCGGCGGCTGCATCGCCCCCTCTCAGCGCCCCCCAGCCCCATCCAGCCCCACTTTCTGCCGGGTGCTGGGCACGCTGCCCTTCCTGCTCCGCCACGGCACCAGCGCCGTGCCCGGGGTGGCTGCCGGGACTGGCCGGGGCCCCATGGCTGCGTCACTTCTGCATCGCCTCCCTTTTAGCCCCAGTTTATAAGCCTGCCCCCAGCAAAGGCCTGGCCGCGCCGGCCATGCCGGGGCGGGGGGCCCGATCCTGCGCGTGGGGCGGGGAAATGGGGGGGGGGGGGGGGAGGGGACAGCGAGGGGATGGCGAGGGTACAGCAAGGGGACAGTGAGGGGACAGCAAGGGGACAGGGACGTGTGGGGACTGGGACAGCGGCCAGGGACAGCAGGGGACGCGAGGGCGGGGACAGGAGGGGACAGGAGGGGAGAGGGGACAGGGGGAGGCAGGGGACAGCGAGGGGTGCAGGGATGCTGGGGACCAGCCTCCGACACGGGCCGAAGGGGCCAAAGGGGTCCGGGCAATTGGGGAGCACTGTGGGAGCCAGCGCGGCGAGCGGGGCTCGGGCCGGCAAAGGCGGCCGGGACCAGCAGCGCCCAAACCCGCGGGCACCGGTGACGGCCGGCGGGCGAGGGCTGCAAGGTGGGGGGGTCCTGGCCGGACTGCGGGGAGGGCAGTGCTTGGGGGGGGGGGGGGGGGGGGGGGGGGCACATGACGACAGCGGCGCCCCCCGACTCCCGCGCCCCTGCCAGGTCCCGACGCCCCGTCCCCACCCGCCCCTCTGCTCTCTCCTTGCAGAAGCGCTGCGCCGCGGAGGACGCCGGCCTCGCCGGGAAGAGCGTGGAGGGGTCTTCGCTGGATGGGGAGGAGATGGAGAGGTACGGGCATGGCGGGGCCCAGCGCGGCCGGCCGAGGCACCGTGGCGGGGCGGGTCAGGGCCGGGGGCAGCACGTGCCCACCCAGACGCTCACCCAGGCTGGCCAGTTGGGTGCCCACGGGTGGGGTCACCTTTGGGGTCCTCATGTCCCTGGTCTCGCGGTCCCCAGTGTCCCCTGAGCAGCGCCGGGGAGAGGCAGGCGCTGCGGGCAGAGGTGACGGCAACCCCGGGCACCGTCCCCTCCCTCTGCCACGCCAGAGCCGCCACGGGGGTCCCAGGGGTCCCGGGCAGACGCCCCTCGGTGGGGGTCCTGAGCGGGGGGCCTGAGCGGGGGGCCCCCCGGGGGGTTCCCGGGCCCTTGGGGGGCCGGGGACACCCCGGGGGTCCCGGGCGGATGCCCCTCGGTGGGGTCCTGAGCAGGGGGTCCCGGGCAGACGCCCCTCATGGGGGTCCCGTCCAGCAGGCGGCGGGGACCGGGGGGGGGGGGGGGGGGGGGGGGGCGGTGCGGGAGCAGCTGCTGGCCCTGCGGCTCTGGCTGGAGGCCCTGGAGAGGAGGTTGCCCACCCTGCCCGAGCCCGGGCCCGCTCTGCAGGTAATGGGCTCGGCCCGGGGCGCGCCGCACCGGCAGCGCCGCCAGCCGGGGGACCCCTGGGCGCAGCCCCCCAAACCTGCACGGGGGGTGTGCAGCCGTGCGAGGGGTGTGCAGCCGTGCAAGGGGTGTGCAGCCGTGCAGGGGTGTGTGCAGCCGTGCAAGGGGTGTGTGCAGCCGTGCAAGGGGTGTGTGCAGCCGTGCAAGGGGTGTGTGCAGCCGTGCAAGGGGTGTGCAGCCGTGCACGGGGTGTGTGCAGCCGTGCAAGGGGTGTGTGCAGCCGTGCAAGGGGTGTGCAGCCGTGCAAGGGGTGTGCAGCCGTGCATGGGGTGTGTGCAGCTGTGCAAGGGGTGTGTGCAGCCGTGCGAGGGGTGTGCAGCCGTGCAGGGGTGTGTGCAGCCGTGCAAGGGGTGTGTGCAGCCGTGCAGGGGTGTGTGCAGCCGTGCAAGGGGGGGTGCAGCCGTGCGAGGGGTGTGCAGCCGTGCAAGGGTGTGTGCAGCCGTGCAAGGGGTGTGTGCAGCCGTGCAAGGGGTGTGTGCAGCCGTGCAAGGGGTGTGTGCAGCCGTGCAAGGGGTGTGCAGCCGTGCAAGGGGTGTGCAGCCGTGCAAGGGGTGTGCAGCCGTGCAAGGGGTGTGTGCAGCCGTGCAAGGGGTGTGTGCAGCCGTGCAAGGGGTGTGCAGCCGTGCAAGGGGTGTGTGCAGCCGTGCAAGGGGTGTGCAGCCGTGCAAGGGGTGTGTGCAGCCGTGCAAGGGGTGTGCAGCCGTGCAGGGGTGTGCAGCCGTGCAAGGGTGTGTGCAGCCGTGCAAGGGGTGTGTGCAGCCGTGCAAGGGTGTGCAGCCGTGCAAGGGGTGTGTGCAGCCGTGCAAGGGGTGTGCAGCCGTGCAAGGGGTGGTGCAG
The DNA here is from genome assembly GCA_034008185.1 of Gorsachius magnificus. Taxonomy (NCBI): domain Eukaryota; kingdom Metazoa; phylum Chordata; class Aves; order Pelecaniformes; family Ardeidae; genus Gorsachius; species Gorsachius magnificus. The sequence goes on from CM067082.1 coordinate 284,132, forward strand.
CCGTGCAAGGGGTGTGTGCAGTGTGCAGGGGTGTGCAGCCGTGCAAGGGGTGTGTGCAGCCGTGCAAGGGGTGTGCAGCCGTGCAGGGGTGTGTGCAGCCGTGCAGGGGTGTGCAGCCGTGCAAGGGGTGTGTGCAGCCGTGCAAGGGGTGTGCAGCCGTGCAAGGGGTGTGTGCAGCCGTGCAGGGTGTGCAGCCGTGCGAGGGTGTGTGCAGCCGTGCAAGGGGTGTGCAGCCGTCAGGGTGTGAGCCGTGCAAGGGGTGTGTGCAGCCGTGCAGGGTGTGCAGCCGTGCAAGGGGTGTGTGCAGCTGTGCAAGGGGTGTGCAGCCGTGCAAGGGGTGTGTGCAGCCGTGCAAGGGGTGTGCAGCCGTGCATGGGGTGTGGCAGCCGTACATGGGGTGTGCAGCCGTGCAAGGGGTGTGTGCAGCCGTGCAAGGGGTGTGCAGCCTTGCAAGGGGTGTGCAGCCGTGCAGGGGTGTGTGCAGCCGTGCAAGGGGTGTGCAGCCGTGCGAGGGGTGTGTGCAGCGTGCAGGGGTGTGCAGCCTGCAAGGGGTGTGTGCAGCCGTGCAAGGGGTGTGCAGCCGTGCAAGGGGTGTGCAGCGTGCATGGGGTGTGTGGCAGCCGTGCAGGGGTGTGTGCAGCCGTGCAGGGGTGTGCAGCCGTGCAGGGGTGTGTGCAGCCGTGCAAGGGTGTGTGCAGCCGTGCGAGGGGTGTGCGCCGTGCAAAGGGTGTGGCAGCCGTGCGAGGGTGGTGCAGCGTGCGGGGGTGTGCAGCCGTGCAAGGGGTGTGTGCAGCCGTGCAAGGGGTGTGTGCAGCCGTGCAGGGGTGTGCAGCCGTGCAAGGGTGTGTGCAGCCGTGCGAGGGGTGTGCAGCCGTGCAAGGGTGTGCAGCCGTGCAAGGGGTGTGTGCAGCGTGCACGGGTGTGTGCAGCCGTGCGAGGGGTGTGCAGCCGTGCGAGGGGTGTGCAGCCGTGCAAGGGGTGTGTGCAGCCGTGCAAGGGGTGTGCAGCCGTGCAAGGGGTGTGTGCAGCCGTGCAAAGGGTGTGCAGCCGTGCATGGGGTGTGCAGCCGTGCAAGGGGTGTGCAGCCGTGCGAGGGGTGTGCAGCCGTGCAAGGGGTGTGTGCAGCCGTGCGAGGGGTGTGCAGCCGTGCAGGGGTGTGTGCAGCCGTGCAAGGGGGTGTGCAGCCGTGCAAGGGGTGTGCAGCTGTACATGGGTGTGCAGCCGTGCAAGGGGTGTGCAGCCGTGCAAGGGGTGTGTGCAGCCGTGCAAGGGGGTGTGCAGCCGTGCAAGGGGTGTGTGGCAGCCGTGCAAGGGGTGTGCAGCCATGCAAGGGGTGTGTGCAGCCATGCAAGGGGTGTGTGCAGCCGTGCAAGGGGTATGCAGCCGTGCACGGGGTGTGTGCAGCCGTGCAAGGGGTGTGCAGCCGTGCAAGGGTGTGTGCAGCCGTGCACGGGTGTGTGCAGCCGTGCATGGGGTGTGTGCAGCCGTGCAAGGGGTGTGCAGCCGTGCAAGGGGTGTGCAGCCGTGCGAGGGGTGTGTGCAGCCGTGCAAGGGGTGTGCAGCCGTGCGAGGGGTGTGCAGCCGTGCAAGGGGTGTGCAGCCGTGCAGGGGGTGTGTGCAGCCGTGCAAGGGGTGTGCAGCCGTGCACGGGGTGTGCACCCGTGCAAGGGGTGTGCAGCCGTGCAAGGGGTGTGCAGCCGTGCTAGGGGTGTGTGCAGCCGTGCAAGGGGTGTGTGCAGCCGTGCGAGGGGTGTGCAGCCGTGCATGGGGTGTGTGCAGCCGTGCAAGGGGTGTGTGCAGCCGTGCAAGGGGTGTGTGCAGCCGTGCGAGGGCCGCAGCCCCCCGGGGCCCCCCCGAGCGCTAGCGTGCCCTCCCCGCCGCCTCCGGCCGCCAGCCCCCGCCACCCCAGCGGGAGCACCCGGCATCGGGGGCTGCCCCGTCCGGCCCCTCCTCGCCGCCCTGCCAAGGGTCCCTCGCCGGCTCCTTTTGTTCGGGCCTGGCCAGCACGCGGGCTCGCCGCGCACACATGGCAGCACAAACTGAAAGGCCCATTCATCCCGGCCCCGGCGCAGACAAAGCCGAGGCCGAGGGGGAACCCACCCGGCTCCCGGGATCTGAGGCTGCGGATTCCAGCCGCCCGCTCTCGCCCGCTGCCCCGCGCTGGGCTCCCTCTGCCCGGGGGCGCCCGCACCACCCCGGAGCCCGGTACCCGGGGCTGCGGAGCGTGCCAGGCGAGCTGCCGGCAGGCGTGCGGGGCGGGAGGCAGCGAGCGGCTCCACCGACGGAGCCGGCTCCTTGGCCCCCACCCGGCCGCTGCCAGGCGGGGGGTCCTGGCTGGGTGCTGTGGGGTGCTGTGGGGTGCCCCGCCAGCGCGGCGGCCGAGCCGGGGGGTCCCCGAGGCTCCCACGTGCTCCCCGTGGGGCAGCAGGGAGGAGGGCGGGAGCTGTGCTGCGGGAGGTGTTGGGCTGAGCCGTGGGGCTGGGGGCGGCAGGCGAGGGGAGCAGCCCCCCCAGCCAGCCCCCCCCACACACCCTTGGGGGCCGCCGCCCCGGGGGGGGTGCCCAGAGCACCCAGGGGTGCCTGTGCCTCAGTGGGGTGTCCGGAGCACTCAGGGGTGCCCGTGCCTCGGTGGGGTGCCCGGAGCACTCAGGGGTGCCCGTGCCTCAGTGGGGTGCCTGGAGCACTCGGGGGTGCCCGTGCCTCAGTGGGGTGCCCGGAGCACTCAGGGGTGCCCGTGCCTCAGTGGGGTGCCCGGAGCACTCAGGGGTGCCCGTGCCTCAGTGGGGTGCCCGGAGCACTCAGGGGTGCCCGTGCCTCAGTGGGGTGCCCAGAGCACTCAGGGGTGCCCGTGCCTCAGTGGGGTGCCCGGAGCACTCAGGGGTGCCCGTGCCTCAGTGGGGTGCCCAGAGCACTCAGGGGTGCCCGTGCCTCGGTGGGGTGCCCGGGCACTCAGGGGTGCCCGTGCCTCAGTGGGGTGCCTGGAACACTCGGGGGTGCCTGTGATTCGGTGGGGTGCCCGGAGCACCCGGGGATGCCTGTGCCTCAGTGGGGTGCCCGGAGCACTCAGGGGGTGCCTGTGATTCGGTGGGGTGCCCGGAGCACCCGGGGATGCCTGTGCCTCAGTGGGGTGCCCGGAGCACTCAGGGGGTGCCTGTGCCTCGGTGGGGTGCCCGGAGCACTCAGGGGTGCCCGTGCCTCAGTGGGGTGCCTGGAACACTCGGGGGTGCCTGTGATTCGGTGGGGTGCCCGGAGCACCCGGGGATGCCTGTGCCTCAGTGGGGTGCCGAGTTCCTCGCTGCCGGCAGCGGGAAGATGCCGGAGCCAAGCGGGAAGACGCCGGAGCTGAGCGGGAAGATGATGCGGTGCCGCAGGAGAGCCCGGGATATGCTAATTCCCTGCGGCCTCTGCCAGCAGACAAAGCCCCCAGCCCCGCCGCCCGCCACTTTCAGGAGAGCCCGAGGGAGCCCCATCGCCATCAGCCCCATCGCCATCAGCCCCAGCCACCAGCCCCCGCCGTCAGCCCCGCGCCACGGCCTTGCGGTGGCCCCCGCGCTCCCCAGGGCCTTTGTGCGGGGTGGGGACCCCCCACCCTGGGGGGCCTCTCACCGGCCGTGGGGATGCTCTGCCGGATCCAGGCAGGCTGAGGATGGGGCTCGCGCCACGTGCACCACCGGCGGGAGCAGCCCCTCACCCCGGCACCCCCGGCAGCCCCCCCGGCAGCCCCCCAGCCCCTCGTGCATCCGGGGGGGGGTCCCTGAGCTCCAGGCCTGCAGGACCCCGGCTCTGCGGGCGAGGCGAGGGGTGCGGGGGATCACTGCCCCCGCCAAGGACACCCCAAACCCACAGAGCTGCCGGGGAGTGGGGCCTGGCAGTGCCCGTGGGGCTGGCTGCCGTGGGGCAGGGGATGCGGCCTGGGCCCGGGTCCTGGCCCCCAGCCGTGCTGGTACCGGTGCCGATGCCGATGCCGATGCCGGTGCCGGCTGCTGATACCGGTGCCGATGCCAATGCCAGTGCTGATGCAGGTGCTGGTGCTGGTGCCGGTGCTGATGCTGGTGCCGATGCCAATGCCGGTGCCGTGCCAATGCCGGTTGCTGATGCCGGGCCAGTGCTGATGCAGGTGCTGGTGCTGGTGCCGGTTGCTGATGCTGGTGCCAATGCCAATGCCGGTGCCGGTGCCAATGCCGGTTGCTGATGCCGGTGCTGGTGCGTTGCCGGTGCCGGTTGCTGGTGCCGGTTGCTGGTGCCGTGCTGTGCGGTTGCGGGCCGTGCGGGCCGGGGGGGCCGGTGCCGGTTGCTGGTGCCGGTGCCGGGGCCGTGCGGGGGCCGGGGCCGCTCCCCGGGGCAGGGCCGGGCGGGGCGGGCGCTGGGCACGGCGCCGCTCCCCTCCCCCTGCCGGGATGGCTGCGGGGCCCCGGGGGTTTCCCCGGTAACGGCGCCGCTCGGCGCGGAAGGGGTTAAGGCGGGCGGCCGCATTGTACCGGCGGGGCGGCCCCGAGCCCCCCGAGCCCCCGGAGCCCCCCGAGCTCCCCCGAGCCCCCGGCCCCGCCCGGAGCCGCCCCGCCCCCCGGCCCGGCCCCGGGGGGGCGGCCGGGGGGGTGCCGGGGGGGGCCGGGGGGGCTCCGGTGCGTGGCCGTGCCCGCGATCGTGTCCTGCCGTTCCGGCCCGCGATCGTGCCCGCGTCCGTGTTATCGTGTCCGTGTCCGTGTTGTCCGTGCCCGCGGACCCTGCCCGGGGGGCCGTGGGGGGCCCGCGGGGGTGCGTGGGGCCGGGCCGGGCTGGTGCCGCGGGGGGGGGGGGGGGGGGGGGGGCCGGTGCCCCCCGGGAGCGGCGGTGCTGGTGCGGGGTCACGCCGCCCCCCCCCCCCCCCCCCCCCCCGCCTCCGGGCCCCGGCCCGGCCCCTCCACCCGCGGGACCCCATCCACGCGGGACGGGGGGGCGGCTGCGCCCGGGTGCCGGTGGCTGCGCCCGCCGTCCCCGGGGGGGGGGGTGCACGGTGTGCCATGCTGTGCCACAGTGTGCCATGCTGTGCCATGGTGTGCCATGCTGTGCCACAGTGTGCCTGCTGTGCCACGGTGCCAGTGTGCCACGGTGTCTGTGTGCACGGGTACGGTGGCTGGGGCTACGCTGTGCCATGCTGTGCCATAGGGTGTCGTGGTGTGTTGTGGTGTGTCACGGCGCGTCACGTGTGTGCACGTGGGGGGCCACTGCGTGTGCGCTGCTCGTGCGTGCTCCGGCCACGGAGGACGCGCACCCCGGGGCGCTGTGGCTGCGCGGACGCGGGGAGTGGGCTGCCCGCCGTGTGCTCCCGTTGCGTGTGCACGCGGGGACGCGGGCGCGCACGCTGGCGCGTGGAGCCCTGTGGGTGCGGGCGTGCGGTGGCCGGCATCGCTGCCTGTTGCTGGGGCTGCGTGTGCGGAGCGCGGTCCCGCTGCGGCATCCGCGGAGCGCGTGCGGGGTTGCGTGGCTGCGGGCCCTCGGTGGGTGCCCGCAGCACCCAGCCCCACGCCGGGGCGGGACGCGCGGCCGGGGGGGCGGGGGGAGGGCGCGGGCGGTGCGGGGGCCGGGCGGGGGGTCCGGGTGGGGTCTTGCCGGGTGGCGTGGGGGATTTATGGCTGCGGCAGGGCGTGCGGGGCGCGCAGGGTGGGGAGGCCCCCGCCCGCCGGGGGGGTGCCCCCCAGCCCCGCGCCCCCCGCGCCCCCCCGCGCCGCCTTTGTCAGGCCCCGCAGACAGATGGCTCTTTTCTCCCGGCCCCGCTGGCCTCCCGGTTAATCTGGCGGCACAAAGCGCATCTGCCTGCCCCGCGCTGCCTCCCGAACCCTGCCTTGACGAGGCTGCTAACGAGGCGCAGCCGGCCGGCGCAGGGGCGCGTGCCCCACGCGCTGCCCCACGCGCTGCCAGCCAAGGGGTGGCGACGCCGCAAACCCCTCGGGGTCCCCTCCCTCTGCCTGGCCTTAGGTGACGGCCAGCACCTCGTCCCTCCCCGTCCCCAGAGCCCTGGCTCGGGGGGGCTGGGACCCCCCCCAAAGCGTGTGCGGGAATTTGGGCAGCCCCCATGGCAGAGGCGCAGCTGGGAGCTGGGTGGGAGGGGGTGGCCCTGGGCGCAGGACGGGGTCCGGGCGCCACGCAGCCCCACGGTGGCCCCCGTAACGCGCGCCGGCTTGTTTCGGCCGGGGAGGCGGGGGCCCGGCCCCCCCCGGGAGCCGGGCCCGGGGCCCGGGGGCGGAGGCCTGGCCGGGGCCGCCGGAGAAGCTGCCGGCACCGGTGGAGAACGGCTGGAGCGGGGTGGCCGGTGCCGTCTGGAGCCGCCCCGGCAGCCCCGTGCTGAAGCGCAGCCAGTCGGAGGTGGCCGTGCAGAACGGGAGCGCGGCCTGCGTCCCCCTCAAGGGGCCGGGGCAGGCGGGGGGCGCAGCCTGGACGCCCCCCCGGGCTGGCGGCCCCCGGAGCGCCTGGCCCTGGAAACCCGTCACCACCCGGGAGGTGACGGAGGTGACGGAGGTGACGGAGACCATCGTGACGGAGATCGTGGAGGTGACCGAGTACCCGGCCGGCGAGAAGGGCGGGGAGCCCCTGGTCACCCGGACGGTGACGGTGCTGACGGAGCGCGCGGGGGAGCTGGCGGCCGGCGGCCGCTCTGGACACGCGGACGCCGCAGAGGTGACTGCCGGGCAGGGACCCCGCGGCAGAGGGTGCTGTGCCGGCCCCGGCGGGGCTGCTCTGCCGGCACCGGTGGTCTGCACAAGTGAGCCTCGGCCCTTGCCTCCCCTGGCCGGGGCTCGCGCGGCGCCAGGCGCTCCCGCCACCCTCCAGTGCCGCCGCCGGGGTCTGTGCCGGGGCCAGCGGCACCCCCAGCCCAGCGCCTCGGGGCAGCGCTGGGCCCCAGCCGGGTGCTGGGGGAAGGGGCCACCCCCTTCCCCCTCCACCCTGCCCTGCGGGTGCTGCGTGCCTGGAGGGGGTCCGCGCCGCCCCGGGGTGTCCAGCCCCCGCTTTGGGGAGCCCCGCAGGCAGCGCCCGGCCCTTCGGCCCCAAGGAGGAGCGTCAGTCTCGTGACCCCATCGCAGCGGGGAGCGCGGGGGGCACAGGGGAGGACTGGGGCAGGACCGGGTCCCTCTGCCCCCAGCATCACCACCGGACAGGGCACGGCAGGGAGGGGTGCACCCCGGCCCCCCGGCTGCCCCCCGGCTGCCCCCCGTGCGCTGGGCGGCTCAGCCACCTCTCTCCCCCCCCCAGGTGTCCCTGCGGGCTGCCCCATCCGGAGGAGGCGGCGGGCGCGGAGCGAGCCCAGGACACGCTGGAGAGCCTGCTGGCCTGGGTGGCCGACATGGAGGAGCTGGTGAGCAACCAGAAGCCGCCCTCGGCCGAGGTGAAGGTGGCGAAGGCGCAGCTGGAGGAGCAGAAGGTCAGCAGATCCGGGCTGGCGCGTCCCACCCACGCCGCTCGCCGGGGGGTTGGGGGTGGGGGGGGGGGGGGTGTTCCGGGCGGCCGGCCGGGGCTGCCCGCGGCGCGGGTGAAGCGGCTGCTGGAGGAGCGGAGGCCGCGGGTGGAGCTGGTGCTGCAGGACAGAGCCGTGCCGGTGCCCGGCTGCGGCGCGGCGGCGCCCGAGGGGCCCCCGCGCCCAGAGGGGGCCCCGCCACGGGGGGTGCCGGGTCGGTGCCCGCAGCCCCCCAGGGCGCTGCCCGCCGGGGATGGATGCGCCATCGCCTCCCCATGCCGCCCGGCTCACCGGCGGGCTCGGGGCTTGGTGCAGAGTGGTTGGGGGCTGTGGCTGTCCGGCACGAGGCTGCGGAGCTCCAGGGCAGAGCCGGCCCTTCACTGCCAGTGGCGGGGGAACTCATGGGGCCCGGTGCGGCGCGGTGCGGCGGGTGTTCCCATGTCCCCAGCCCTCGCCGGGAAGGAGCGGGACCCTCGGCCCCAGGCACCCGCAGCCTCCCCCGGGGACGCTCCCGGCGCTGCCCGCACTGCGCAGGCGATGTTGGCGCTGCCTCGCCCCTCGCCTCCGGGGTGGGGGGCACAGGGCAGGGGTCCCCCGCTGCGGGAATTTGGGGAGGCTTTGCCAGCCGGGACTGTGGTCTTGCCCCTGGGGGCTGCTGCCCTCCCGGGCTCACCCCGCCTTCCCGGCGCAGGTACGGCCGCCTGGAGCGGATCCTGCCGGCGGCGCAGGGCTTCCAGGAGGCGGTGGACTCCTTCCAGGAGTGGCTTGGTGCCACGGAGCGGCAGCTGGCCCAGCTCTGGCACGCCAACGGCTGCGTCGGCCGCGTGCAGGACGCCCACCGGCAAACCCAGGTCAGGGCTGGGCGGGAGCGCGGGGCGCGGCGGCGGCGGCGGCGCAGGGCGAGCGGGGCACGGTGGGGCCGTGGGAGGGCGGGGGCCGGTGGTGGGGAGGGGGTGACGCCCGTGGGTGCAGCGGGGCTGGGGGGAGCGGCGTCTGCGGCAGCCGCTGCCATGAGAGCCCCTCGCCCAGGCGCTCTGCGAGGAGATCCGCGGCCGGCTGGGAGAGCTGGACGGCGCCCTGGAGAGTGGCCAGCGCGTCCTGGAGATGGTGACAGGCGAGTGGGGGCGGCGCCGCGGGGCGGGGGCCACTGGGCACGGGAGGGAATGAGCCCCCAGGGGACCCCGGGTGCTGGGTGTCCTCGGGGCACGCCACTCCCCACCGGTGCATTGGTGGTGTGCACGGCGTCGCATTGATGGGGCACGCGTTGTCACGTTGATGGGGCGCACGGTGTGGCGTTGGTGGGGCACGCGGTGTCGCGTTGGTGGGGCACGCGGTGTCGCGTTGGTGGGGCACGCGGTGTCGCGTTGGTGGGGCACGCGGTGTCACGATGATGGGGCACGGTTCGCGGTGGGGCAGGGGCACGCGGTGTCACGTTGGTGGGGCACGTGGTTTCGCGATGATGGGGCACACGGTGTCGCATTGGTGGGGCACACGGTATCGCGTTGGTGGGGCACGCGGTGTCGCGTTGGTGGGGCACACGGTGTCGCGTTGGTGGGGCACACGGTGTCGCGTTGGGGGGGAGGGGGGGGGGGGCCCGCGGGGGCCAGAGCCTGGGGGAAGGAGGAGGGAGGCGGGCGCAGGGGGAGATGGGGACAGAGTGGCCATCGCGGGGGGGGGAGGCGGGGCGGAGTCCCCGCGCGGAGCGCTCCTGCACCGCCTGGCGCAGACGCTGGAGGCCTCGTCCCGCCTGGGCGCTGCCCATGAGGACCTGGCGCTGTGGCTGGGCCGGCTGGAGACGGAGCTGGCGTCCGGGGAGGGCCAGAGCCCCCCGCGCCGGGGGCGGGGGCGGGGGGCCAGTTTGACCGGCCCGGCCGGGGGGGGGGGGGGGGCCGAGTGCGCTGGACGCCCCCGCGCTCGCCTCGCAGCTCGCCGACCAGAAGGTGCGTCCGCGCCGCCGGGGGGGGGGGGCCTCACCGGCCACCCCAAAGGGGCGCCCGAAGGACGCTGCTCCTGTCCCCAAAGGGGAGTGTCCCCAAAGGGGCGCCCGAAGGACGGGCTCGGTGCCCAAAGGACGCTGCTCCGGCGTCCCCAAAGGGGCGCCCAAAGGACACGGCTCCGTGTCCCCAAAGGGGCGCCCGAAGGATGCAGCTCTGCCCAAAGGACGCTGCTCGGCGTCCCCAAAGGGGCGCCCGAAGGACGCGGCTTGGCGTCCCCAATGAAGGATGCCCATGTCCCCAAAGGGGCGCCCAAAGGATGCGGCTCGGTGTCCCCAAAGGCGTGCCCAAAGGATGCAGCTTGGCATCCCAAAGGGGCGCCCAAAGGACACGGCTTGGCGTCCCCAATGAAGGACGTGGCTCTGTGTCCCCAAAGGGGTGCCCAAAGGATGCAGCTCAGCGTCCCCAATGAAGCATGCGGCTCAGTGTCCCCAAAGGGGTGCCCGAAGGACACAGCTCAGTGTCCCCAAAGGGGTGCCCGAAGGTCGCGGCTTGGCGTTCCCGCTCCACTGGGCTCCGGCAGTGGCCGCCCTGTCACGTGTGCCTGGGGCTGCCGCCGGCTCTGCCGGCCCCGGTGCCCCCCGCTGCTGGGCTCCGAGCCCCGCGGCAGCGCCTGGGGGCCGGGCTGCGCCGCCTGCTCGCCCAGGGGATGGGGGGGGGTTGCCCCGTGCCCCCAGCCCCTGGGCTCCCGCTGAGCCCCCCCCGTCTCCGCAGCCCTCGGTGCAGGCGCTGCGGGAGCGGACGGAGCAGCTCTCCCTGCGGAGCGGAGCCTGCGCCGTGCAGCTGGAGCGCGCCCAGTCCCTGCTCGCCCAGTTTGCCGAGGCGCTGGAGGAGCTGTCGCCCTGGCTGGAGGAGACGCAGCTCCTCAGGGTCCAGCTCTCCCCCGGCGCCGTCAGCCACGAGGCCCTCCGGGAGCAGCAGGCGCTGCTGCAGGTGAGGCCGCGGCTGCGGCGCAGGGACGGTGACAGCCGGGACACCCCGTGGGTGGGGAGCGGGGAGGAGGCACCGGTGTGGCACGGGGATGGAGCGGGGCTGGGGCACCCAATGCACCCATGGGGCACCCAACGTACCCACGGGGCACCCAACACACCCATGGGCACCCAACGCACCCACGGGGCACCCAACGTACCCATGGGGCACCCAACGCACCCACGGGGCACCCAACGCACCCATGGGGCACCCAACGCACCCACGGGGCACCCAACGCACCCATGGGGCACCCAACGTACCCACGGGGCACCCAATGCACCCATGGGCACCCAACTCACCCATGGGGCACCCAACGCACCCACGGGGCACCCACTGGGAGCAGAACCCCGGGGTGGCATCGGGGCACGTCCCCACGCACCCCGGCTCGGTGCTGCCGGTGCCCGCAGCCTCTTCTCTGCCGCCAGTGCCTGCGGGAGGCCATCGCGGAGCACCGGCCGCTGATGGGGAAGCTGCAGCGCGTCTCGGCGCAGCTGGTGGAGCTGAGCCCCGAGGGCCCCTTCCGGAGTACGGCCGCATCCGCGAGCGCGTGCGCCAGGCAGCCGCCCTGCTGGAGGATGCCCTGCCGCGCTACAGCCAGGTACAGCAACGGCACCGGGGCGCCGGTGTCCCCCAGGTTCGCCCCTCAAGGTGACCGGGGTGGTGTGTGTCCCCCCCTGCCCCGCAGCTGACGGAGCGCATGGACCTGCTGCTGGAGTGCCTGGAGCGGCTGCAGAGCCGCCTGCAGAGCCAGCCCCCGCTGCGCGGTGACGCTGCCCACCTGCGGGAGCAGCTCCGCGAGAACAGCCTGGCCCTGGGCGAGCTGGAGAAGCTGGGGGTGGCCCTGGAGACCGTGCAGGCGCAGGGCGGCGAGCTGCTGGCCAGCATGCGGGCAGCCAACTCCGACGATGCCGCCAGAGGTACCAGCGCCGGGAGGGGGGGGACGGTGCATGCACGGCAGCACGTCCCCATGCACGGGACGTCCCAGGGCGGCGGGGGGGGGGCCCCCCCGGGGGGGGGCCGCCTGCGGGGCGGCTGCCAGGAGCAGGAGCGGCGGCTGCGGGAGCTGCTGGCGCTGGCCGAGCGCTTCTGGCACGGGCTCTCGGAGCTGGCGCTGACGCTCGGCGACACCCAGCAGCTGGTGCTGGGGTGGAGGAGGCCGGCGGTGAGCCCGAGGCCATCCGCACGCAGCCCATGGCACGGGCCCCTGGCACGGGTGGCCCCGTGGCACAGGCAGCCCCATGGCACGGGTGGCCCCGTAGCACCAGCGGCCCTGTAGTCAGCCGCGGGCGGCACCAGCAGCCCCATGGCCGCAGCCCCATGGCACCAGCAGCCCCATGGCAGGGCAGCCCCATGGCGCCGGCAGCCCTGGCACCGGCAGCCCCGTGGCACAGGCAGCCCCTGGGCCCCGGCAGCCCCATGGCACTGGCAGCCCCCTGGCATGGGCAGCCCCATGGCACCGGTGGCCCCGTGGCACGGGCAGCGCTGAGCTGGGTCGTGTCCCCCAGGCGCTGCGGGAGGAGATCGAGGCGCTGCAGGGCGAGCTGGACACGCTGGGCAGCCTGGGCGTGGAGCTGATGTCCTCCTGCGGGGACCCCGACAAGCCCGATGTCACCAAGAGCCTGGACGATGTGAGTGCCCGTGGGCGCGGGGCCGGGGGCGCGGGGAGGCTGCTGGCGGGGAAGGGGCAGGTGCGGGGTCTCCTGGGTGTCCCAGGGCGGGGGCGGAGGGGGGGTGGGGGGCTGGCCCCCTCTGCCGTGCCTCACACCCTGCACCGGTGCCCACCGGCTCTCGCTCGCCGTGGCGGCGCTGGCTGGCTCTTGCACCCTGCGCTGGTGCCCGCTGACCCCCCCCAATTCTGCTGACCCCCCCCAATTCTGCTGACCCCCCTCCAATTCTGCTGACCCTCACACCCGCACCCCCTGGCCCCCGCTCCCTCGGTGCCGCTCCCCCGTGCCCCAGCCCCCCCATGATGCTGCTGACCCCCGCACCCCGATCCCCACCGGTGCCACTGCCCCCGCGCCCCCGTCCCCGCACAGTGCTGCTGACCCCCCCGTCCCTGTGCGGTGCCACTGACCCCCCCGTCCCTGCTCAGTGCTGCTGACCCCCCCCGTCCCTGCGCTGTGCCACTGCTGACCCCCACGCCCCCATCCCTGTGCCGCGCGGTGCCCTGCCCCGTCCCCGCGCGGTGCCGCTGACCCCTGCGCCCCCGTCCCCGCGGGTGCCGCTGACCCCTGCGCCCTGCCGCAGCTCTACTCCTCCTGGCACAGCCTGAACAAGGCGTGGATGGAGCGCTACGCCCGCCTCGAGGAGCAGCTCCAGGCCTCCATCAGCTACCAGGAGACCATGCAGGTGGGGGGCCGGGGGCCCGCTCGGGGGGACACCCCCCACCACTGGCACCCTCCCATCCCCACCCAGGGGCTGCGGGGCCACCGTGGTGGTCCCTGGGCAAGGCTGATGCAGGACCCGGCAGCAGGGCCGTGGGGGGGGGCAGGACCACAGCAACAGCATCCGGGCTTGTATCGGGGGTGATGTGGCCAGCAGGAGCAGGGCAGGGCCCGTGCCCCTGTGCTGGGCACTGGGGGGGCCGCCCCTCGAGTGCTGGGGTCAGGGTTGGGCCCCTCCCTCCCCGAAGGCCCTGGGGGGGCTGGAGCGTGTCCAGAGAAGGGCAGCGGAGCTGGGGAGGGGTCTGGAGCCCCAGGCTGCTGGGGAGCGGCTGGGGGAGCTGGGGGGGTTCAGCCTGGAGCAGAGGAGGCTGAGGGGAGCCCTCATGGCTGCCTACAAGTGCCTGAGAGGAGGGGGGAGCCGGGGGGGTCGGGCTCTGCTCCCAGGGCAGGGGCGATGGGACGAGGGGCACCGGCCTCCAGTTGTGCCAGGGCAGGGTGAGGTTGGCCCTGGGGAACAATTCCTTCCCCCAAGGGCTGTCAGGGGCTGGAAGGGGCTGCCCAGGGAAGGGGTCGAGTCCCCAGCCCTGGGGGGATTGAACAGCCGGGGGCTCCGTGACTCCGTGTTCGGGGCCGGGGCCATGGGGCCAGCTGGGCCGCTGGGGGAGATGGGGCTGGTGCGGCTGCAGGGCGGTGGGCAGCGGGGCTGGCCGTCCCCGTGTCCCCCCAGTGTGACATGGCCACATCCACGTTCCCCGCGCTGGGGTGGGGCTGGAGCACCCTCCTGCCCCCCGCTCCGTCCCCCCCCTGGGGACCACATTGGGTCCCGGCCCCACTCCTGGCCGTGGGGCTGGGGGGCGCAGGGGCGAGCGTGGCTGTGCCCCCAGCGCCGCAGCTGGGCTGGCGGGGGGGGCACGGCCGGGGACAGGGTGGGGGGCCTGGGTCCCCCCCGCCCTCCCAGCGCCGCGGTCCTGCGCTGTCCCCAGCGGCTGTTGGAGTGGCTGGACACGGCCGAGCTGCGCATCGCGGAGGAGTTCCTGGTCGGCGGGGACCTGGACCTGGTGCAGCAGCAGCTGACGGAGCTGAAGGTGGGGCTGTGCCGCAGGATGGGGCCCCCAGCCCCGGGGGCAGGAGGGGGGCGGCGGCGATGGGGCAGGCGGGGTGCTCGGGGCAGCCGTGGCATCAAAGCATGGCATGGAGGGTGGTGCTGGTGCCTCCGCGGCACCTGCTCAGGGTGGGCACTGGGTGGCCAAGTCCTGCCTGGGGTGGCCAAATCCTGCCTGGGGTGGCCAAATCCTGCCCGGGGTGGCCAAGTCCTGCCCGGGGTGGCCAAATCCTGCCCGGGGTGGCCAAGTCCTGCCCGGGGTGGCCAAATCCTGCCTGGGGTGGCCAAATCCTGTCCAGGGTGGCCAAGTCCTGCCCGGGGTGGCCAAGTGCTGTCCAGGGTGGCCAAGTCCTGTCCAGGGTGGCCAAATCCTGCCTGGGGTGGCCAAGTCCTGTCTGGGGTGGCCAAATCCTGCCCGGGGTGGCCAAGTCCTGCCCGGGATGGCCAAGTCCTGTCTGGGGTGGCCAAATCCTGTCCAGGGTGGCCAAGTCCTGCCAGGGTGGCCAAATCCTGCCGGGGTGGCCAAATCCTGCCTGAGGTGGCCAAGTCCTGCCTGGGGTGGCCAAATCCTGCCTGAGGTGGCCAAATCCTGCCTGAGGTGGCCAAGTCCTGTCCGGGGTGGCCAAATCCTGCCCGGGGTGGCCAAGTCCTGCCCGGGTGTGGCCAAATCCTGTCTGAGGTGGCCAAGTCCTGTCTGGGGTGGCCAAATCCTGTCCGGGGTGGCCAAATCCTGCCCGGGGTGGCCAATCCTCCCGAGGGCAGGGCTCCCCACACTCCACAAGGAGGAGCTCTGGGCCCAAGCGCCCGTGCCCACCCAGAGCATGCCAGACCCAGCTCTGCTGCCATGCCGTGCCGTGCCGTGCCATGCCACACCACGGTGTGCCGTGCCAGCCATCTGTGCTCCAACCCAGGCTGGCGGCTCCCCCCTGAATGCCGTGTGCCGTGCCGTGCCGTGCTGTGCTGTGCCGTGCCATGCCATGCCCTGGCATGTTCTGCTGTGCCATGCCGTGCCATTTGTGCCCAACCAGACTGCATTCTGCCGTGCCATGCCAAACCATGCGCTGTGTGCCTGACCCAGCTCTGCCACGCCATGCCATGCCATCCAAACCGGCCCCAGCTCTGGCACATTGCCATGCCCCCCCGTCCAAACCCCACGCTGTGCCGTGCCATGCTGCACTGTGCTGTGCCATGCCGTGCCATGCCGTGCCATGCTGCACGTGCCGTGCCGTGCCATGCCATGCCGTGCCATGCGCCCTGTGCGTGCCGTGCCGTGCCATGCCATGCCATGCCGTCGCGGCCGCGCGCCCGTCCGCGGGGCTGCCGCTGCCCGCAGGAGTTCAAGCGGGAGCTCTACCAGTGCAAGGTGGACGTGGAGAGCCTGCGGCACCCGGCCAGCCCGGGGGGTGCGGGGCAGGGGGACCCCCCAGCCCCCCTCAGCGAATTCCGCCAGCGCTGGGACCGCCTGGAGGAGGAGATCGTCAGCCGCCAGGTGGGGGGGCCCAGCCGGGTGTGGGGCGCTGGGTGTGGGGCAGGGCTGGGTGGGTGCTGCTGTCCTGGGCACGGGGGGCTCGGGGAGGGGGGGCACCCAGGCTGGCGACCAGATCTGCCAGCGGCATGAGGCAAGAGCCACAGCAGGGTGGGTGCGGGGGGTGCTGGGGGGGGGGCGGGGGGGGGTGCTGGGGGGTGCACGGGGTGCCGTTGGGGGTGGGGTGCGGGGGGGGCTGGGGTGCCATATGGGTGCTGGGGGGTGCAGGGGTCTGGGTGGGTGCTGGGTGGCTGGGGGGTGCATGGGGTTCTGGGTGGGTGCTGGGTGGGTGCATGGGGTGCCCTTGGGTGCTGGGGGGGGTCCATGGGGTGGGGGTGCATGGGGTGCCATACGGGTGCTGGGTGGGTGCATGGGGTGCCCCGTGGGTGCTGGGGGGTGCATGGGGTGCTGTATGGGTGCTGGGGGGGCGCATGGGGTGCCCCGTGGGTGCTGGGGGGCGCATGGGGTGCCGTATGGGTGCTGGGTGGGCGCATGGGGTGCCCCGTGGGTGCTGGGGGGCGCATGGGGTGCTGTATGGGTGCTGGGTGGGTGCATGGGGTGCCCCGTGGGTGCTGTGGGGTGCATGGGGTGCCATACAGGTGCTGGGTGGGCGCATGGGGTGCCCCGTGGGTGCTGGGGGGCGCATGGGGTGCCGTATGGGTGCTGGGTGGGCGCATGGGGTGCCCCGTGGGTGCTGGGGGGCGCATGGGGTGCCGGGTGGGGGCGCGGCGGGGGGGGGGGGGGGGGGGGGGGCAGCGAGCCCCTGTTGCGCCCTTGGGGGCAGCACCAGCTGGGGCGGCGCTGCTGGGCTGGGCCAGTTCCAGCACCAGCTGGAGGAGCTGCTGGGGTGGCTGTCCCGCACCGCCGAGCAGCTCCAGGGCCCCCCCCTCCTGCGCCTCGACCTGCAGAGCTGCGAGATCGGCCACAAGGTGAGGGCGGGGGGCAGCGGCACAGGGCTCCCCCACGCTGTGCCCGGGCTGCCCGCTGCTGCCCTGCCACCGGCCCCCCCGGCTGGGCATCCTCGCGGGGGTGTCCCCGGGGAGGGATGGGGCACGGTCCCGCTGTGTCCTCTTGCACGGGGGGGTCCTGGTCGCGGTCCTCCTGCCGCGGGGCCACGTCCTGGCCGCAGGGCGCTGCTCAGCCCCCTCCTCCTGGCGCTGCCCGGGCCCCGGGGGGGGGGGGGGAAGTCCCCTCCCATGGAAGGAAGGGAGGCTGCGGCCGGCCCGGAGCTGCTCCCCCTTGCCTGGGCACGCTCGTGCCATGCCGGGCGTAGGCGAGGCGCTGCGGGGCGCGGGCCAGCCCCGGGGACGGATGGGGGTGGCCCCGGCCTCCTGCGTGCCCCAGCCCGGCACCTTCTCTGCCACAATGCGGCAAATTCGGTGCCGGGACCTGCCCTGCGCCGTGGTGGGGACAAGAGGCAGGGTGCCGGCTCTGGGGCACCCCGAGTGCCGTCCTGCCCTGGGGTGGCGCTCCTGGACCCCCACCCAGCGGGGCTGCCGGCGCTGCGGTGGCAGTGTTGACGTGGGCGGCCCAGGCACCGGGGGCAAGGGGCTGGGCTGCCCAGGGCTGTGGGGTGTCCCCTCCCCAGGGTGCCAGTGGTGGCTTGGCTGCCCAGGGTGGTGAGGTGTCCGCCCCCCCCCCAGGGTGCCGGCGGTGGCTGGGCTGCCTGGGGCTGTGGGGTGCCCCCCCGGGGTGCCAGCGGTGGCTTGGCTTCCCCAAGCTGTGAGGTGCCCCCCCCCCCGGGTGCCAGTGGGCCTTGGCTGCCTGGGTCTGTGAGGTGCCCCCCCCCGCCATGGTGCCTGCGGTGGCTTGGCTGCCCGGGGTGGTGAGGTGCCCCCCCTCAGGGTGACAGCAGTGGCTTGGCTGCCCCCCCCAAGGGTGCCAGTGGTGGCTTGGCTTCCCCGAGCTGTGAGGTTGCCCCCCCCCCAGGTGACAGTGGTGGCTTGGCTGCCCAGGGCTGTGAGGTGCACCCCCCCGGGTGACAGTGGTGGCTTGGCTGCCCCCGCCCCGGGTGATGCGGGGCCCCGTCCCCAGGTGCTGAGGACCGACGTGATGTCCCACGCGCGCACGGTGCAGTCGGTCAGCGAGGCCGGGCGGGGGCTGCTGCTCTCCAGCCTGGGGGAGAGCGCGAGCGGCTCCAGCGCAGCCTCCAGCAGCTCCGCCAGCGCTGGGACCTGGTGCGCGGCCAGACCGAGAGCCGCCAGCTGGAGCTGGAGAACAACCTCAGCCAGGTGGGGGGCACAGGGGGGCGGGGGGGGAGCGCCCGCGGCGGGGCAGCGCTGAGCCCCCCCCGTGTGCCCCCCCCCCAGGTGCAGGACATCACGCTGGAGGTGACGGAGCTGCTGCAGTGGCTGGAGCAGATGGAGCTGCAGCTCTGCTGCTCCAAGCCGGCGTGGGGCCACCCCGACGCCACCAAAGAGAAGCTCGCCGTGCTCCTGGTGAGCAGCGGGGCTCGGCCAGTGCCCCCCCCCCGCGGGCCCCCCGGGGTCCCCTGGGGTGACGGGCCCCCCCCCCCCCCCCAGCCCTCCTGCCCCCCCCAGCTCCCCCGGGATGGAGCGGGAGCCCCCCCCCCCGCAGGCCTGGAGCCCGCTGGCCGGCCCTGCAGCGCCGAGCACAGCCTCCGCATGCTGGAGCAGAAGTGGGAGAGCGTCCACACCGAGGCCCAGGAGAGGAAGGTGGGGACACACGGACACGCTGCCCGCCCCGGGGTAGGGGGACACACGCCCACCCTGCCCCGGCTCCGGGTGCCGGTCCCCGTCAGCGCCTCCCCTCGCCCGCAGGAGCGCCTGGCCGAGGGGCTGACGGTCACCACCGAGTTCCACGGCACCGTGCAGGAGCTGCTGCGCTGGGTGGCTCATGCGGAGGAGCTCCTCGGCTCCCCGGCGCCGCCCAGCTTCGTCCTGGACACCGTCACCGCGCAGATCCAGGAGCACAAGGCAAGCGCCCGCGCCGGGGTTGGGGTCTGCCTGTGGCGGCGGCAGCAGTGGCACCGGTGGCACTGGGAGGGGAAATCTGCCCGGGTCTGCCCATGACCACGGGGCCCGGGCTAGCGACATGGGGGCTCCGTGGCCCCCAACCATGGGGCAGGACCAGGGGCCCGGGTCTGCCTGCAGTGGCGGTGGTGGAACTGGTGGCACCAGGAGGGGAAATCTGCTCAGGTCTGCCTGCGGGCGGGTGGACCGGTGGCACGGAGGGGAAATCTGCTCGGGTCTGCCGCGGCGACGGCAGTGGCACCGGTGGCACTGGGAGGGGAAATCTGCTCGGGTCTGCCCGCGGCGGCGGCAGTGGCACCGGTGGCACCAGGAGGGGAAATCTGCCTGGGTCTGCCCGCAGTGGCAGTGGTGGCACCAGTGGCACTGGGAGGGGAAATCTGCACGGGTCTGCCCAAGGAGGCGGCGGTGGCACTGGTGGCACTGGGAGGGGAAATCTGCCCGGGTCTGCCTGCGGTGGTGGTGGTGGCACAGGTGGCACCAGGAGGGGAAATCTGCTCGGGTCTGCCTGTGGCGCGGCAGTGGCACCGGTGGCACCGGGAGAGGAAATCTGCCCCGCGCTGCCCGCGGCGGAGGTGGCCAAACTGGTGGCACTGGGAGGGGAAATCTGCCCAGGTCTGCCTGCGGCAGCGGCGGTGGAACTGGTGGCACCAGGAGGGGAAATCTGCTCGGGTCTGCCCACGGTGGCGGCAGTGGCACCGGTGGCACCGGGAGAGGAAATCTGCCCCGCGCTGCCTGCGGGGCATCTCCCCATGCAGCAGCGCAGCGAGCCGGCTCTGTCCCCTGCCCCGGCGCGGAGGCTGCGGTGGGGTGGTCGGCGCGCCCCCCCAGCTGCCCCCGCTTCCCCGCAGGCGCTGGTGAAGGAGGCGAACGCCCACGGGGAGAAGCTGAGCGGCCTGGAGGCCGTCGCCTCCCGCCTGCGGGACTTCAGCCCAAAGCAGGACGGCGCCGTCATCCAGAACCTGGTGCTGACGGCCAGGGAGCGGCTGGGCAAGGTGCTGCAGCGGACGGCGGAGCGGGGGGCGGCGCTGGAGGAAAGCGCACCAAGCAGGTACGTGGCCGCGGCGCCAGGGGACGCGGGTCCTGCCAGGAGCTGTGCCGCTGCGGAGGCTGCGTGGCTCCAGCTCGGCGACCATGCCGCCCTGGACCCGTGGTTTGCGCCGCAGTGGTGTGCGGGCCATGTGGCACTGTTGTGTGGCTGCCGTGGTGCAGTGCCGGGGTCGCTGCGGCCCCGTGGTTTGCGTGGCTCTGTTGGGTGGCTGCCATGGCGCAGCGACCGTGCCACCCTGGCCCCATGGTTTGTGCCATGGGGCGGGCTGTGCGGTGCTGTTGCGTGGCTGCCGTGGTGCAGCGCCTGGGTCACCCTGGACCCATGGTTTGCGCGGCTTTGTTGGGTGGCTGGCCGTGGTGCAGCACCAGGGTCGCCTGGCCCCGTGGTTTGCCGCGGTGGCGTGTGGGCCATGCGGCGCTGTTGCGTGGCTGCCATGGTGCGACGACCTGCTGCTCCGGCCCCGTGGTGGCATGTGGACCATGGGCACTGTTGGGTGGCTGCCGTGGCGCAGCGCCGGGGTCACCCTGTCCCCCTGCACATGGTGTGTCCCCCCCCTCACCGTTGCAGTTCAGCGAGTCGCGGCGGCTGCTCCTGGACTGGATGGACGAGGCGGAGCAGAGCTTGGAGGCGCCGCAGGACGCCGCCATGAGCCAGGAGGAGATCAAGTGCCAGCTGGCTGAGCACAAGGTGGGGCCCCGCGCCCCAGCCCCCCGCCACGGGGGGGTCCCAGGGTGGGCAGCCGGCGGGGGCGGGGGGGGGCAGTTGGTGCCACTGCCGCAGTTGGGCGCCTTCCCGGGGCTGCCTGCAGAGTGAGGAGACCCAGGGTGGGGGGACCACCCCTGGCCAGGTGGCATCGCGCCCCAAACGGCCCCCGGCACCCGGGGAGGCAGGCGTCTCCCCGCAGCCCCCCCCCTCCCCCGGGGACACCCCTACGGCCCGGGGGGGCGGCTGGGCTCACCCCTCCGCCCGCAGGCGTTCCAGAAGGGGCTGCGCCTGAAGCGGCCGGTGTACGAGGCGACGCTGCGGAGCGGGCGGGCGCTGCGGGAGAGAGCGCGGCTCCCCGAGGATCTGCAGCCGCTGGAGGAGCTGCTGGGGGAGCTGAAGGAGCGCTGGGACGCGCTGTGCAGCCGGGCTGCCGAGAGGTGGGGGGGATTGGGGATTGGGGGGGGATTGGGGTGGGATGGGGATGGGATGGGATGGGATGGGGATGGGGATGGGATGGGGATGGGATGGGGATGGGATGGGGATGGGGATGGGGATGGGATGGGGATGGGATGGGGATGGGGATGGGGATGGGGATGGGGATGGGATGGGGATGGGGATGGGATGGGGATGGGGAGGGGATGGGATGGGGAGGATGGGGATGGGGATGGGGATGGGGATGGGGATGGGGATGGGATGGGATGGGATGGGATGGGATGGGGATGGGGATGGGGATGGGGATGGGATGGGGTGGGGATGGGATGGGATGGGTATGGGATGGGTATGGGATGGGGATGGGATGGGGATGGGGATGGGATGGGGATGGGATGGGGATGGGGATGGGATGGGATGGGGATGGGAGGGGGATGGGGATGGGGATGGGGATGGGGATGGGATGGGATGGGATGGGATGGTGATGGGGATGGGATGGGATGGGATGGGATGGGATGGGATGGGATGGGGATGGGATGGGGATGGGATGGGATGGGATGGGGGATGGGATGGGGATGGGGATGGGATGGGGATGGGATGGGATGGGATGGGATGGGATGGGGATGGGATGGGATGGGATGGGATGGGATGGGGATTGGGGATTGGGGGTGGGATTGGGGGGGATGGGATGGGGATGGGATGGGGATGGGGATGGGGATGGGGATGGGATGGGATGGGATGGGGATTGGGGATTGGGGGTGGGATTGGGGTGGGATGGGATGGGATGGGGATGAGGATTGGATGGGGATGGGGATGGGATGGGGATGGGATGGGGATGGGGATGGGGATGGATGGGATGGGGATGGGGATGGGATGGGATGGGATGGGGATGGGGATGGGGATGGGGATGGGATGGGATGGGATGGGGATGGGATGGGATGGGATGGGGATGGGGATGGGATGGGGATGGGATGGGATGGGGATGGGGATGGGGATGGGATGGGATGGGGATGGATGGGGATGGGATGGGGATGGGATGGGATGGGGATGGGGATGGGGGATGGGATGGGGATGGGATGGGATGGGGATGGGATGGGTGGATGGGGATGGGGATGGGATGGGATGGGTATGGGGATGGGATGGGATGGGATGGGGATGGGGATGGGATGGGATGGGATGGGATGGGGATGGGATGGGGATGGGATTCCTGTCCCCTGCTTGCCGAGTGGGTCTCAGGTGCTGGGCATGGTCTTGCCCTTCCTCCCTGGGCATCCCGCTCCCTGCTTTGGGCCCCCCCGCCCCAGCTCCACTGGGCTCTGGCCCCTGGGGTCCGGCCAGGATCCGTGCCCAGTCGTAGCCAAGCCCGGGCGCTCACAGCCACGCCACCGGGCTCCCTGGTGCTGAGCTCCTGCCCCCCGGGGGTGCTGCTGGGTGCTGCCCGCCCCCTCCCTGCAGGCAGCACAAGCTGGAGGAGAACCTGCTCTTCTCGGGCAAGTTCACGGACGCGCTGCAGGCCCTCATGGACTGGCTGTACCGGGCTGAGCCCCAGCTCAGCGAGGAGGCGCCCGTTGGAGGGGACCGGGACCTGGTCAGCGACCTCATGGACAAGCACAAGGTGGGTGTCCCCCCCCCGCCACGGCCCCTGGGGTGCCCCAGGCCGCCCCGCCGTGCCCACCACACCCCAGTGATGGGGCGGGCTGCTGGGGCACCCTGCCTGCCCCAGGCGCAGGGGGCCTGGGGTGTGGGGGGGCCCTGCACAGCAATGGGGGCCAGGCAGGGTGCTGGGACCCCCCCCTCAGCGTTTCCCACCCCCTCTCTCCAGGTCTTCCAGAAGGAGCTGGGCAAGCGAGCCAGCTGCATCAAGATGCTGAAGCGCTCGGTGCGGGACCTGACGCGCGGCAGCAGCAGCGTTGACTCCCAGTGGCTGCAGAAGCAGATGGAGGAGCTGAGCGCCCGCTGGGACCTGGTCTGCAAGCTCTCCGTCTCCAAGCAGGCCCGGCTGGAGGCTGCGCTCCGGCAGGTGAGAGCCGGGGGGGCGCTGGCGGGGGGGCAGCAGGCGGTCTGGGGCTGCCCGGCGCGGAAGGTTGGGGTCTGCAGCCGGTGAATCCTCGTGGGACGGCTCCGTAGGGACCTGCGTGGCTCTGCCCCGGGGCGCTGGGGGGGTGCCCGGGAGGTGGGTGGCCACGTGTCACAGGGTGCGGTGGGGTGCCCGGGCTCCATGGGTGGGTGCGAGTCGCAGGGCGCTGCGTGGAGGCTGTAGCGAGGTGGGGGTGGCCTCTGCTCCCTGGTAACGGGTGATGGGATGAGGGGCAACGGCCTGAAGCTGCCCAGGGAGGTTGGACATTAGGAAAAACTTCTTCACGGAAAGGGCTGTCAGGCTCTGGAATGGGCTGCCCAGGGAGGTGGTGGAGTCCCCATCCCTGGGGGGATTTAAAAGAAGGATGGATGAGGTGCTGAGGGACAGGGTTTGGGGGTGGGATGGCAGGGTGAGGGGAATGGTTGGACTGGATGATCTTAAAGGGCTTTTCCAACCCAAGTGAAAGTGATTCTATGTGGGTGCCCGGGCGGTGGGTGGCCGCGTGCCGCAGGGCACTGTGGGGGTGCCCAGGTTCTGTTTGTGGCTGCGGGGGGGGGGGGGTGGCCGCACGTCGCAGGGCTGGGCTCCGTGGGTGGCCATGTGTCGCAGGGTGCTGTGGGGTGCCCAGGCGGTGGGTGGCCGCGGGTCGCAGGGTGCTGTGGGGGTGCCCAGGCTCCATAGGTGGCCACGCATCGCAGGGCGCTGCGTGGAGGCTGTAGCGAGGTGGGGGTCGGGCTCTGCTCCCTGGTAATGGGCGATGGGACGAGGGGGAATGGTCTGAAGCTGCGCCAGGGCAGATTCAGGTTGGACATTAGGAAAAACTTCTTCACCGAAAGGGCTGTCAGGCTCTGGAAGGGGCTGCCCAGAGAAGGGGTCGAGTTCTCATCCCTGGAGGTATTTAAAAGAAGGATGGATGAGGTGCTGAGGGACAGGGTTTGGGGGTGGGATGGCAGGGTGAGGGGAACGGTTGGACTTGATGATCACAGAATCCCAGCATGGCCGGGGTTGGAAGGGACCTCGGGAGCTCCCCCAGTGCCACCCCCCTGCCCAAGCAGGCTCACCCAGAGCAGGGGGCACAGGACAGCGGCCAGGCGGGGTTGAAGATCTCCAGAGAAGGAGACTCCACAGCCCCCCTGGGCAGCCTGGGCCAGGGCTCGGGCACCCTCACAGTCAACAAGTTCTTCCTCACATTCAACTGGAACCTCTTCTGTTTCAGTCTGTGCCCATGGCCCCTTGTCCTGGCGCTGGGCACCACTGGGAAGAGTCTGGCTGCATCCTGGTGACCCCCACCCTGGAGATATTTGTAGGTGGTGATGAGGTCCCCTCTCAGCCTTCTCTTCTCCAGGCTGAACAAGCCCAGCTCCCTCAGCCTTTCCTCCTAGGGGAGATGCTCCAGTCCCCCCATCATCCTTGTTGCCCTCCTCTGGACTCTCCCCAGGAGTTCCTCATCCTCCTTGAACTGGGGAGCCCAGAACTGGACCCAGTGCTCCAGGTGGGGTCTCATTGGGGCAGAGCAGAGGGGGAGGAGAACCTCCCTCGCCCTGCTGGCCACGCTCCTCTTGATGCACCCCAGGATGCCCTTGGCCTTCTTGGCCACCAGGGCACCCTGCTGGCTCATGGCCACCTTGTCGTCCCCCAGGACCCCCAGGTCCCTCTGGGCAGAGCTGCTTCCCAGCAGGTCAGCCCCAG
This sequence comes from Gorsachius magnificus, assembly GCA_034008185.1. Lineage (NCBI taxonomy): Eukaryota > Metazoa > Chordata > Aves > Pelecaniformes > Ardeidae > Gorsachius > Gorsachius magnificus. The sequence continues at coordinate 308,476 of CM067082.1, forward strand.
CCTGGACTGGTGCCTGGGGTTCGACCTCCCCAGGGGCAGCACCCGACACTTGGCCCTTGTTGAACCCCATCGGGGCAAGTGCCGAGTGCTTAAAGATCTTTTCCAACCAAAGTGAAAGTGATTCTATGTAGGTGCCCAGGCTCCGTGGGTGGCCACACGTCACAGGGCACTGCGTGGGGCTCTGCGTGGACGTGTCGCAAGGCGCGGTGGCCGCGTGCCAGCCCGGGTGCTGCGGGCGCCTGCGGCAGGCGTGCCGGTGCGCAGGGTGCCCTGGGCAGGACGGCTGCCAGCGTCGCAGGGCGCTGCGGGGGGCGCTCTTGACGGGGAGGGTCGGGGTGTTGCGTCCCGGGTCTCGAGCCAGGGTGGGCAGCGTCCTCTCTGTCCTGAGCTGGGCTGGTGGCAGCGATATCTGGTGGCCCAGAGCCGCCCCGGGTGCTTGCGTGGCCCCGGGCAGGAGCGGGAGCTCGGGGTCTGCCCAGGGGGGCACAGGGGGGGCCAGGCCCCGGTCCCATGGCCACAGGATGGGCGCTGAGCGTGCCCCCCGCTCTCGCGGCAGGCCGAGGAGTTCCACACCCTGGTGCATGCCTTCCTGGGCCGCCTCGCCGAGTCCGAGAAGAGCCTCAAGTACGGCGCCTTCCCCGAGGAGGAGCTGGCTGTGCAGGAGGGACAGACCCAGCTGCAGGTGGGTGCCAGCTCCCCGCCCCCCGCTGGCCCCCTCCAGCCCCTCCAGCCCCCTCCAGCCCCCTGCCAGCTCCCTCCAGTCCCTGCTAGCCCCCGTCAGCCCCCGCCAGCCCCCCCAGCCCCCCCAGCCCCCCCAGCCCCCCCAGCCCCTCCAGCCCCACCAGCCCCCCCAGCGCCAGCCCCACCAGCCCCCCTAGCCCCCACTGGACCCCGCCGGCCCCCACCGGCCCCCACCGGCCCCCACCTGCAGGGCAGCCCCCCCTTTCTGTGGGGTGCCCCCCCCCAGCCGCCCTGCTCCCCGCCGGGGCGGGGGATGTGGGGTGCCATCACGCCAAGACGCGGGATTTGGGGCCCCAGGCGCCCCGAGGCACGGCGATTCGGGGTCCCCAAGCGCCCCACGCAACGGCAGCCGGTACCGACGGCTCCAGCCAGCGCCCCCACACCCCGCTGGGTGGGGGCCGGTCCCCGTGGCACCCCCGGGGGGTCGGCGGGCTGGGAGCCGTCAGTACCGTCTGGTCCCTGCGCCCCCCAGGAGCTGATGAAGTCCCTGCAGTGCCAGCAGCTGGAGCTGGAGTGCATCACCTCGCTGGGGGACGAGATCCTCGCCACCTCCCACCCCGACTCCGTCATCACCGTCAAGTCCTGGGTCACCGTCGCCAAAAGCCGCTTCCAGGAGGTGAGCCGGGCGCCCCTTCGCCCCCCCCCCCCCCCCCGCCACCAGCACCCACCCCCGGGGCAGCGCGGCCCCCACCCTCCCCCCCTGTCCCCCGGGGCCGGGGCCCCCCCAGGGGGTGGCCTCGGCCCCCCTGGGGCCGTGCAGGGTCCCACCGGGGTGGTGGTGACACATGGCCGTGGGGATGCCGTGCGGCCCGGGCAGGGGGGTCCCGGAAGTGCCGTCCGGGTCCCCCCCTGCTCTGGGGTCCCCCCCGCCAGCCAGGCCGCCCTCCCCATGGCACGAGGCCCCGCTGCAAGGGCAGCCAGCACATCCGCAGCGGTGGTCCTAGCCCATGGTCCTGCCCCGTGGTTGTGTGGCCACAGAGCCCCCGTGTCCCTAGCCCATGGTCCTGCCCCGTGGTTGTGTGGCCACAGAGCCCCCGTGTCCCTAGCCCATGGTCCCGCCCCGTGGTCGTGGGGCCACAGAGCCCCCACGTCCCTAGCCCATGGTCCCGCCCCGTGGTCGTGGGGCCACAGAGCCCCCACGTCCCTAGCCCGTGGTCCCCCTGTGGTCGTGGGGCCACAGAGCCCCCACATCCCTGGCCCGTGGTCCCGCCCGTGGTCATGGGGCCACGGAGCCCCCACATCCCTGGCCCGTGGTCATGGGGCCACAGAGCCCCCATGTTGCTGCCCATGGTCCTGCCCCGTGGCCATCAGGGCTGCTGGCCTGGGGTCTGTGTGCCTGCCCCGGGCAGGGGGGCCGCGTGTCCCCCCCCCGAAGCAGCGGCCCCGTGGTGCCTGGTCGGGGCGCCAGACACAGGGGTCTGGGGGGGGCGGGCAGCCCCGAGCCCCCGTGCCAGCCCGGTGGCCCAGCTCGGCTGGCCGTGCCCGCAGGTGCTGAGCTGGGCCCAGCAGCAGGGCGAGCGGCTGCGGGCGCAGGGGGCCAGCCTGGCGGCCGAGCGGGAGGGAGCCTGCGGGACCAGGAGCCGCTGCCGGAGGAGGCCGAGCAGCTGGAGGAGCTCAACGCCCAGCACACGGTGAGGGCCCCCGCGCCCGACCCCCCCTGCCCCCTGCTGGGGGCCATGCTGTCCCCCTGGCCCCGGGCGAGCGCTCGCCCCCACGGCTGGGCCGCTGGGGGCACAGCACACAGCGCAGCACCTTTTGCACATGTACAGAGACACAGCAGCAACTTTTGCGCACGCTCAGCAATGCAGCAGTGGTGCAGCAGCGCTTTTCACGCAAGCACAGCGACGCAGCGGCACCTTTTGTGCATGCACGCGATGCACAGCGATGCACCTGCACGCACAGTGATGCAGCAGCGACGCAGCAGTGACGCAGCAGCACCTTTCACGCATGCACAGCAACACAGTGGCGCCTTTCGTGCATGCACAGGACGCAGCAGCGCCTTTTGCATGCACGGCGACACAGCGGCGCCTTTGTGCACGCACAGTGACGCAGCGCGAGCAGCAGCACCTTTTGCACATGCACAGAGACACAGCAGTGCCTTTTGCGCATGCTCAGCGATGCAGCAGTAACGCAGCAGCGCTTTTCGCGCATGCACGGCGACGCAGCGGCGCCTTTTGTGCACGCACAGTGACGCAGCGGTGCATCTCGCGCATGCACAGCGACGCAGCGGCGCCTTTTGCATATGCACGGCGACACAGCGGCGCCTTTCATGCACGCACAGCGACGCAGCGGCGCCTTTCGCGCATGCACAGCAATGCAGCAGCGCTTTTTGCGCACGCACAGCGGCCGCAGCCCGAGCCCCCCGGCTCCGCTGCACCGGCCGCCGATGCGGGAGGGCCCCAGGCGTGGGGCGAGCAGCACCGCTCTGCGCGTGGCCACGCTCCTGGCCTCGGCCCCCTGCCTCCGCTGTGCCGGGGCACGGCCGGGGAAGCCGCCGGCGCGGCTGCGGGCGCTCAGTGCCGGCACCCCATGCCAGGTCTTCATGGAGGAGCTGAACCGCAAGCAGCCCGACGTGGAGAAGGTCACCAAGAGCTGCAAGCGGAAGCTGGGCGCGGAGCTGGGCCCACCGGCCGCCCGCCGGCTGGCCACACGTAAGGACAGACCCCCCCGCTGCCCCCTGCGCCGCGCCCGGGACCCCCCGGCTGCGCCCTCACCGCCTGTGTTCCCCCCCCGGCCGCAGGGCGCCGCAGCGCGGGGAGGCGCAGGGTGCGCCGGTGGCGCCGCTGGGGGGCTGGAGCCCCGACGCCCCTCAGGCCCGCCATGCGGCGCCTGCGGGAGGTGGGGGCCACGGCACCGCCGGGGGGGGCGGGCAGCGCCCCTCGCCTGCCGCCGGCGGGGGTCCTGGCGCTGGGACGGGTGCGGGTGGTCCCCAGGGATCCTGGGATGCAGGATCCCCTTGCAATCTGGAGCCTGTGCCCCCCCTCCTTGCAACCTGGAGCCTGTGCCCCCCCTCCTTGCAACCTGGAGCCTGTGCCCCCCCCCTTGCAACCTGGAGCCTGTGCCCCCCCCCTTGCAACCTGGAGCCTGTGCCCCCCCCCTTGCAACTGGAGCCTGTGCCCCCCCCTTGCAACCTGGAGCCTGCCCCCCCCCTTGCAACCTGGAGCCTGTGCCCCCCCCCCTTGCAACCTGGAGCCTGTGCCCCCCCCCTTGCAACCTGGAGCCTGTGCCCCCCCCCTTGCAACCCGAGCCTGTGCCCCCCCCCTTGCAACCTGGAGCCTGTGCCCCCCCTCCTTGCAACCTGGAGCCTGTGCACCCCCCCCTTGCAACCTGGAGCCTGTGCCCCCCCCCTTGCAACCCAGAGCCGGGGGGTCCGGGGCAGAGACCTGTTTGCCGGCCGCAGCGGGGTGGGGGCTGGGAGCAAGCAGGGTGCCCGGCGGTGCGGGGCAGAGCGGGGGTGGCCGTGGTGGGGGCTCGGGGGGGGGGGGGGGGCGTCCCTGCCCGCACCCCGAGTCCCCTCCGTGTCCCCCCCCCAGCTGGAGGAGTTCTCTCGCTTCGACTTCGGGGTCTGGCGGAAGCGCTACATGCAGTGGATCGGCCAGATGAAGTCCCGCGTCCTGGACGTCTTCCGAGGCATCGACAGGGACCAGGACGGGCGCATCAGCCAGCGGGAGTTCATCGAGAGCGTCCTCTCCTCCAGTGAGTGCCCCTGGGGCTGGTGACCCCCCCCCGGGCTTCCCCCCCCGTCCCCGGGAGCTCGGCGAGGGGCGGTTTGGGGAGAGCTGGGGCAGTGCTAGCCGGGGCGGGGGGGGACGGGGGCTGCCGGCCGGGATCCCCCCCAGAGTGGGGGCTTGGTGCTGGGGGGAGCGCCGGGCACGGGGGGGCTGAGGGGCCCCTCCCCTCCCCAGAGTTCCCCACCAACGTCTTGGAGATGAACGCGGTGGCGAGCATCTTCGACATGAACGGCGATGGCTTCATCGACTACTACGAGTTTGTCAGCGCCCTGCACCCCAACCGCGACCCGCTACGCCGCACCGCCGACGCCGACCAGATCCAGGATGAGGTACGGCGGGGGGGGGGGCTGGGCAGGGTGGGGGTCCCGCCGCGGGTCTGAGCCGAGCGTGCCGCCCCCAGGTGAACAGGCAAGTGGCCCAGTGCAACTGTGCCAAGCGCTTCCAGGTGGAGCAGATCAGCGCCAACAGGTACCGGGTAAGTGCCGGCCCGTGCCGCCGCCATGCTGCCGCGGCCAGCACCCCCCGTTCCCCAGCCCGGGGTCCAGGGCTTGCTCCGACCCCCCCCTGCGCAGCCTGTGCCAGGCAGAGGCCCCGCAGCTCCCCGGGGTCCCTGCCCCAGCCCCCTTGCCCCCGGGACCCCCGGCTGTGGTGCGGCAGGGGGGGCGGTGCTGGCGGGGACGGAGGGGGTGCGGGGGGACCAGATCTGGGTGCTGGTGCCCTGGTGCCCTGGCACCCCCCCCGGCCCCCACCTTGCCCTGGCATCCCTCTCCCGCGCAGTTCGGGGAGTCCCAGCAGCTGCGGATGGTGCGCATCCTGCGCACGCTGATGGTGGGGTCGGTGGGGGCTGGATCGCGCTGGACGAGTTCCGGAAAACCCCTGCAGAGGTGGGTGCGGGCTGAGCCCTGGCGTCGGCGTGGCAGGCGTCCCTGTGCCCCGGGGGGCGATGCCTGCGTGGGGTGGGGGTGCCGGTGGGCACGCGGCCCATCGGGTCTCGCGCTGCGCGGCGCAGGGGCCGCGGGACCCCCGGTGCCAGCCCCGCTCACCGCCTGCGGCATCCCCAGTGAAGGGCAGGACCAACCTGAAGATCAACGAGAAGTACCTGTCCCCAGACGCCTTCGGGGCCGCCAAATGCGGGGGGAACCAGTCGGCCCCCTCCTCCAAAGTGCTGTCCCCCAGCCGCTCCAACTCCAGCCTCAGCCTCTACAGCAGCGCCTCGGCCCCCAGCAGCCCCCTGGCCAGGAAGGTGAGGTGCTGGGGAGCCCCCCCAGGACTCCTGCCCCCCCCCCCAGCCCGAGGGCGGCGGGCGCTGAGCCCTCTCCCTCCCCAGGCGGTGCTGCGCAGGCGCGCGCCTGCGCCGCCCCTCGCCGAGAGCCTGGCTCTGGCACCCCCCGGTGAGACCCTGCCCCTGCCCACCCTGGGCAGCCTGCTGTGGGTGGCACCCCCCGCCCCACGGGGCAGGGGGCTGGGGGGGGGCTGGCGGGGCTGGGGGAGCACGGGGGAGCTGGGGGTGGTGGGGTGGCGTGGGGCAGGGTGGTGGGGCGCCCCCCCGTGCCGGGGTGGGTGCCGCGCCAGCCCTGCCGTGCCCTTGCAGAGCCGCCCGAAGGGTCCCCCCCGGAGCGCTGCAGCCCCTGCCGCTGAGCCCCCCCAGCCGCCCGCCCTGCGCCCAGCACCCTCGGCCGGCCCCACTCAGGACTCTCCTCCACGGCGCCCGCCCGCCCCCCCCCGAGGCTGGAGGACGGCGAAGCTGCGGCCGCGCGCCCCGCGGGTCCCCGGCCCAGCGCTGCGGGGGCGCGCGCCCCCCCCCCCCCCCCGCCCCCTGAGCAGGCGCCCACCCACGGGGGCTGAGCTCTCTGTCTGTCACCCACCCCACTGGGCCCAGCCCCAGCATATTGCAAGCGTCCCCCCCACCCACCCCCCCCCAACCCCCCCACCGCCCGGCAGGCGCGCCTGGGGGGGCCGAGCCCCGGGACCCCGCTCCCAGTGCAGGCTCCCGGAGCACCCTGCAGCCGTGGGGTTGGCGGGGGCCGCAGCAGCCCCTGCGCGGGGGTCCTGCTCCTCTCCCCCCGGCTCCCGTGCCCTTGGGGTGGCTGCCGGTGCCCCCGCCGCCCCCGGCCCCGGCCCTGCCCCGGTGTGCGCGCGTGGGGCTCCCGGCTACGGCTGCCCCCCCCCCCGGCAGGGCTGGGGCTGCCGCGGGCAGGGGCTCCCCCGCGCCCCCGCCCCCTGCAGCCCCCACGGGGGCGGGCCCCGCCCGCCTCACCCCGCTAACCGGACAGCAGTAGAGCTGAATGTAACCCTGGCCGGGCACGGCCCCGCCAGCCACAATAAAGAGTAGGTTTCTTTTTCTATGAGCACCCGGCGCTTGCTGCCCTCCGTCCGTCTGTCCGCTGCGGGGGCGAGGGGCTGGCGCGGCCGGACCCTCGGGGCGGGGGGGGCAGCATCGCCGAGGCTGGTGAATGCATGGCCTGGCGTGGTGGCACGTGGTGGCCGGGCACGGCCGGCTGTGCCCTGAGCTGGGTGCTGCTGGCGGAGGCGCCCGGTGCTGGAGCCGTGGCTGGTGAGCCCCGGGCGCTGCAGCGGGTGCCAGCGGGTGCCACGCCGCGTTCCCCCTTTCCCTCCCGCCCGGTCGCACGCAGGGTGGCTGGGGGGGCAGCGGGGACGGGGCACGGCTGCGGGCCAGGGTGGGACGGGGCGGCTGGAGACACCCGCTGTGCCACCGCTCCGGGAGGAGGGGGCCCCGGGGGGGCCCCACGCGTTGCAGCGGTGCGACCGTTGCCCGGCACCTCCCGGCCGTGGGGAAGCCCAGGGTGCTCCCCTGATGCCCCCACCAGGGCTGGGGCTTGGCTTGGCTGCCTCCTGCCCCATCTCCGGCCCGCTGGCCGTGCCTTCATGGATTCCTGTCCCACTCCTGCACCCTTGTCCCCTAAAACCGCGCTCGTTTTTTCCCTGCACAAACGCTTCTGCGTGGGGCGGCAGCCAAAGGGGCCGGGCAGCAGAGCGCCGGTGCCGGGGCACGTCCCCCATCTGGGGGGGGGCTCTGCAAACGTCCCACGTGCGCTCGGGGCCCCTGGCTGCCGGTGCTGCCGCAGCCCCCCGAGAGCGGTGTCGAGCCTCGCCGCCCCCCGCGGAGCAGGGTGTCCCCCAGCGCGTCCCAGCACGGGCCAGGCAGCGCAGCTGGAGCCGCCGACGCGAGTTGCGTGGCACATTCCTCCGCCTGTGGAAATCTCCACCACCACTCCCAGCCGGGGGAACGCACCCGGCACCACCGGCACCACCGGCACCACCGGCCTGTGTCAGCTGCATCCAGCGCCCCAGGCGATGGCGCTGGCCCAGGAACCAAAGACAACAGGCGGGGTGGCCGGGGTGCCCAAGCACGCCGCATGGTGCTTGCACTTGCACAGCCACGCCAACGCTGGCAACGCCGCTTCACCGGGGCCTGCCCCCCCCCCCCCCCGCCGGCGGCCCCCCCCCCCCGCCCCTCTCCGGGGCAGAGGGGGGTGCAAACCCCCGGGGGGTCCCCACCTGCGGAGCAACCCCAGCCCATGCCGGGGGGCACAGCCCCAGCCCCTGCTGCTCTGCTCCCGGCGTCCCTGCTCCCCGCACAGAGGCGTCCCCTGGCTGCTCCGGCTCCCGTGGTGGGCACGGGGCATCCGTGTCCCCGGAGCCCTTGCCCAGTGCCTGGGCCACCACGGCGCTGGGAGAGCCCGGAGCCCTCCAGGTCCCGCACCCTCCCTGGGTGAAGCCCCCGTGCAGGCGCGGGACGGGGACGCCTGCGGGGCAGGGGCGATGGTGCGGGGGGTGATGGCGCGGGGGCGATGGCGCGGGGGCGGCGTGGTGCTGGGGGCTCCGGTGCCATGCAGGCCGGCGTCGTTGGGGGCCCGCAGGCGTGCAAGCGCAGGCATGTGAGCGCGCGGAGCCCCCGCCATGGCAGGGTGGGCGCACCGGAGCGGTTGGGGGCAGCGAAGCCCCCACGGCACCTCCCGGTGCTGAGCTCAGCGTCTGGCCCCAGCCCCAGTGGGGTTCGCCCCAGCCGCGTTCCCCCGCCACCCCCCACCCCCCCCGTTCCTCGGCACGTGGCCGCAGGGACGGGGAGCACGGCCGCTCGTGCCCGGCCTCCTCGTGCTGCCACTGCCATACCGCCGGTGCCACCGGCAGCGCTTGGGGCCCCCCCAAGCCCCCGGAGCCGTGGGGCTGTGCCCTTCACTGCCGGCCCGGGGCAGAACAGGGCTGGCCGTGGCGGGGGCTGGACCCGGGGGTGTCTGTGGGCCCAGACGGCTGGGGGGGGGGGGGGGCAGCTTGGCGATGCCAGCAGCGCGGGTGAGCGCAGTGGGCTGCCCACACCGGGGACTGCGTGGGAGGCATTGGGTGGCGCGTTCCAGTGGGAAGGGACGGTTTGCGGCGGGGAGGGCAGCAGCCGCCAGGCCCGGTGACAGCGATGTGACGGCCACGAGTCCCGTGTGGGACCCACTGCTGGCTCAACCCGAGCCCCCACTGCTCCCACTCGGGCACGGCACCATTCCTGCCGCCTCCGCCGGCGCTGGCAGTGACCCTCGGCCGTCCCCACTCACCCCCCCGCGTGGGGTTTCCCGCTGTGGGACGACTCCTGCAACACGGAGCGAGCACGTCCCCATGCCCGCGCCTCCGGGCTTTCCCCTTCCCTCAGCCAACGGCTCTGCGGCGGCACTGGCCCGGCCACCGGCGCAGCAGGGGTGTCCCGGAGGCTCCCAGGAGCCAGCAGCCGCCTCCAGCCCCCGCCGCAGCCGCCTGCGGGCAGGGGAGCGGTGTCGGGCCGGGCGCTCCTCGCCTTCGTGGGCAGCCGAGATGCTTTGGCGCAGCCGCACGCGGTTCAGCTCGACGGCGTACGCATGGACTGCAACCGCACATTAAGGCTCATTACTGTAACGAGGCCCTTTCCGCCGCCTTTGGGCAGCGTGCCCGCGAAAGCAAAAGCAAAACAGCGTTGGCAGGCGTAGCACAGAACAGCCCAGCATAGCCCAGTATGGCCTAGTATGGCCCAGTATGGCCCAGCACCATGCACTGGTTCCTGCGTGAGCGGCCGCGCCGCCCAGGGCAGGGGCCTGAGGTCCCGCTCCTGCCTGTCCCTGCAGCAAGGGGGGGACACAACCCCCCCTTGGCCACCCGTGCCACTGGTCGCTGGCCGGCCGTGCCCGTGCCTGGCCCCGCTGCAGCCCCGGGACCGTCCGTGCCCCCGGCGTGGGCTGGCAGGGCCCCGGGGAGGCTGCAGGGGGGCACGGCTGGCTCAGACCCCGCTGGGGGGGGAGAGCGGGTCAGCACCCCCGCAGCGGGGAGCTCTGCGGTGGCAGCACCGTGCCAGCACGCTGGTGCCAAGCCCTCTGCAGCGGCGGCGAGCGCTCATCCCCATTTGCCTTTGGATTAAGGCTCCTCATCGCTCTCCGGGAGCAACACCCCTGCGACAACTCCCGACCGTCGGAAGCCCCCGCTGGTTCCTGGGATGCAGCCCCCCCCTCCGCGTGCCGTAGGAGCAGGGGCAGGCACGACGCGCGCCGCCCGCAGGCCGACCCCCCGCGCCCCCTCGCGGCGCCAGCGTTAGCCACACCTGCAATGGGCGCCGGGGCTCTGTGCCCACCGGACCACGCCGTGCCGTGCCGCAGGCTTGCCCGGCCAGTCCCGTGCCTGGATACCGGCAGCTCTCCAGACAACACACTCCCACACATCATAAACATCTCGCCCCAGCGGCGCGCGTCCCTTCCCCAGCTCATTGCCCCGCGGGGCTGGCACCGGGAGGGGGCTGTGGCGTGACCCTGCAGCGCCTGGTGGGCCCCAGGGCCCCCTTCCCCGCTGCTCTTTTGGGGCCCACGGCACCGGGGGGAGGATAGGGGGTGCTCGGGGTGGCGCGGGGAGCTGGCGTGGGGCTGGGCGCGGGGTCTGGGGAGAGGGCGTGGGGCGGGTGGCGGAGGCAGGGCAGGGGCGTGTGGGTGACTCAGGCGGCAGCGGGGCGGCTTGGGCATGTTTTGGGCAATTCAGGCTCCACGCGCACATCCAGGGATGTGAGCAAGGTTGGGGGCAGGGGGAAGGGTCCCTGGCCGCCATGGTGCCAGGATCAGGCCCACAGCTGGAAGTCTGGGGTCCGCACGCCTGGCAGCTGCAGCCCAGGGTCTGGCCAAACAGGCACGGCGGCGCGGCCAGGTCGATGGGTGATGGGCGAGCGGGAGGCTTGGGCGGTGTGGCCGGGTTGATGGGCAATGGGCAAGTGGCAGGCACGGCAGCGTGGCCTGGTCGATGGGCAAGCGGCAGGTTTGGTGATGTGGCCGGGTCGATGGGCAATGGGTGAGTGGGAGGCTTGGGCAGTGCGGCCGGGTCGCTGGGCGATGGGCGAGCGGGCGGTTTGGGCGGCGAGGGCTGCCCTCCGCCGTGGGAGAGGAGCCGAGTGGGAGCTGGCACCAGGACGAGGTGCCAGGGCATTCTAGGGCTGCTGGCACTGGGGGGCTATGGGGGCGAGGACCAGAGCAGCGCGGGCACGCCGGCCCTGTGGAGCTCTCTCCCCCTTCCTCTCGCCTCCTTTGCGGAGGGTGCTGCTGCCCCCCTGCAGCCCTTTCGGGACCGGCAGACCCCTCGCCCCTGCTCACAGCCTGGCCCCGCTCCTGCGCCCGCGGGGGCACGGTGCAGGGAGGGCGGCGACAGGGGCTGCAGGAGCCCAGCACCACCGGCCCCCCCTGCAAGGGAGTGCCCGGGCGGGAGGGAGCGGTGGGGAGGGCTCGGCTCCGTTCCGGCGGGGGGGGGGTTTTAAACGCGCTGCGGTCCCATCCAGGAAGCAGCAGCGGAGCCACCGGACTGCAGGCACCTGCGGGCAAGCTCACCCTACGGCCACTGTGGGCACCTGAGAGCAAGCCCACCCTGCGGCCACTGCGGGCACCTGAGGGCAAGCTCACCCTGCGGCCACTGCGGCACCTGAGGGTAAGCCCACCCTGCAGCTACCGCGGGCACCTGCGGGTAAGCCCACCCTACGGCCACTGCGGCCACTGCATGCAAGCCCACCCTGTGGCCACTTTGGGCACCTGCAGATAAGCCCATCCTATGGCCACCGCGGGCACCTGCGGGCAAGCCCACCCTGTGGCCACCTGCGGCTACCTGCGGGAAAGCCCACCCTGCGGCCACTGCAGGCGCCTGCGGGCAAGCTCACCCTGTGGCCACCGCAGGCACCAGCAGGCAAGCTCACCCTGCGGCCACCACGGGCAGGTAGGCGCGGGCCGGCGGAGAGGGGCCAGGGTGGGTGTCGCGGGGCCATGCCGAGGCGCTCGCGTGGGCCTGGGTACGTGCGGAATTGGGCATTGCCAGCGCCCCCCAAGCCCGGCTGGGCTGCGGCCGGATGCCAGGGTGGGGCCGCGGGCGTCGGGCACGGCTGCACGGTGCTGCGGCACACGGGGCATCACCGGCCTCGTGGCTGAGCCCGGTGGGAGGGCGCTGGTCCCCGGCCGTGGCACGGCGTGGGAGTGGGGCGGGAGGTGATGGCTGCGGGGTGGGCGGCGCCGCGGGGCCGGGGGGGGGGGGGGTGGCGGGTGGGAGGGGCAGGCAGGGGGCAGGGCACCCTCCCGCAGTCCCCGGGGGGGGTACCTGGTGCGGTGGGATCCCCCCCCACCCCGTGGGTAGGATGCGACCCCGTCCCACAGCGGCAGCGGAGGAGCAGCCGCGCTCTGGGCACCCAGCAGGGAGCTCAGCACCGGCCACCAGCAGCCCCCCCAGCCCTGCTCAGCACAGGGCCCCCCCCAGATGCCCCAGCCACCCTGCCTGTCCCTATCGCCCTTCCGTCACCTCCCCAGCCGACTCCTCTACTGCTCCCCCCCCCAGCCCCCCAGCCCACCCCCAGGCCCCCCCCCCCCCGCCCCCCCCATGGCCCCAGACCCTCCCCGGGGCTCTGCTGCCCTTCCCAGCAGCCACCTCCTCCACCACCCTCTCCCCGAAACCATGCCCCCCCACTCCACCAGTAAAACCTGTCCCTTCTCCCAGTGCCTCCCCAGGGCCCCCAGCAGCCCCTCCCTCCCCAGCCGGGGCCGGCCGCTGGTGCACCCTGCAGGGGCAGACACGCGGGGGGGGCGCGGGGGACATGGGGCAGGCGCAGAGGCAGCGCTCGCCGTGGAGGGGGGGACGAGAGCCCCCCCTGCGATGGGGGGGTACGAGAGCTCCCCCCTGCGATGGGGGGGTATGAGAGCTCCCCCCTACGATGGGGGGGTAGAGAGCTCCCCCCTGCGATGGGGGGGTAGGAGAGCTCCCCCCTGCGATGGGGGGGTATGAGAGCCCCCTCTCCGATGGGGGCGGTACAAGAAAGAGCCCCCCGGGGTGGCTCAGAGGGGCGGGGAAGCGCGTGGGGGCCCGTGGCGCTGCTGGGTGCGAAGGGACCGCGTGTGGGCGCGGGCAGCATGGTGACGCCGAGGGCAGCATGGTGACACCGCGAGCAGCATGGTGACGCTGGGGGCAGCATGGTGACACCGCGAGCAGCATGGTGGTGCCGGTGCCAGCACGCTGCCCGACACCGCCAGCAGCGGACGGCGCGGCGCAGCGATTGCGGCTGCCAGGGAGCGCTGCCCGCGTCGGGGAGCGAGTGTGGCCCCGGGCGGGGGGAGGCCGCAGGTGCCAGCGCCCGTCGCTCTGCCAGGAATCTCCCGGGCGCCGGAGGCAGAGCCGGTTACTAAAAGTTTCCGTGGGACTGACGGCTCCGGAGCGAAGGGAGGAGACTCCCAGAGTCCCGCTGCCTCCGCCCCAGCCCGTGAAGGGCAGGGGTCCCCCCTCAGCCCCCGGGGGTGCCCCCCGGCCCCGCTGGGGTTCGGGGTTTCAAGCTGCCGCGGTGTTGGGGTGGCAGCGCCCAAATCCCCTCTGCGCTCCGGTGCCGCGCAGGGATCTGCTCGGGGCTCTCTGGACGCCACGGCCACGCTGGCACTGCCCATCCCGCACCCACGGCGTGGCCGGGCTGCGCCCAGCTGCCCCCGAGCGCGGCACAGCCTGCGCCATCGACGCCGGCACCTCCTCTCCGCCAGGCAGCAGCTTTCCCAGCTTTCCCAGCTTTCCCACCTTTCCCAGCCCTGCAAGGCGGCGTGGTCCCGGGACCAGGGTGGGCAGAGCCGGTGCCGAGGTGCCGCCAGCCCCGTCCTGTGTTTTGCATGCGCGCGGTGCCATGCGCGGGGCCAGCGTCTGCGGGTGCGTGCACCCAGCGCCAGCAGGCGGGATGGGGGGGGGGGCAGCCCTGCAAGGCAGAGCCCCCCCTGCTCCCCCCCCCGCCCCCAGGGCCGCCCACCCCCCCCCCCCGGCTCCGGAATGCCCTTCCCAGGGGCAGGAGCAGCGTCCCGCCCTCCCCACCCCTTGGCACCGGAGCCAGGTACAATCCTGAACCTGCGAACACCGGCGTCGCCTGGGCAGATCCCGGCCTGCGCCGCCGCGCTTGCACTGACATCATGGGGTGGACGGCGCCGGCGCCTGGCTGGGGGCCCTGTGGGAGAGCAGGGCCCCAGGCACCGCGCCGGCACGCATGTTTGCTCCGGTGGCGCGGGGAAGGAGCTGGGGCTGTGAGCCCTGGGCAGGATCACAGAATCCCAGCATGGCCGGGGTTGGAAGGGACCTCAGGAGCTCCCCCAGTGCCACCCCCCTGCCCAAGCAGGCTCACCCAGAGCAGGGGGCACAGGACAGCGGCCAGGCGGGGGTTGAAGATCTCCAGAGAAGGAGACTCCACAGCCCCCCTGGGCAGCCTGGGCCAGGGCTCCATCATCCTCACAGTCAACAAGTTCTTCCTCCCGTTCAACTGGAACCTCTTCTGCTTCAGGTTGTGCCCATGGCCCCTTGTCCTGGCGCTGGGCACCACTGGGAAGAGTCTGGCTGCGTCCTGGTGACCCCCACCCTTGAGATATTTGTAGGTGGTGATGAGGTCCCCTCTCAGCCTTCTCTTCTCCAGGCTGAACAAGCCCAGCTCCCTCAGCCTTTCCTCCTAGGGGAGATGCTCCAGTCCCCCCATCATCCTGGTTGCCTTCCTCTGGACTCTCTCCAGGAGTTCCTCATCCTTCTTGAACTGGGGAGCCCAGAACTGGACCCAGAGCTCCAGGTGGGGTCTCATTGGGGCAGAGCAGAGGGGGAGGAGAACCTCCCTCAATGGGGGATCCATGCCCCCTGCCCAGTGCGACCGCCGCAGGAGGGTCAGCGTGGTGCCAGCTCTCCCTGGGGCTGCAGGGCCAGTGCCCTTCCCCTCTGCCTGCAGGTACAGCAGCGCACACCACGTGTGCCGCGTCCTGTGGCCAGGTCCAGAGGTGCTGGCGGGCAGCACCACAGCCCTGCTGGCTCAGCCGCCGGGGCTCGGGCACGTGGCTCTGCTCAGCCCGCTCCAGCGCCCGCGCTCGGTCTCACTGTCGTGGGTTAACCCTGGCTGGACACCCGGGGCCCACCAAAGCCGCTCCGTCCCTCCCCTCTAACCAGGCAGAGGAGAGAAAAAGTAAATCCAAAGGGCTCGTGGGTCGGGATAAGGACAGGGAGAGATCGTTTTACCAGTTACCATCATGGGCAAAACAGACTCCACTTGAAAGAAATAATTAATTTATTGTCAATCAATCAAAATCAGAGAAGGAGAAAAACTGCTAGATCTTAAAAACCTTTCCCCCCACCCCTCCCTTCTTTCTGGGCACAACTTCAGTCCCAGCTCCTCTACCTACTCCCCCCAGCGGCGCGGGGGGACGGGGATGGGGTTGGGGTCAGTCCATCACACGTCGTCTCTGCCGCTGCTTCTTCCCTAGGGAGAGGACTCTGCCCCTGCTCACACGTGGGGTCCCACTCACGGCAGACAGTCCTCCACGAACTGCTCCAACGTGGGTCCTTCCCACGGGCTGCAGTTCTCCATGAACTGCTCCAGCGTGGGTCCATAACTTCCACGGGGTGCAGTCCCTCAGGAGCAGACTGCTCCAGCGTTGGGTCCCCTGCGGGGTCACAAGTTCTGCCGGCAAACCTGCTTCGCGTGGGCTCCTCCCCCCACGGGTCCCCAAAGCCTCACCAGGAACCTGATCTGGTGCAGGCTTCCCACGGGGTCACAGCCTCCCCCTTCCCACTCCCCCGCTCGGGGGGGCCCCGGGGGGGGGCTCCCCCATGGACCTCCCCGGGCTGCAGGTGGGGATCTGCTCCACCATGGACCTCCATGGGCTGCAGGGGCACAGCCTGCCCCACCATGGTCTTCACTATGAGCTGCAGGGGAATCTCTGCTCCGGCGCCTGGAGCCCCTCCTGCTGCCCTGCCCTTGGTGCCTGCAGGGCTGTTTTCTCTCCCATCCTCTCACTTCTCTCTCCGGCTACTGAGCCTCAGATGATTTTTTTTCCCCTTCTTAAATGTTATCCCAGAGGCGCTTCCACTGTTGCTGATTGGCTTGGCCTTGGCCAGCAGCGGACACAGGGAAAACTTCTGGCAGCTTCTCACAGAAGCCACCCCTGTAGCCCCCCCACTACCAAGACCTTGCCACAGAAAACCAATACACTCACCCATGGGGGCGGCACGGCCCCGGCACACCCCACGCCGCACCGGAGCCAGGCGCTCCGTGTTACGGGATGGGGCTCACGGGGGAGCGGGAGCCACCTCTGGCGCCCCGGCGTTGCAGGGCCAGCCCTCAACCCTGCTTCCACCCCCCAGCCTCCTGCTGCAGGACCGGCTTCCAGCCCCAGGACGGGAGGGTGCCAGGCAGGCACCCCAGTGGGCAAGGGTCCTCCGCGGCAGCCCATGCCACAGACACGGTGCGGAGGCTGCGGCTGGTGGGCAGCGAGGCTGTGCCGCAGAGATCATAGAATCATAGAATGATAGAATGTTTTGGGTTGGAAGGGACCCCTAGAGGTCATCTAGTCCAACCCCCCTGCAGTGAGCAGGGACACCTTGAACCACATCAGGTTGCTCACAGCCCCGTCCAACCTGGCCTGGAATGTTCCCAGGGATGGGGCCTCCACCCCCTCTCTGGGCAACCCCTGCCAGGGTTTCACCACCCTCGTTGTAAAGAATTTCCTCCTTAGATCCAGTCTAAACCCACCCTGCTTCAGTTTAAAGCCATCCCCCCTTGTCCTGTCCCAGCTGGCCCTACTAAAAAGCTTGTCCCCCCCTTTCCTCTGGGCCCCCTTGAAGCCCTGAGCGGCCGCACTCAGCTCTGCCCGCAGCCTCCTCTGCTCCAGGCTGAACACCCCCAACTCTCCCAGCCTGGCCTCAGAGCAGAGGGGCTCCAGCCCTCGCAGCATTTTTGTAGCCCTCCCCTGGCCCCGCTCCAACAGCTCCATGTCCTCCTTGTGCTGAGGGCTCCCGAGCTGGACGCAGGGCTCCAGGGGAGGTCTCCCCAGAGATGGCCGGTGGGCGGTGAGGCTGTGCCGCAGAGATGGCTGGTGGGCAGCGAGGCTGTGCCGCAGCCACGGCCCGGAGGCTGTGGCCGACCGTGGCTCCCAGCGCGCTGCGCGGCTCGTACACGGCCACAAGAGCCCTGGCGCGCACAGCCCAGCGCTCGACGGCCCCGTGCTGCCTCCAGCACCGCAGCATGCCTGCACGATGGCTGTGTTGTGGTTGATCCCAAGGGCTTTTCCAACCCACGGGCAGGTCTGCGTGCTCCCGGCGCGGGCTCCCCTTCTGCCGCCCCCCTTCCCGCACCTCCCGAGCCACACGCGGAGGGCAGGTACCCCACCCCAGTGCGGCGCCCTGCACCGGGGACGGGGCCTCCGGGGCTGCTGCTGGGTGCGTGGGGGCTCCAGCCTCCCAGCCCCTGCCTCGCCAGTGTGTGCCAGGGGACCCGGCTGCCTCCCTCTTCCATTCCTCCTGGGCTCGGGGTCTGCTCGTCCCCGTCCCCGTGCCTGTGCTGGCAGCAGCCTCCCAAGTGCCGGCCCCCCCTGGGTGTTGCTGCTGTTATTTCCTCCTGCCTGTGAGGTGTTGCTTTGTCTTATTCCCCCCCCTCGCAAATCACAGAAAAGCTGCTTTCTCACTGAGCTTCCCCATTCTCCCCCCTCTCTCCAGTCTTGGCAGCTGCGGAAGGAGTGCCGCCCAAGGATGGAGAGCAAGCCAGCAGTCAACGGCCATGCCACCCCCCTCTCCCACCAGGAAGATGCCGCGGGGGGCAAAGCCCTTGCGCCAGGACGTTCTGCCTTGCAAAGGGAAAAACACCGCTGATGGCGATGTGGCAGCGACGGATGGTTCCAGTGCGCCCTCGGGGGCAGCCGGCGGCATCATGGGGGTGTATGTGGAGGCCTCCAAGAAGATAATGAGCTTTTATGATGCCACCAGGGAGCATCTCCTAAGCCTGGATTTGGCACTCAGTCTTCTCGAGGCCCAGGCGGCTACAGGCTTCCTCACCGACCCGGCAAGGAGCTGGCATGGGTCTGTGGCAGAAGCCGTGCGGCTGGGGCTGGTGGGGCTGGAGCTGAAGGAGAGGCTGCTCGCTGCAGAGAGAGCTGCCACTGGCTTCGTGGACCCCTACTCGGAAGAGAAAATCTCCCTCTACCAGGCCGTGCAGAAGGACCTGGTTGGGAGGGAGCAAGGCATGCGGCTGCTGGAGGCCCAGATGGCAACCGGAGGCGTCATTGACCCAGCCACCGGCTGCCGGCTCCCCGCAGACATGGCCTGCAAGAGGGGGCATTTAGATGAAGAGCTGAGACGGCTCCTCTCTGACCCCAGCAATGAGGACAGCAAAGGGTTCCTCAACCCCAATACCATGGAGAGGGCCACGTACGCAGAGCTCATCAGGTGGTGTGCTGTTGATCCGGCCTCAGGCTTCCTCCTCCTGCCCCTGCAAATCACGTTCCCGGGGCTGGGCGGGAGGGTGAGCAGCAGGGACCTGCTGGACGCTGGCATCATCAGCCATGACGTGTTCAGAGCTCTTGAGGAGGGAAGGGTTTCTGCCCAGGAGGTAGCAGAGAGTGATTCTGTTCATCAGTTCCTGGACGGGACGAGGAGCGTGGCTGGTGTTGTCCTGCCTTCCGGCGAGCGGAAAAGCCTCTACCAGGCACTGAGAGAGCATCTCCTTGTGCCTGGTGCTGCTCTGATGCTCCTGCAAGTCCAGGCCTCCACTGGCAGCCTGACAGACCCCATAAAGAACAAACGCTACTCAGTTGATGAGGCTGTCAGGGTTGGTCTCATCGGCCCGGAGCTTCATGAGAAACTGTCTTCAGCTGAAAGGAGCATCACCGGGTACAGGGACCCCTCCACTGGGGAAGCCCTCTCTCTGTTCCAAGCCATCAGGAAGGGCTTTATCCCCAAGGACCATGGCATTTGCCTTCTGGAGGCTCAGATGGCCACAGGGGGTATAATTGCTCCAGGCAGGCACCTCCGTGTCCCCACAGAGACAGCTTGCAAGTGGGGGTACCTGGACGAGGCCACGCGGCGGCTCCTCTCCAGCCCTACCGATGACATGAAAGGGTTCTTCGACCCTAGCTCCAAGGAGAAGCTGACCTACGCAGACCTGCTCAAGCACTGTGTCACCGATGCCCACACAGGACTCCTGCTGCTGCCGCTCGGTGAAGGGTGGGAAGGATCCGAGGGAACCCCCCTCTTCTTTGACCATAGGGCCCAAACAGCTCTGGAAAACACACGGGTGCCCATTGCTTTGGGTAAATTTAAGGGAAAATCGGTGTCCCTCTGGAAACTCCTCTTCTCAGACGGCATCCCGAGCGAGCAAAGAGCTGCTCTTGCCCAGCAGTACCTTGTGGGAATGCTCTCCACCCAAGAGCTGGGTAAGGCAGTCAGTGCCACCCTTGAGGAGATGGCTTCCACTGCTAACGTCACTTTCGAAGGACTGAGGGACCGGGTGACGGCTGACCAGCTCCTGAGCTCTGAGATCATTAACCAAGAGTTGTTTAAGAAACTGAAGGAGGGAGAAACATCCGCCAAAGACGTTGTCAGCATGGACACTGTCAAGAAGTACTTGCAAGGGACGGGTAGCATTGGCGGGCTCCTGCTTCCTGACTCCCAGGAGAAGGTCAGCATCTACCAGGCAAAGCGGAAAGGACTTTTGCGGCCTGGAACGTCACTGATCCTCCTGGAGGCACAGGCTGCTACTGGATTTATCATTGACCCAGCTGCCAACAAAAGGTATTCTGTGGATGAGGCGTTACGAGCGAACGTCATTGGCCCAGATGTCTACGACAAGCTACTGACTGCAGAGAAATCGGTCACCGGCTACAGAGATCCTTACTCGGGGAACAAGATCTCCCTCTTCCAGGCCATGAAGAAGGAGCTCATCGTCAAGGAGCACGCTATCCGCCTGCTGGAGGCCCAGATCGCCACCGGCGGCATCATCGACCCCGTCAACAGCCACCGCATACCCGTGGAGGTGGCCTACCGGCGCGGCTACTTTGACAAGAAGATGAACTTAATCCTTTCTGATCCCAGCGACGACACCAAGGGCTTCTTTGACCCCAACACCCACGAGAACCTCACCTACCTGCAGCTGAAGGAGAAGTGCATCACAGAGCCGTCCACCGGCCTCTGCCTCCTTCCTCTGAACAGCAGGAAGAGCCAGTTCATCGATGAGGCCACCAGACGGGTGTTCAGGAGCTCCTGGCTGCCGGTCAGGTTTGGGCGGCTGCGGGCGGAGAAGGTCTCTGTCTGGGACCTGCTGAACTCTGAGTACTTCAGTGAGGGGAGGCGCCGAGAGATTTTCAACCACTACCAGCTGAGGAAACTCACCCTGGAGCAGATTCGAATCATGTTAGAGGAGGAAATGAAAAAATGGGCCCCTGTCAAGTTCCCAGCCTTGAGGGGCAGCGTCAGCGCTTACCACCTGATGGAAACGGGTGTCATTGGCAAGGCCTTGTTTGAGAAGGTGTTGGAGGGATCCGTCACACCAGAGGAAGTCCTGCAGATGGACTCCGTCAGAAAGTACCTCTACGGCTCAGGCAGCATCGGGGGGATCGTACTCCAGCCCTCAAACCAAAGGATAAGCATTTACGAGGCCATGAAGAAAAACCTGATGGTACCAGGAGTAGCCCTCCCACTGCTAGAGGCCCAGGCTGCCACAGGCTTCATCATCGATCCGGTGAACAACCAGAAACTGTGCGTGGATGATGCCATCAAGGAGGGAGTCATTGGGCCAGAAGTCCATGAGAAGCTGCAGCATGCAGAAGGGGCTGTGACAGGCTACAAAGATCCTTTCACGGGCAGGAGGATACCCCTCTTCCAGGCCATGAAGAAGGGCCTGATTGCTGACAAACAGGCCATGCAGTTGATGGAGGTGCAGATGGCGACGGGAGGCATCATTGACCCAACGTGTGGCCACTATATCCCCATAGAGTCTGCCCAGAGGCGAGGGTGCCTGGATGAGGACACAAGCAGGGCCCTTTCTAAGCCCAGTGACAGCAACAGGGCCTTCTGCATCCCCAACAGCAAAGAGACCGTGACCTATGCCGAGCTAATCAAGCGCTGCCAGAAGGACGAGGTCTCCGGCTTCCACTTGCTGCCTCTGCCACAGAGAGCTGCTCCTGCCCACACTGACAAACATATCCAGCGGATTTTGAAGGAAACTGTGGTGAAGGCAAAGGGGGTCTCCCTCTGGGAGCTGATCCACTCTGGGTACTTCACCGAGGAGCAGAGGAGTGACCTTGTGGAGAAGTTCCGGTCCGAGGAAGTGTCGCTGCAGCAGCTGGTTGCTCTTGTTCTCAGACTGGTTGGGGAGATGGAAATGAAAGCCCGCACCCACATCACCTTGGAGGGCTTGCGGGGCAGCGTCCCCGCAGTCTGGCTGCTGGATGCTGGCATCATTACTGAGAAGACATTTGAAGAACTGGCTCAGGGCATAAGGGCTCCCGAGGAAGTGGCTGCGATGGAGAGCGTGAAGAGGTACTTGCAGGGCACGGGCAGCATTGCCGGGGTATTCATAGAGGCTTCCCAAAAGAAGATGAGCTTTTACAATGCCATGAAGAACAACCTCCTCCTCCCTGGGGCTGCTCTGAGGCTGCTAGAAGCTCAGGCAGCCACTGGTTACCTAAGTGACCCAGCAACAAACCAGAGACTCAGCGTGGCGGATGCCGTGAAAGCGGCCGTGGTTGGGGAAGAGCTCACCGAGAAGCTCCTTCTGGCTGAGAGGGCAGTGACCGGCTACACTGACCCCTACACAGGGAGCACCATCTCACTGTGCCAGGCGCTCAGGAAAGAGCTGATTCCCCTGGGAGATGCCGTCCCCTTGCTAGGCCCAGCTGGCCACGGGAGGGGTCATCGACCCCATTCACCATCATCACCTCCCACTCCAGGCTGCCTGCAGGTATGGCTTCTTCGATGAGGACCTGAACCAAGCCCTCTCTCAGCTGAATGACAGCACCAAGGTCTTTTTTGATCCAAACACAAAGGAGGATGTGACCTACCAGCAGCTGAAGGACAGATGCATTCACGAGGCTGGGTCAGGCC
This sequence comes from Gorsachius magnificus, assembly GCA_034008185.1. Classification (NCBI taxonomy): domain Eukaryota; kingdom Metazoa; phylum Chordata; class Aves; order Pelecaniformes; family Ardeidae; genus Gorsachius; species Gorsachius magnificus. Next base: position 330,303 of record CM067082.1, read on the forward strand.
TCTGGCTCCTTCCTCTGTCAGAAAATGCTGTGTTCTGTGTGGATGAACAAACCATGGAGGTGCTGAAATCTGTGACTGTTTGTGTCAACATAGGGCGGTTCAAGGGACAGACGGTATCAGTCTGGGACCTTCTCAACTCGGAATACCTCTCAGACAGCAAGAGAAGAGAGCTGGTGCAAAGGTACAAAGATGAGAATGCTGAAGTGCTACAGGAAATTGTAACGATTGTCACCACAGTCATCGAGGAGACTGAGACCCAAGGCATGAAGTTTGAATTCAAGGGCCTGAGGAAAAGAGTGTCTGCTGGTGACCTCTTCCAGTCTCAACTGATAGACAAAAAAACCTTCGATGAGCTCAACCAGGGGAAGAAAACAGTCAAAGAGGTCACTGAAATGGACTCTGTCCGCAGGTACCTGGAGGGCAGCAATTTCATAGCAGGGGTCCTTATACAGCCAAGCCAGGAGAAGATGAGCATCTACCAGGCCATGAGGAAGGGCATCCTGAGGCCAGGGACAGCACTGGTGCTACTGGAGGCGCAGGCTGCCACTGGCTACATCATTGACCCAGAGAAAAACAAGAAGTTTTCGGTGGAGGAAGCATTAACCGCAGGTCTAATTGGAGGGGAGATTTTTGAAAAGCTGCTCTGTGCAGAAAGAGCCGTGACGGGCTACGCTGACCCCTACACAAGAGCCCCAATGTCTCTGTTTGAAGCTATGAACCAAGGACTGATTGTGAAGAGCCACGGCATCCGCCTGCTCGAGGCCCAGATTGCCACCGGTGGCATCATCGACCCCGTGCACAGCCACCGTATCCCCGTGGAGGTGGCCTACCAGCGTGGCTACTTCAACCAGGAAATGAACCAGATCCTCTCTGACCCCAGCGACGACACCAAGGGTTTCTTTGACCCCAACACCCATGAGAACCTCACCTACATGCAGCTCCTGGAGAGATGCGTCCAAGATTCAGAGACGGGGTTGTACATGCTACAAGTTGTACAAGAAGGAGGGAAGTACTTCTACATTGATGAGCTTACAAAGCAGGTTTTGCGCTCAAAGACCCTTGAGGTGAAAGTTGGAAAGTTCAAGGACCAAGCAGTTTCCATCTGGGAAGTTCTCTGCTCTCATTACATCTCTGAGCAGAAAAGAAAAGAACTCGTGATGCAGTACAAATGCAAAACCCTCACACTGGAAGGTCTTGTCGCCCTCATCCTCAAAATAATCGTGGATACGGAGCAAAGAGCAGAAGCCCTCAAGGTTAGAGGACTCCGGGGAGATGTGTCAGTATCAGAACTGTTTAACTCTGAGATAATCAACAAGACAACTCTAGATGAGCTGCAGGATGGGAGCCTCACCCTTGCCAGCCTCACAAGGAGGGACACCATCAAAAGATACTTGGATGGCACTGGATGCATTGCCGGGGTTCTGCTCCCATCCCGGAAAGAGAAGATGAGCATCTACCAGGCCCTGAAGAAGGGCCTCCTCACCGAGCAATGTGCACTAGGGCTGCTGGAGGCACAGGCTGCCACTGGTTTTCTCATTGACCCACTGAAAAATGAGCGGCTCTCTGTGGATGAGGCCATCTCCTCTGGGCTGGTGGGGAGCAACATGCACAAGAAGCTCCTGTTGGCAGAGCAAGCTGTGACGGGGTACACAGATCCTCACACAGGAAAGAAAATATCCCTCTTCCAGGCCATGAGGCAAAAGATAACAGCCAAGGACCACGGCATCCGCCTGCTCGAGGCCCAGATTGCCACCGGCGGCATCATCGACCCCGTGCACAGCCACCGCCTGCCCGTGGAGGTGGCCTGCCGGTGTGGCTACTTGGATGATGATATGTTTCTCCTACTTTCTGATCCAGATCATGGTAGCAAAGGTTTTATAGATCCAAACACTCATGAGAAAATCAGTTACAGTCAGCTCCTACAGAGATGTTCCAAAGACCGAGATACCGGCTTGTACCTGCTGCAGGTCATGGGGAAAGGTGACTATTTCTACATCGATGAGCAGACAAAAAATGCCCTGGATCAAACAAAGGGGGAAATAAAAAAACAATACTAAACATCATTAGTGAAACAGAGGAGGAGAGAAGGGACATCTGGTTCCAAGGACTCAGACAAAAAATAACAGCGTCAGAACTTCTCAGTGCTCAGATTATTACAGAAGAAACAATGGAAAAACTCCATGAAGGAAAAGAGACGGCACAAGAAATAGCAGAAATGGAAAGTGTGAGAAGATACCTTGAGGGGACTGGAAGCATTGCCGGAGTGCTGGTGCCCTCCAAGGCAGACCCCGCCAAGATGGAGAAGATGAGCATCTACCAGGCCATGTGGAAGGGCATCCTGAGACCAGGGACAGCACTGGTGCTGCTGGAGGCGCAGGCTGCCACCGGGTTCATCATTGACCCGCTCGCCAACAAGAAGCTCTCCGTGGACGAGGCCGTCTCGTCCGGGCTGGTGGGCAGCGAGTTGCAGAACAAACTACTCTGTGCAGAGCGAGCCGTTACAGGCTACACCAACCCCTACACAGGACAAAAGATGTCCCTCTTCCAGGCCATGAAGAAGGAGCTCATCGTCAAGGAGCACGGCATCCGCCTGCTGGAGGCCCAGATCGCCACCGGCGGCATCATCGACCCCGTGCACAGCCACCGCCTGCCCGTGGAGGCGGCCTACCGGCGCGGCTACTTTGACCAGGAGATGAACCAGATCCTCTCCGACCCCAGCGACGACACCAAGGGCTTCTTCGACCCCAACACCCACGAGAACCTCACCTACATGCAGCTCCTCCGCCGCTGCGTGCCCGACCCGGACACGGGGCTGCTCATGCTCCAGCTGATGGAAGGGCTCCGTGCTCTACCAGCTGACCGAGGACGCCCGCAAAGCCCTGCAGGCCGCCCGCACCACCGTCAGCGTCGGCCTCTTCCAGGGCCAGAGCGTCACCCTCTGGGAGCTCCTCTTCTCCCGCTACGTCCCCGACCACCGGCGCCAGGACCTCCTCCGGAAGTACAAGGCGGGGACGGTCACCATCTCGGAGATGATCACCCTCCTCACCGCCATCGTCGTCGGGGCGGAGGAGGGCCAGGGCCACGGCGCTGCCGCGGCCCGCAAGCCGACGCAGCGGGAGGCCCCGCCGCCGCCGGCCGAGAACGGCCAGGCACCGGGCTCCCAGCGGGAGCGGGAGCGGGAGCGGGAGCGGGAGGGGGAGCTGGAGCGGTCCCTGAAGTCCCGCACCGTCGAGATCTCGGCGGGCGACTTCCGTGGCAGGAAGGTCTCCCTGTGGGAGCTCCTCTTCCCCAGTACTCTCCGAGGCAAAGAGGCAGGAGCTGGGGGCCGGCCTATCGAGGAGGCGGTGGAGCGGAGCAGCAAGGTGAAATTCACGGGCCTCAGGAGGCAGGTGACGGCCTCGGACCTGGTGGACTCGGGCATCATCGACAAGGACACGCTGGCCGACCTCGTCCAGGGCTCCAAGACGGTGGAGGAGGTGACGGAAATGGCCTCCGTCAAGCGCTACCTGGACGGCACGGGCTGCATCGCCGGCGTGCTGGTGCCCTCCAAGGCCGACCCCGCCAAGATGGAGAAGATGAGCATCTACCAGGCCATGTGGAAGGGCATCCTGAGGCAGGGCACGGCCCTGGTGCTGCTGGAGCGCAGGCTGCCACCGGCTTTGTCGTTGACCCGCTCGCCAACAAGAAGCTCTCCGTGGACGAGGCCGTCTCGTCCGGGCTGGTGGGCAGCGAGCTGCACGAGAAGCTCCTGTCGGCCGAGAGGGCCGTGACGGGCTACACCGACCCCTACACCGGCGACCAGATCTCCCTCTTCCAGGCCATGAAGAAGGAGCTCATCGTCAAGGAGCACGGCATCCGCCTGCTGGAGGCCCAGATCGCCACCGGCGGCATCATCGACCCCGTGCACAGCCACCGCCTGCCCGTGGAGGCGGCCTACCGGCGCGGCTACTTTGACCAGGAGATGAACCAGATCCTCTCCGACCCCAGCGACGACACCAAGGGCTTCTTCGACCCCAACACCCACGAGAACCTCACCTACATGCAGCTCCTCCGCCGCTGCGTGCCCGACCCGGACACGGGGCTGCTCATGCTCCAGCTGATGGACAAGGGCTCCGTGCTCTACCAGCTGACCGAGGACGCCCGCAAAGCCCTGCAGGCCGCCCGCACCACCGTCAGCGTCGGCCTCTTCCAGGGCCAGAGCGTCACCCTCTGGGAGCTCCTCTTCTCCCGCTACGTCCCCGACCACCGGCGCCAGGACCTCCTCCGGAAGTACAAGGCGGGGACGGTCACCATCTCGGAGATGATCACCCTCCTCACCGCCATCGTCGTCGGGGCGGAGGAGGGCCAGGGCCACGGCGCTGCCGCGGCCCGCAAGCCGACGCAGCGGGAGGCCCGCCGCCGCCGGCCGAGAACGGCCAGGCACCGGGCTCCCAGCGGGAGCGGAGCAGGAGCGGGAGCGGGAGCGGGAGCTGGAGCGGTCCCTGAAGTCCCGCACCGTCGAGATCTCGGCGGGCGACTTCCGTGGCAGGAAGGTCTCCCTGTGGGAGCTCCTCTTCTCCCAGTACGTCTCCGAGGCAAAGAGGGGACGGGGGACGCGGCCGGGGGGCCGGGGGCCGGGGGGGACTCGGGCATCATCGACAAGGACACGCTGGCCGACCTCGTCCAGGGCTCCAAGACGGTGGAGGAGGTGACGGAAATGGCCTCCGTCAAGCGCTACCTGGACGGCACGGGCTGCATCGCCGGCGTGCTGGTGCCCTCCAAGGCCGACCCCGCCAAGATGGAGAAGATGAGCATCTACCAGGCCATGTGGAAGGGCATCCTGAGGCAGGGCACGGCCCTGGTGCTGCTGGAGGCGCAGGCTGCCACCGGCTTTGTCGTTGACCCGCTCGCCAACAAGAAGCTCTCCGTGGACGAGGCCGTCTCGTCCGGGCTGGTGGGCAGCGAGCTTTCACGAGAACTCCTGTCGCCGAGAGGGCCGTGACGGCTACACCGACCCCTACACACGGCGACCAGATTCCCTCTTCCAGGCCATGAAGAAGGAGCTCATCGTCAAGGAGCACGGCATCCGCCTGCTGGAGGCCCAGATGCCACCGGCGGCATCATCGACCCCGTGCACAGCCACCGCCTGCCCGTGGAGGCGGCCTACCGGCGCGGCTACTTTGACCAGGAGATGAACCAGATCCTCTCCGACCCCAGCGACGACACCAAGGGCTTCTTCGACCCCAACACCCACGAGAACCTCACCTACATGCAGCTCCTCCGCCGCTGCGTGCCCGACCCGGACACGGGGCTGCTCATGCTCCAGCTGATGGACAAGGGCTCCGTGCTCTACCAGCTGACCGAGGACGCCCGCAAAGCCCTGCAGGCCGCCCGCACCACCGTCAGCGTCGGCCTCTTCCAGGGCCAGAGCGTCACCCTCTGGGAGCTCCTCTTCTCCCGCTACGTCCCCGACCACCGGCGCCAGGACCTCCTCCGGAAGTACAAGGCGGGGACGGTCACCATCTCGGAGATGATCACCCTCCTCACCGCCATCGTCGTCGGGGCGGAGGAGGGCCAGGGCCACGGCGCTGCCGCGGCCCGCAAGCCGACGCAGCGGGAGGCCCCGCCGCCGCCGGCCGAGAACGGCCAGGCACCGGGCTCCTGAAGTCCCGCACCGTCGAGATCTCGGCGGGCGACTTCCGTGGCAGGAAGGTCTCCCTGTGGGAGCTCCTCTTCTCCCAGTACGTCTCCGAGGCAAAGAGGCAGGAGCTGGTGGGGAAGGCGCGGGCCGGGAGCCTGGCGCTGGATGAGCTGCGGTGCTCACGTCCCAGGGGGCTGGACGGGCACAAGGGGGGGGGGGGAAGACGGTGGAGGAGGTGACGGAAATGGCCTCCGTCAAGGCTACCTGGACGGCACGGGCTGCATCGCCGGCGTGCTGGTGCCCTCCAAGGCCGACCCCGCCAAGATGGAGAAGATGAGCATCTACCAGGCCATGTGGAAGGGCATCCTGAGGCAGGGCACGGCCCTGGTGCTGCTGGAGGCGCAGGCTGCCACCGGCTTTGTCGTTGACCCGCTCGCCAACAAGAAGCTCTCCGTGGACGAGGCCGTCTCGTCCGGGCTGGTGGGCAGCGAGCTGCACGAGAAGCTCCTGTCGGCCGAGAGGGCCGTGACGGGCTACACCGACCCCTACACCGGCGACCAGATCTCCCTCTTCCAGGCCATGAAGAAGGAGCTCATCGTCAAGGAGCACGGCATCCGCCTGCTGGAGGCCCAGATCGCCACCGGCGGCATCATCGACCCCGTGCACAGCCACCGCCTGCCCGTGGAGGCGGCCTACCGGCGCGGCTACTTTGACCAGGAGATGAACCAGATCCTCTCCGACCCCAGCGACGACACCAAGGGCTTCTTCGACCCCAACACCCACGAGAACCTCACCTACATGCAGCTCCTCCGCCGCTGCGTGCCCGACCCGGACACGGGGCTGCTCATGCTCCAGCTGATGGACAAGGGCTCCGTGCTCTACCAGCTGACCGAGGACGCCCGCAAAGCCCTGCAGGCCGCCCGCACCACCGTCAGCGTCGGCCTCTTCCAGGGCCAGAGCGTCACCCTCTGGGAGCTCCTCTTCTCCCGCTACGTCCCCGACCACCGGCGCCAGGACCTCCTCCGGAAGTACAAGGCGGGGACGGTCACCATCTCGGAGATGATCACCCTCCTCACCGCCATCGTCGTCGGGGCGGAGGAGGGCCAGGGCCACGGCGCATGCCGCGGCCCGCAAGCCGACGCAGCGGGAGGCCCCGCCGCCGCCGGCCGAGAACGGCCAGGCACCGGGCTCCCAGCGGGAGCGGGAGCGGGAGCGGGAGCGGGAGGGGGAGCTGGAGCGGTCCCTGAAGTCCCGCACCGTCGAGATCTCGGCGGGCGACTTCCGTGGCAGGAAGGTCTCCCTGTGGGAGCTCCTCTTCTCCCAGTACGTCTCCGAGGCAAAGAGGCAGGAGCTGGTGGGGAAGGCGCGGGCCGGGAGCCTGGCGCTGGATGAGCTGGCCAGGCTGCTCAGCGTCCTCATCGAGGAGGCGGTGGAGCGGAGCAGCAAGGTGAAATTCACGGGCCTCAGGGAGCAGGTGACGGCTCGGACCTGGTGGACTCGGGCATCATCGACAAGGACACGCTGGCGACCTCGTCCAGGGCTCCATGACGGTGGAGGACGGTGACGGAAATGGCCTCCGTCAAGCGCTACCTGGACGCACGGGCTGCATCGCGGCGTGCTGGTGCCCTCAGGCCGACCCGCCAGATGGAGAAGATGAGCATCTACCAGGCATGTGGAAGGGCATCCTGGCGAGGCACGGCCCTGGTGCTGCTGGAGGGCAGGCTGCCACCGCTTTGTCGTTGACCCGCGCCAACAAGAAGCTCTCCGTGGACGAGGCCGTCTCGTCGGGCTGGTGGGCAGCGACCGCTCCCTCTTCCAGGCCATGAAGAAGGAGCTCATCGTCAAGGAGCACGGCATCCGCCTGCTGGAGGCCCAGATCGCCACCGGCGGCATCATCGACCCCGTGCACAGCCACCGCCTGCCCGTGGAGGCGGCCTACCGGCGCGGCTACTTTGACCAGGAGATGAACCAGATCCTCTCCGACCCCAGCGACGACACCAAGGGCTTCTTCGACCCCAACACCCACGAGAACCTCACCTACATGCAGCTCCTCCGCCGCTGCGTGCCCGACCCGGACACGGGGCTGCTCATGCTCCAGCTGATGGACAAGGGCTCCGTGCTCTACCAGCTGACCGAGGACGCCCGCAAAGCCCTGCAGGCCGCCCGCACCACCGTCAGCGTCGGCCTCTTCCAGGGCCAGAGCGTCACCCTCTGGGAGCTCCTCTTCTCCCGCTACGTCCCCGACCACCGGCGCCAGGACCTCCTCCGGAAGTACAAGGCGGGGACGGTCACCATCTCGGAGATGATCACCCTCCTCACCGCCATCGTCGTCGGGGCGGAGGAGGGCCAGGGCCACGGCGCTGCCGCGGCCCGCAAGCCGACGCAGCGGGAGGCCCCGCCGCCGCCGGCCGAGAACGGCCAGGCACCGGGCTCCCAGCGGGAGCGGGAGCGGGAGCGGGAGCGGGAGCGGGGAGCTGGAGCGGTCCCTGAAGTCCCGCACCGTCGAGATCTCGGCGGGCGACTTCCGTGGCAGGAAGGTCTCCCTGTGGGAGCTCCTCTTCTCCCAGTACGTCTCCGAGGCAAAGAGGCAGGAGCTGGTGGGGAAGGCGCGGGCCGGGAGCCTGGCGCTGGATGAGCTGGCCAGGCTGCTCAGCGTCCTCATCGAGGAGGCGGTGGAGCGGAGCAGCAAGGTGAAATTCACGGGCCTCAGGAGGCAGGTGACGGCCTCGGACCTGGTGGACTCGGGCATCATCGACAAGGACAGCTGGCCGACCTCGTCCAAGGGGGGGGGGAAAGGCCCCTCAAGCGCTACCTGGACGGCACGGGCTGCATCGCCGGCGTGCTGGTGCCCTCCAAGGCCGACCCCGCCAAGATGGAGAAGATGAGCATCTACCAGGCCATGTGGAAGGGCATCCTGAGGCAGGGCACGGCCCTGGTGCTGCTGGAGGCGCAGGCTGCCACCGGCTTTGTCGTTGACCCGCTCGCCAACAAGAAGCTCTCCGTGGACGAGGCCGTCTCGTCCGGGCTGGTGGGCAGCGAGCTGCACGAGAAGCTCCTGTCGGCCGAGAGGGCCGTGACGGGCTACACCGACCCCTACACCGGCGACCAGATCTCCCTCTTCCAGGCCATGAAGAAGGAGCTCATCGTCAAGGAGCACGGCATCCGCCTGCTGGAGGCCCAGATCGCCACCGGCGGCATCATCGACCCCGTGCACAGCCACCGCCTGCCCGTGGAGGCGGCCTACCGGCGCGGCTACTTTGACCAGGAGATGAACCAGATCCTCTCCGACCCCAGCGACGACACCAAGGGCTTCTTCGACCCCAACACCCACGAGAACCTCACCTACATGCAGCTCCTCCGCCGCTGCGTGCCCGACCCGGACACGGGGCTGCTCATGCTCCAGCTGATGGACAAGGGCTCCGTGCTCTACCAGCTGACCGAGGACGCCCGCAAAGCCCTGCAGGCCGCCGCACCACCGTCAGCGTCGGCCTCTTCCAGGGCCAGAGCGTCACCCTCTGGGAGCTCCTCTTCTCCGCTACGTCCCCGACCACCGGCGCCAGGACCTCCTCCGGAAGTACAAGGCGGGGACGGTCACCATCTCGGAGATGATCACCCTCCTCACCGCCATCGTCGTCGGGGGGGTCCGGGGGGGGGCCGGCGCTGCCGCGCCCGCAAGCCGACGCAGCGGGCCCCCCGGCCGAGAACGGCCAGGCCCGGGCTCCCAGCGGGGGGCGGGAGCGGGAGCGGGAGCGGGAGCGGAGCGGTCCCTGAAGTCCCGCACCGTCGAGATCTCGGCGGGCGACTTCCGTGGCAGGAAGGTCTCCCTGTGGGAGCTCCTCTTCTCCCAGTACGTCTCCGAGGCAAAGAGGCAGGAGCTGGTGGGGAAGGCGCGGGCCGGGAGCCTGGCGCTGGATGAGCTGGCCGGGGGGGGGGGCCTCAGGAGGCAGGTGACGGCCTCGGACCTGGTGGACTCGGGCATCATCGACAAGGACACGCTGGCCGACCTCGTCCAGGGCTCCAAGACGGTGGAGGGCAGTGAGAGCACACCCAGCCATGTGGAAGGGCATCCTGAGGCAGGGCACGGCCCTGGTGCTGCTGGAGGCGCAGGCTGCCACCGGCTTTGTCGTTGACCCGCTCGCCAACAAGAAGCTCTCCGTGGACGAGGCCGTCTCGTCCGGGCTGGTGGGCAGCGAGCTGCACGAGAAGCTCCTGTCGGCCGAGAGGGCCGTGACGGGCTACACGACCACACCTACACCGGCGACCAGATCTCCCTCTTCCAGGCCATGAAGAAGGAGCTCATCGTCAAGGAGCACGGCATCCGCCTGCTGGAGGCCCAGATCGCCACCGGCGGCATCATCGACCCCGTGCACAGCCACCGCCTGCCCGTGGAGGCGGCCTACCGGCGCGGCTACTTTGACCAGGAGATGAACCAGATCCTCTCCGACCCCAGCGACGACACCAAGGGCTTCTTCGACCCCAACACCCACGAGAACCTCACCTACATGCAGCTCCTCCACCGCTGCGTGCCTGACCCAGACACGGGGTGCTCATGCTCCAGCTGATGGACAAGGGCTCCGTGCTCTACCAGCTGACGAGGACGCCGCAAAGCCTGCAGGCCGCCCGCACCACCGTCAGCGTCGGCCTCTTCCAGGGGCAGGCGTCACCTCTGGGAGCTCCTCTTCTCCCGCTACGTCCCCGACACCGGCGCCAGGACCTCCTCCGGAAGTACAAGGCGGGGACGGTGCACCATCTCGGAGATGATACCCTCCTCACGCCATCGTGTCGGGGCGGAGGAGGGCCAGGGCCACGGCGCTGCGCGGCCCGCATAGCCGACGCAGCGGGAGGCCCCGCAGTGTTGTGTTGTTGGAGCATTCAGGTAGTGTCAACAATTCCTTTTCTGCTGTGGTTTTTCTTCTTTTTTTAACCCTTCTCGGTGGCTGCCCTTGGTGCTGTGGCATGGCCCATCAAGCTTTTCTCTTCCGCAGTCCTTCGGCAACACAGGGCCCAGCCTCGGGTGTCTCTGGTCATTTTGGTGAAAATGTTGTCATCGTTTTCTGTGCCCACCTGGAAATGAAGTTACCTCTGCCGTCCTGTGTCAGTGTTAGTGGGAATATTGGTTTCATTCTTGTTCTGCTCCATTTCTAACCCATGAAGGACATTATTTTCCTTGCAGCTTGGCAGGGAGTGATTAGTACTGATGGTTTGCAAGCCTGAATTTTCATGGGGGCCATATTTCCATGTGGTTGAGGTGTGACTGGGGTGGGATTCGATATCTGTGGTTGCCCCGAATGCCCCAGCCTGCTGTTTGCTCTGGGCTGTCTGGACCACGTACGCCTCGGCCGGGAGCAGGCTGGTAGGGACCCCCGGTTCTCAGATGCCGCGCTTTCCCTCCCCCCAATTCTGCCGCTCCCCATGGATTCTCTGCAGGGAGCTGCGCTGCGGGATCCACTCAAGGGGGGCCCCCCCCTTTCTAGATTCTCCCCACCCACAGTCAGCACCCGTGGTCCCAGTGCTTTTCTCTGCTCCCTGTGCTGTCCTGCGTCCCGAGCTGTCGCAGCCCACCCGCCGCGCTCCCAGAGCGGGGGCAGCCCCAGAACCACCCTGCTCTAGTTCAGAGCTGAATAATTCTACCACTGCTGGACAGAAGGAAACTTATCTCCTTCAATGCATCGCCTTGGGCCCTGTGCCTTAACCAACCCATGTCCTGCAAAATGGGTTTCTGCCACAGCTTGTAGAGCTGGAAGCAACACAGATTGGCTGCGGGACTCCTCACCGTAACCTGCTTGTAGCCTGGAGGGTTGCATGGGCTTGAAAGGTGCTGGGATAAATTAATGAGGCAGAAGTCCACCGAGGGTCGTTAAATGCAAAGACGGAGGTGGAAAACGGGATCAGGGAGGTGTCAGCACCGGTTTGCGCTGCTCTTATGTACTGGGGGGAGGGTCTGATACGGGATGGAGCTGGCTGAGACTGCGGTGCCATCTCCAGAGGGCCCTGATGATTCTGGCTCCCATGTCAACCAAGAGGCTTTGTTCCCATCTTCTGGGCTCCTGCTCTTTCCTGGAGATGGATTAGAAGGTGCTTCAGCCAAGTCCAGGGTGAACAGCCAAGCTGTGCCCTTCACACACTCCAGCCTTGTGCCACCTTGGTCCCCCGCTCCCCGAAGGACCTGGAGGAGCTGGAGCGTGTCCAGAGAAGGGCAGCGGAGCTGGGGAGGGGTCTGGAGCCCCAGGCTGCTGGGGAGCGGCTGGGGGAGCTGGGGGGGTTCAGCCTGGAGCAGAGGAGGCTGAGGGGAGCCCTCATGGCTGCCTACAAGTGCCTGAGAGGAGGGGGGAGCCGGGGGGGTCGGGCTCTGCTCCCAGGGCAGGGGCGATGGGAAGGGGCCCGGCCCCTGTGCCAGGGCAGGGTGAGGTTGGCCCTGGGGAACAATTCCTTCCCCCAAGGGCTGTCAGGGGCTGGAAGGGGCTGCCCAGGGAAGGGGTCGAGTCCCCAGCCCTGGGGGGATTGAACAGCCGGGCAGAGGCGGTGCTGAGGGCCAGGGTTTGGGGTTGGGATGGCAGGGGTAGGGGAGTGGTTGGGCTGGGGAATCCTAAATGTCTGTTCCAACCCAAACAATTCTATCTCCAGACCTCAGAGCCCTGCGTCCTACCACGATATGAGGGGGCTCAGATACTCGCTGCTGCACGAGATAAAGTGCCCGGTGGGGTGGGCTCTTGTCCTGCTCCATCTCCACTATTCCTGTATTCCTGCACCCACCCCTTGCCCTCTGACGCTCTCCTCTTAGTCTCTCATTCCACATCTTCCAACCTCCGCCACGCTTTTCAGCTGATCTCCAAGTGTCCCATTTCCTGGCCTTCCTGGTCATTAACTTGTGCCTTGCTGGCAAAGCCACAAGACCCGCGGGCCAGGCGGAAGGGCAGATCCTGAGCGGGGACACAGAAGGGGCACAAAACCGTAGGTGACATGGAGAAGGCAAGCGGGGAATGAGCATTTGCTCTTTTCCATAGAACTAAGTTGTGGGGAAACAGCTGGGAGGATTCCTCACACAGTTAAACCATGGTGGTTGCTGCCGGGATGTCACGGAGGAAAGGCTGGAAATGCTCAAAGGAAAGAAAAGGCAAGAAAAAGTGGAAGGCAGCAGCGGGGCCCGGAGGGAGCCGTGCGGGGCGCGGGGCCGCTTGGCACCTGCAGATGCGGCCCGGGAACGCAGCGAACGGCGAAGGAGCTGATGATGTTAAATTATTCAGCTTTGCAGAGAGAAGTGGCGGCTGCAAAACTGCGGGAATAGCAAGCAACGTGCAGCGCCCGGAGCAAGACCGGCAGGCCATGGCCAGGGTGGGAAGAAGGCACGGAGAGGGAGCAGCTCCCCCGGTGCCCACGTTCCCAGCAGCAGGAACGGTAACGGATCATTCGACGCGCGCTCAGCAGCAGCCAGATGATATCGAGTGTTTGGGTCAGGGAGGGAGCGCGCCCGTGCCAGGACAACGCACGCGAGCTGTGCCCATCCAGAGGCACCACGTAACGTCCTGCGGTGGGACCAGGCTCCTCGGCGGGGCTGCAACCGGGATCTCGGCAGCGGCCCGGCCTCGGTGGCGGCGCGGCGTGGGCGGAAGGAGGCGGCGCGGGCGGCAAGCACCTGCTCCTGCGGGGGTGCCTGGCCCAAGGAGCCATCCACAAGAATAAACGGGGACAAACCTGGCCGACAAATGGCACGGGAGGCGGTGGCGGGAGCAAACCTGGCTGGTCGCACCACGCGGCGGGAGGTGCGGAGCACAAGGACGTTGGTTTTTTCCTGTTGGGACGGTAGGGAACTGGGAAAAGCAAACACAGAGCCATAAAACCTGAGCGATCGGTGTTAACGGAGGCATCAGCCAGAGGGAAACCTGGCCAGTGGCAGGAATCGGTGGGCTGTCCAGAAGCTGCAGCCACACCGGGACTTGGCCGCTGGCGTGGATGTCACCCAGAGGGTCTCCGCATCAGCAGCGGGAGGGGCCTCGGCTCTCTGGGTATGGGGAGGGAGGGTCCCACAGACTCCATCCCGAAAACCAGCTACCAGGCGGGACCGGGGCGAGCGAGGGGCTCCACACCGGCGGTTGGAGTGGGACCGTGGGCCACAGCCCATGTGCCCGCTGCCGGCTGGTGGGGGGCGGTGGGTGCCTTCCCCAGCCCCGGTCCGTGGGGATTGCGCACGTGTGTTCGTTAGCAAACGTCAAGCGGGACCAGAGGGTGGTAGGGGACCCCAGAGGGGGTCAGGCGGCAAGAACCTGGGCAGGGGTGCCAGGCGGGCAGAGGGGCTGCGCTCGTACTCGGGGGATCCGTGAGCGTGTGAGTGCGTGTGAACCTGGAGAGCGTGGCATGCGTGCCTGTGGCAGGATGGCTCTGCTCACCCCCAGGACCCAGTGCCTTGCAGAAGACATCCAGGAACATGCCCAGGCAGTAATTAACACTTATTGGGGATAATTAGACACCAAAGCTGTGAGGATGAGCATCACGCCCGCCTTCCTGCCACATCCCACCGCAGGCTGGAGGGCCCCAAGACGTTTTATTTGGGACCATGATGGAAGCTGGGCGGCCTTTCCTGGGAAGCCGGCTCCTGCTGGCTGCCTGTTCAAAGCCTCTCCCACCTTTTTCATCCATTTTACCCTTCCTGGAAACTTTACTTCCCCTTTCACGGCGGCAAACGGGAATTCCCAGTGCCAGCTCTCCAGGCAGCCAGCCGCAATTCTGGGTGTCACCCCTGACTGCATTGGCAGCAGCACCGTGCCCCGGTGGCTGCCGCCTGTCCCGGGCTGGGAGAGCCATGCCGTGCCATGCTGTGGTCCGGCGCAGCCCATGCCTGGAGCACGGCCGCCGGCACGCAGGAGCGCTGCACCCCCCACACCGGAGCACACCGCGGCACCTGGAGCCCGAAGGATGCTGAGCTGCGGCTGCCGGGAGAGCAAAGCACCCGCTGGCAGTCAGGTGTGCCTGTCCCCTGCGGACCTTGCCCTCTGCGCCGCGCCGTGCCTGCCCGGCCTTCCTCCCCACCCTCCTCCCTACTCCACGGAGTCCCCTCCCCGAGCTCATGGCTGCCCTCCTGCCCCATCCCGCTCGCCGCCAGGTCTCAGTCCTGAGGCATCTTATTGCGCCTATTGGCCACCACCATGGGGCTGCTGGCCCCAGCCCCGGGTGGCTCGTTTGCTGCATGGCTCCATGCCTCCCAGAGCCGTCCTCCCCTTGGCCAGGGTGGATCAGGGATCCTGCCCGCTCGGCCCTTCCGCTGCACCCCAAGCGCCCCCGAGCTGCCCCCAGCCCCATTGCCTGTGAACCATGGTCTCTGCTGGTGCCCCCCTGAAGCACCAGCGTCCAGCCCCCCACATGCTCGCTGGCCCTCGTGCACAGGCACCACCTCCGTGCCAGGACTTTCCCTGCCCTGGACACCCACCCTGCAGGACAAGAGCCGTGTGAGTCGGCCGGGAGCCATCGTCCCAGCACCTCTCCCCCCCATTAGGCCACGGCGTCTCCCACGTGGGACCAGCGCTCCCCACCCAGAGCAGACGCACGCTTGGCGGTGCTGGACCACCCTCGCTTGGCCGGTCCCACTGACCACAGCACCGACCGACAGCTCCCTGTGCCCTGCAGGGAGGGCTCGTAGCCCTGACCAGCTACGTGGGAGCTGCCCATGCCGACCCCATGTCATGGTCTGGGGGGGCTGCACTCGCCCCCTCCCACCCCCCCAGCTTGCAGCTCTCGCACCTTCACTGGCCAAAGCCAACAAACCGTGGAGCCCCCCCCGGGGGCCCCCCAGACGCCCAGCCCAGCCAACGGTGCCAAACGGTGCATCCAAGGACCAGCCGCTGGCAGAACCGAAGGGGGTATGCACGGGAGCCCAAGGCCCTGCTGCCAGCATGGATGGGCAGCGACCCGCTCCCCCTGCCCGCGGCCAGGAGCGGACCGGCGGGGCAAGCCCGGGCGCCTGCCCTGGGGGGGGGCCGGCCCCCCCCCCCCCCGGCCCCCCGGGGGCGGGTGGGTGGGACCGGCACCACAGCTGCGGCAAATCCCGAGGGGCCCTGCCCTGGCAGCAGTGGTCGCATATGCGGTGCCACCTTCCTGGAGGTGGCCGGGGTCCGGCTGCGCAGCGGAGGCGGCGGCAGGCTGGGCGGCAGGGAGTGCATGCAGGCTCAGCCGGCCCAGGGCGCGGGTGGCCGTGTTAGCAGGGGCCCGTTCATCGAGCGATGGCCTCTGGAGCAGGATCTCCCCCTCGCTGCTCCCAGCAGGCGGCTCCGCCAGCAGCCACCATCCGTCGCCTGTGCCGGGGGAATGGGGGGAGGACAGACCCCTGCCCCCCCGGAGCAGGGCGGCAGCGTGGCGCCGTCTGCCAGCTGGGATAGGGAGCGAAGGGCAGACCCCGCCACCCCACATTCAGCTCTGCCCACCCCAGCAGTGCCCCCGGCTCAGCTCCGCCGCTCTCTGCGTTGCAGGGGGCCGCGGCGGGCACTCGAGGGGCCCCGACGGAGCAGGAGCTGCACCAGCCGGGAGCCGTACCCGTGCTATCGCCCGATGCGCCCTGCGGGGAGGACAGGAGCATCAGGGGGGCCACAACCTGGGCCAGTCCACCCTCGGCATGCGTCCTTCCCCGCGCGGTGCCTGGGCGCTGCAGAGGGAAATTCTTCCACCAGGAAGCTGGGAAACCCAGCGATAAGCAAGTTCCCTGGAAAGGGCAGCAGGAAGCGGCTGCTGCCATGGCACAGCCCAGCACCAAGCCAGCACCCCCGGCTTATCTTGCTGCCTGTCCCCGCCGCGGGCCGGGTGGCCTGGAGCGCCAGCGGACGTCTCGCCGCTCCCCGCTCCCCAGGAATCACGTGCCAGGGAAGGAGATGCTGGAGGTCAGGGTTGTGCAATCACCGATCTTCAAGCCAGAATAAAAAGGATTTTTGTCTTTTCTGTTTGTCCCTGGCTGCCTGCCCGTGCCCTTGCCTGTGCCCATCCTCGGGCGCTGGGCTTGCCCAGCTCATCGTGGCTTTTGAAGGAGGACGTTTTTGTTGCTCTTCCCTTCAAAAGCGCATTGCATCGCTCGGCCCGGCTGAGAGCGAGCACGCGGGGCAGGCCGGCGGCGGAGTTGCCTGCGGCCGAGGGGAAGCTCCCCCTCGGGTCCAGCGCTGCCGGCTCCCGCAGCTCTGCACCTCCCGAGTCAGCTCCGCGCCTGCCAGGAGCACCCGCGCGGCGCGTGGCGGCTCCGCACCTCGGGACACCTCTGCCGCCGGGGGTCCCAGTGCGCGCTCTCCACGCCGCGGGTCGCATCAGGCTGCTGCGACCCGCTCCGATGCTGTCCCCGCTCTGCGCGGGGCTGCCCACACGTGGACGTCCCAGGAGGGCTGCCTGAGCCCGGGGGCTGCCCGCTCCACCTCGGACGTCAAGCTTTTGCCTGCGGCGTGCGCCGCCCTCGGTGCCCACAGCCGTACATCGTGGGGCTCCGCCGTGGGGCTGCAGGCACCAACGCTCCTGGGACCGGCCCGAAGGGAGTTGTGTCAGCACCCGAGCTCTGGCAGGGGAGGGCTCCCAAATGAAACACCAAAGGGAAACATCGCCCCCCAAGCAGCCCAGTGCTGAAGCATCCTTAGAATCATAGAATCATAGAAAGTTTTGGGTGGGAAGGGACCCCCAAGGTCCCCCAGCCCAACCCCGCTGCTGGAACAGGGACACCTTGAACCACATCAGGTTGCTCACAGCCCCGGCCAACCTGGCCTGGAATGTTCCCAGCGATGGGGCCTCCACCCCCTCTCTGGGCAACCCCTGCCAGGGTTTCACCACCCTCACTGGAAAGAATTTCTTCCTTAGATCCAGCCTAAACCTACGCTGGTTTAGTTTAAAGCCATCCCCCCTTGTCCTGTCCCAGCTGGCCCTACTAAAAAGCTTGTCCCCCGCTTTCCTCTGGGCCCCCTTGAAGCCCTGAGCGGCCGCACTCAGCTCTGCCCGCAGCCTCCTCTGCTCCAGGCTGAACACCCCCAACTCTCCCAGCCTGGCCTCAGAGCAGAGGGGCTCCAGCCCTCGGAGCATTTTAGTAGCCCTCCCCTGGCCCCGCTCCAACAGCTCCATGTCCTCCTTGTGCTGAGGGCTCCTGAGCTGGACGCAGGGCTCCAGGGGAGGTCTCCCCAGAGCAGAGCAGAGGGGCACAATCCCCTCCCTCGACGCTGGCCATGCTTCTCCTGATGCAGCCCACCTTTCCTTGAGAAAGCCACCTCCAGCTCTCTGATGTGGTTCAGGGCTGCCTCAGCCAAGGACACCCACACCTTCCAGCAGGTGAGGCCGAGCCGCCGAGCTGCAGAGGCCCGAGCCCGGGTGTCTCCGTGCCAGGCTTCCCGGGAAGCCGCAGGGCCAGCCGGTCAGTCACCGAGCGCGGCGGGGGACAGGGGCACCCCGTGGGTCTGCATCCTGGCTTTGCTTCCCAGAGAGCTGCCGTGGGGGGCAGCTGGGGAGGGGGAGGCGGTGCACGCTTGCGTTTCGGAGTTCCCCGAGACCTGCACGCTCGCCTCATTTGTCTTTACTTCTCTTTGGTGTAAAGCCCGCCTGCGCTTTTAACACCCGGCAGCCTTGAGGCCAGACAGACACGGCAGCCCCAGCAGCCCAGTGCCACGCGTACGGGTCCTGACGGGACACAAGCCCCCCCAGACGGTGATGCTGTCCCCTCCCTGCCGCCCGCCGAGCACAGGACTTGCAGTCACTCGAGGACCCCACCACGCGCGGGGGCACAGAGGGTGCTGGGTGCCGCAGTGGCCGACGCGGGGCTTGGCCGGCCGTGCAGCTCCGGCTGCTGGCGTAGCTGCATCCCCTATGTCCAGCCGAAGGGGACAGGCGCAGCCCTTTGCCAAGCCACTAAATAGGGAGGTGGCATCTCCAAAGGGTCCCCACCACAGTCCCCTGAGTATGCGGCAGCGCTGGGAAGCCCCGGGGATCTGTGCTGCTGGTCAAGCTGCCCGGGAAGCCCAACGCTGGGGTGACTGCAGGCCGGTTAGCGCCCCGCGCCCGAAGCCAAGCCAGAAGTTGAGGTTCCTCCTCGAGACAGCCTGGGCGCAGCTTCATTCGTGCTCTCACAAATATCCAGCTCCTGGCACTTCCAGGGAAGTGAAACGTGAATGCGTTGTGTCTTGGCTTGGAAACCCAACTAGGAACTGCTGCCCAATTCAAAACCCTCTGATAACATTCAAATCAGAAGAGGCTCAGTGCCCGCTTTGGCAGGCCAGCCGCCTTCCAGAGAAGGAAGATAAAACGGGCAAACCGACCCACGCCTCTCAGCAAGGCCATCGGTTTCCAAATGGCTTGCAGGTGTCCACCGGTGCCCCCGCAGCCAGCGCAGCCGCAGCAAGCACGCAGCACGCTCACCGCTGAGACAGCCCCGGCCACCGCCTGCGACGGACCCGGCCCGGCGAGTCTGCCTTCCCCAGGAGGAAAGGCTGAGGGAGCTGGGCTTGTTCAGCCTGGAGAAGAGAAGGCTGAGAGGGGACCTCATCACCACCTACAAATATCTCAAGGGTGGGGGTCACCAGGACGCAGCCAGACTCTTCCCAGTGGTGCCCAGTGCCAGGCCAAGGGGCCATGGGCACAACCTGAAGCAGAAGAGGTTCCAGGTGAACGGGAGGAAGAACTTGTTGACTGTGAGGGTGATGGAGCCCTGGCCCAGGCTGCCCAGGGGGGCTGTGGAGTCTCCTTCTCTGGAGATCTTCAACCCCCGCCTGGCCGCTGTCCTGTGCCCCCTGCTCTGGGTGAGCCTGCTTTAGAATCATAGAATCACTTTGGTTGGAAAAGCCCTTTAAGATCATCGAGTCTAACCTTTAACCTCACCCTGCCATCCCATCACTAAACCCTGTCCCTCAGCACCTCATCCATCCTTCTTTTAAATCCCCCCAGGGATGGGGACTCGACCACCTCCCTGGGCAGCCCATTCCAGAGCCTGACAGCCCTTTCGGTGAAGAATAGCAGGAGGATTGGACTAGATGATCTCCAGAGGGCCCTTCCAGCCCCAGCCATGCTGTGATTCTGTAATTCTCTGAATGGGGAAGGGGCCCCATGACATCCGTGCCACTGGGTGAGATGCTGGGGACGCTCCCAGGCGGCGGGCAGAGACGGCAGCTCTCCTTTAAGTCTCAAGCCATGGGCCCCAGGAGCAGGGGGAAGGGACGGGGCAGGTCTGGAGGTAGCGCAGCCGCACACAGAATCATAGAATCATAGCATCATAGAATCATAGAATCATAGCATCATAGAATCACAGAATGGTTTTGGGTGGGAAGGGACCCCCAGAGGTCACCCAGCCCAACCCCCCTGCAGGAGCAGGGACACCTTGAACCACATCAGGTTGCTCACAGCCCCGGCCAACCTGGCCTGGAATGTTCCCAGGGATGGGGCCTCCACCCCCTCTCTGGGCAACCCCTGCCAGGGTTTCACCACCCTCGTTGTAAAGAATTTCCTCCTTAGATCCAGTCTAAACCTACCCTGGTTTAGTTTAAAGCCATCCCCCCTTGTCCTGTCCCAGCTGGCCCTACTAAAAAGCTTGTCCCCCCCTTTCCTCTGGGCCCCCTTTAGGTACTGACCGGCCGCACTCAGCTCTGCCCGCAGCCTCCTCTGCTCCAGGCTGAACAGCCGGGCACAACGCTCCCGCTAGGCTCTGCCCTGCTGGGCCGGGGCAAGCGTCCCCCCCCAAGGCCGGAGCACAGCGCTGCAGGAACAGGGCTGAGCGGCTTCCAGCCCGAGCCGCAGAGGCAGACGAGGGCCGGGAGGGGATGCGCACCCCGTGCGCCTGGCAGCAGGCGGCCAAAGCAGCAAGCTAGAGGGGAGCGAGGTCTGGCACACAGCACCCGCGCAACCCCGTCCAGATGGAGCAGGCTTTCAGCTCTGCAGCGCAGGGGCTGGATTTAGGAAGCTGGGAGGCTCGGTGCAGTCTCTGCTGCGCTCCCTTTCCCTGGGGAAGGTGCTGGAGCCACCTGCAGGGCACAGAAGCGGGCACCTGCCTGGGGATGCGCCCCTGGGCACCCCGCTTCCCGAGCGGCCCGTCTCCGGGTGGCTGGCAGAGCAGCAAGCGAGCCCCGGGGCGGCCGATGTGCCAGTGTGCAGCCCCCGTGGTGGCGCCGGGAGCTGGCAGGCACGGGGCTCATCTGCAGCGTCGTCCCAGTGCCCTGGGAAAATGGCTCTTGGGTACAGCAGAGCTCAGCTCGCCTAATCCGGCTCCGGAGAGCCTTTGCTGGTGCCTTAGAGAAGGTCGTGAAAGAGCTAGGCGGCTTCAGGGCTGAAAAGAAGAAGTGTCGCCACACACCAGAGCCAGGCTGGGAGGCAGGGAGGGACGCGTGGGATTCAATGCTCCGTCCTTGTCGGGAGAGAGGGAGCCCTGCGCTCGGCTAAAGAGGGGACAACCAGGGAAGGGGGGCGAGGTGAGGCAGCACCGGTGTTTCCGTGTGGTACAACCCCAAGCCCTCTGGGGCCGGTGAGGGAGGTGGGCTGCTCAGAGACCTGCACGTGCAGGGGGACGTGGCATTTGGGGCTGATTCACCACAGGTGATGTTTGCTTGCAGCTTGGGCCACCCCAGCCGCCCCAGGCAGCCAAGGCAGCGCTGGCCCATGCGGCCAGTGCCTGCTTCGCGGACACATCCTGCGGCGGAGGCGTGCAGGGGGTCCGAGGAGTCACGCCCTGGGCTCCGGCGAGTGTCCTGGTGTGCTCTCCCCGGCTATAACGGGACCTGGGCTCCAGCTCAGCAGAAGGCATCCGCCGCGGGGAGATAAATCACAGCCTCTGTTTTGACAGATGCAAAGCAATGCACCTTCAAGGGAAGCCACCGGCTACCAGCACCTCAGAGGTGTCTAAACGAGCTGGGCCAGCTCCGGATAGTGGAGAGAGAAGAGGAAGACGGGATCCTGGCTCGGGCCGGGCACCCTTTGCACCCCCTGACACCCCGCTCCTGCCAGGGATGCAGCCCGGAGAGGAGCTTCTGCTGCAGCCCCACCGGAGCAGCTGAAGCTACGGTGAAGTGCAATTAGCGGTGAATTTGTGGCCTCGTTAAGTAGCCAACATAACACCGGCGTAAAATAGGTGTCGGGCAGGGAAGGACTTCCGAGGAGGGAGTGAAGGCAGCAGAAACGGGTCCTGTGTGCCCCGTCCCCCCCGTGAGCAGAGGGACCTCCTGCCCAGGTGTGTCCCCCAGAGCCAAACCGACCTCGGTGAGTCAGCGGGAAAACATCTCCGGGTGCCGATCATCCAGTCTGGCAAGCACCCACGCAGGCAGGAATGTGCACCCAAAGCAGGACACCCCGGGGGAGGAAGGGGGGGGTCACGCGCACCCACCCGGGCCCACAGCCACACCAGCGCACACGGTCGCACACACGCGCGCGCGCGGCTGCACACGCAGGCGCGCGCAGGCACGTACACGGTCTCTCCCTTGCGCACGCAGGCGGCCTCTGTGCGCACACTCAACGGAGTCACCCGCATGCCGAGTCCACAAGAGGCCCAGGCGCGCGTGGGGGCTGGCGGCAACCGTGCGCAGCCACAACCGCGTGCGGCCACTGGCAGCGCCGCCGCCCAAGCCCACACGCGGCTACGCAAAGGGCTGCACGCCAGGACGATCCAGCCCAAGCCACCCCTCTCCTGGAGGCGGGTGCCAGGCGAGCCTGTGCACCAGAGCCGTGGCCGCAGTCCGAGGGCGTGCCCATCCGCACCGTGAGGCCCCCGGGCCCCGGACCCCCCCCCCCCCCGGGGGTTGGGCCCCGTGCTCCCGGGCAGACCCCGACCGCGGGCTGGCCCTCCCTGCTCACCGGGAGCACGGGAGGTTTCCGTCCCGGGGCTGTTCCAGCCAGAGGCGCTGAGCACCCACTCCGCGCACTGCAAAGGGAGCCGGGAGCCAGCACCGCGCGGTCCCCGGCATGGCTGCAGCCAGGGACGGGCGCAGCTCTGTCCCAGCGGGGAGCAGGGGCCGCTGCAGGAGGGTGGCTGCCGCTCCCCGCCCCGCCAAGGGACCTGGCCGGAGCAAGGGGAGTTTCCAGTTCTGGGCTCCCCAGTTCAAGAAGGATGAGGAATCCTGGGGAGAGTCCAGAGGAGGGCAACAAGGATGATGGGGGGACTGGAGCATCTCCCCTAGGAGGAAAGGCTGAGGGAGCTGGGCTTGTTCAGCCTGGAGAAGAGAAGGCTGAGAGGGGACCTCATCACCACCTACAAATATCTCAAGGGTGGGGGTCACCAGGACGCAGCCAGACTCTTCCCAGTGGTGCCCAGCGCCAGGACAAGGGGCCATGGGCACAGACTGAAGCAGAAGAGGTTCCAGGTGAACAGGAGGAAGAACTTGTTGACCGTGAGGGTGATGGAGCCCTGGCCCAGGCTGCCCGGGGGGGCTGTGGAGTCTCCTTCTCTGGAGATCTTCAACCCCCGCCTGGCCGCTGTCCTGTGCCCCCTGCTCTGGGTGAGCCTGCTTGGGCAGGGGGGTGGCACTGGGGGAGCTCCGGAGGGCCCTGCCAACCCTGGCCATGCTGGGATTCTGTGAAGGGCAGACAGCACAAGGTCCATGGAGGGCTCTGTGACAGCCAGGACCACCGGCAGGGCAGTCCATGAGCAGTCACGCTGGGGACCTGTCCGAAGGAGGTGGTGGCAGAGCCTGAAAGCCTCGCCGTGCCGCTGCACTCGCCGCAGCCATCACTCGCCCACGCTCCCGTCAGAGACATCCCCACGTCTCACACCGGTGTCCCAGCCCCAGCTCCTGCCACCCGCCCTGGGCTGCCGTGAAACTGCTGCGGTGGTCGGACGCCTGCATGTCAGCCGTGCTCCCGTGCGCGGGGCAGGGCTGCCGTGTCATCCCCAGGGGCGGGGAAGGGAAGGGTTTAAATTGGGCGCTTGCTTCAGCTCCTCATCCTGGCTGAGAGGCGGCGGGAGGAGGAGGAGGACCAGAGCCTGCCAGGGAGCCAGCCGCTCCGGATACGTGCCCAGCAGGTAGGACAGAGCCCAGCTGGGGGGGCACCGGGGATGCTTCAGCAGGCACCCCCCCGAGCAGATGCTGGGAGCCTGCAAGGGATGCGGGGACCTTGCCCCTACCCCAAACCTAGTGCTGGGGGGAAGTCGCTGAGGCCCAGGAGAGCAGGAGGTCTCCAGGCGGGACTCGGTCCTTTCCAAGAAGGGACAAAGTGACGGAGTGGCACCTGGGCTGGATGGGGCTGCTGCTCCATGCGATGCACTTTTTGTCCTCAGTGCTTCAGCTGAGCAGACCGGGACGCTGGGACACGGGAGGGAAGGAACCGGAGCTGTGGGAGCCGCCTGAGCCCGCAGGCACCCCAGACGGGAGGCTGCAGCTCAGGCAGGGGGCTCGGCCGGGAGCCCTGCGGCCGGGGGCTGCGAGGCGAGCGCCAGGCTGGGGGGCTGACGCGATTTCGCTCCCCGGGGTGCAGGCAGGGCTGGGGACCACTGCACCGCCGGGCCACCCCTGCTCATCCTGGCTGGAAAACTGCTTCCAGCGGGGACTCCGCTGGGCTGGGCTGCTGTGACAGCTTGAAAGGGCAGCCAGCCCCTGCCCCAGGAGCTGCGTGTGCAGCCAAGCCCCAGCACTGGGCGAGCTGATTAAAGACCAGCTAATGATAGCTTGCGGTTGGGCAATGTCTTTCCAGTATAGGGTGTTTACACGGCATCCATGTCCTACATAGGTGTCGCCTGCGCCAGGGCGTGACAGAGCACTCCACTTTGTCCTGGACCGAGCGCCTCCGGAGCAGGCAGCGCAACCAGCCTGTCGCCTCCTGGGGGGGTCTCAGCTGGGGCGGGCAGAGGAGCTGGGGCCACAAGGTGGGCCGGAGCCGCCGGCTCTAAAAGAGCCTGAAGCCATGGGCAGGGTCCCGAAAGAGGCAGGGGCTGGTCCCTAAGCGCTGCGTTACACCTCTCCCCTGCCGTGATCCATCAACGCCAGCATCAATCCAATATTTAAATGGCTCAAAAGCAATGACTCAGAGACTTTTGGACCAGTTAGGTGAACAGTCAGAGAGTTAAGCTGTGCCCCTGATAATGACTTAAGTGTGTCATTAACGTCAGCCACTGTCGTTTATGGGAGATGGGTGTTCCCAAAGAAATGTTTTGGGGTTCCTTTCTGCTGTTCTTCCAAAGCCTGTGGCCTCATCGCCACGCAGCGTTGCGGCTGCTGGGAGCTTACAGGGTACGGACATCCCTCGAGGATTGCTGCACAGACCCCGGCTGCGCCCCGCTCACGGAGCCCACCGAGCTGGAAATGGGCAGAGGGTGACACAGAAACCGGGGAAGCACCACGCACGCTGCCCCGTTCTTCAGCTTTCCCCCGCTGCCCACCTACGGCTCAAGGTGGAAACAAGGGGTCGAGTCCCCAGCCCTGGGGGGATTTAACAGCCGGGCAGCCATGGCGCTTGGGGACAGGGTTTGGGGGTGGGGTGGCAGGGGAACGGTTGGGCTGGGGGATCCTAAAGGGCTTTTCCAACCCAAACGATTCCGTGGCTCTAAGACTCTCGGCTGCACAGGCCCTTGGCCCGACTCTGCGTGGCCGTTCCGACGCCTGCTGGAGAACGCGGCTGCCATCCTCATCTACTTCATCCCCATCCACTTCCGACAGCACGAGTGGCATCTCGATTAAGGGCGCTGCCTTTGGGGGGGCAGGGGGGGCGAGGGCACCCGCTGGACTGAGCGTGACGGGTCACACGAAGTGCAAAGCACGTGCCCAAACGGGAGAGACCATGGCCGGCAGCCGCGTGCAGCAGGCTCCCAGGCACCCACGCGGTCCCTCACAACTGCCCAGTTTTTATTCCTATAGACACCTATGCATGCATAATTTTATCCACCGTTTTGCCTGCATAACAGTTAGCCAGTAACAAAGACCAACAACGGGGGGTCTGCAGCCTGCGGTGGCTATCAGCAGTGGCCCGGAGCAAGCCCGGCCCAGGACATCGGCAGGGCTGTGTGCCAGAGGGCTGGGCCAGGGGTAGCCCCCCCCGGCCCTGCTGGAAACCCCCATCGACTCCATGCACCATTACAGACTGGGGGCTGACCTGCTGGGAAGCAGCTCTGCCCAGAGGGACCTGGGAGTCCTGGGGGACGACAAGGTGGCCATGAGCCAGCAGGGTGCCCTGGTGGCCAAGAAGGCCAAGGGCACCCTGGGGTGCATCAAGAGGAGCGTGGCCAGCAGGGCGAGGGAGGTTCTCCTCCCCCTCTGCTCTGCCCCAATGAGACCCCACCTGGAGCTCTGGGTCCAGTTCTGGGCTCCCCAGTTCAAGAAAGATGAGGAACTCCTGGGGAGAGTCCAGAGGAGGGCAACCAGGATGATGGGGGGACTGGAGCATCTCCCCTAGGAGGAAAGGCTGAGGGAGCTGGGCTTGTTCAGCCTGGAGAAGAGAAGGCTGAGAGGGGACCTCATCACCACCTACAAATATCTCAAGGGTGGGGGTCACCAGGACGCAGCCAGACTCTTCCCAGTGGTGCCCAGCGCCAGGACAAGGGGCCATGGGCACAACCTGAAGCAGAAGAGGTTTCAGTTGAACGGGAGGAAGAACTTGTTGACTGTGAGGGCGCCCGAGCCCTGGCCCAGGCTGCCCAGGGGGCTTTGGAGTCTCCTTCTCTGGAGATATTCAAAGCCCGCCTGGATGAAGTCCTGTGTTACATGTTCTAGGAGAACCTGCTTTAGCAGGGGGGTTGGACTAGATGATCTCCCAAGGTCCCTTCCAACCCTTGCCATTCTGTGATTCTGTGATTCTGTGACTCTGCCCTTCTCCCCAGTTGCTGTAACTGGTGGAACGGTCCCTGGGATGGTCCCCAGCCGAGCAGCCCTGCCATGGACCATGCCCCTGCGCCATTGGGAAGTCAGCGTGGGCCAGGAGCAGTGCCAGCGTGGCTGTGGCAGCAGACCCCCGCTTTGGACAGGGACAGGGGCTGGCAGCTCTGCCACCCCAGTGGCCCTGGAGCAGGCAGGGACCTGGGCACATCCCAGCTGTAGTAGCGGCACAGCTTAGAGAGGGTCTCTGCCCGCTCGGACCCACCGCTGCGTGGGGATCGTACCAGCCGCCCCTCTGTCGCCAGGACCATTCCCATGCCCCGTGCCATGCCAGGGTGGCGTGGGACCACCCAACAAGAAGAACGATCTTCGCAGCCAGGCTGTGCCTCCCGGCGTCCCTCCACGCTCCCAGCCTGCCCGTGACCAGCACGGAGCCAGGCAGTGCGAGGGTCCCAGGGGACGAGAGCAGAGGGTGACTTGCAGCGCCCGCCGGCGCCCCTCTGCGGCTGGAGAGTCACTGGTGGCGGTCGTATTGGGAAGGCACCACTGTTTCTCGGCATGACCGGCGCTTGCCAAACGACCACCAGCCAAATCTGCCAGCACGGGGCAGCACAGGGGCTGGTACCGAGGGAGCAGGGGGGTGAGCAGTGGCCATGCTTCCTGCTGGCACTCTGTGGCCCCAGCCCAAAAGTGAGCCATGGTTGTGTCACCCAGGAACAGAAGAGGAAGGTGGCAGAGGCCACCGGTTCGAGGCGGTGTCAGGCTCTGGGAGAGCAGGCAGCTCTGTGGGGGCCCGCAGTGGGCCCAGCAGCAGAACCCCAGTCCCCACTCCCCACTTCTCTCTGGGCTCTTGCTACCACATCCAGGGAGACGGCTTTGGTCACGCACCCCACGAAAACCGCACCAGAACCCATGTCTTACCGCGTCCTTTCTCTCTCTCTCCTCAGACAAACACGGTGCCCCACGGTAGCGGGACTGTTCCCTGGAGGCAATGCAGAAGATGAGCGGACCCCCTCAGAACAAGAAGTCCGGCAGCATGGGAAGTAACCCCACGGCAGGTTACAACGGGATGGGCAGGGATGGGGGTCACTTCATAGCCGGGGTCTTCATCCAGGCCATGAATAAGAAGATGAGTATCTACGACGCCATGATGAGGGGGCTCCTGACACCAGGTACGGCCCTAGTGCTGCTGGAGGCGCAGGCTGCTTCAGGCTTCCTCACCGACCCCGTGAGGAACGAGAAACGATCGGTGAAAGAGGCACTGACTGCAGGACTCATAGGCAGAGATTTTTACGAGAAGCTGCTGTCGGCAGAGGGAGCCGTGAGAGGGTACACCGAGCCGTACACGGGGCACAAGATCTCCCTCTTCCAGGCCATGAAGAAAGAGTTCATTGTCAAGGAGCACGCCATCCGCCTGCTGGAGGCCCAGATCGCCACCGGCGGCATCATCGACCCCGTCAACAGCCACCGCATCCCCGTGGAGGTGGCCTACCAGCGCGGCTACTTTGACCAGGAGATGTGCCAGTTTCTTTCCAACCCCAAGAATCAAACAAGAAGTTGCTTTGACCCCAACACCCACGAGAACCTCACTTATACACAGCTCCTCCGCCGCTGCGTGCCCGACCCGGACACGGGGCTGCTCATGCTCCAGCTGATGGACAAGGGCTCCGTGCTCTACCAGCTGAACAAGGACGCCCGCAAAGCCCTGCAGGCCGCCCGCACCACCGTCAGCATCGGCCTCTTCCAGGGCCAGAGTGTCACCGCCTGGGAGCTCCTCTTCTCCCGCTACGTCCCCGACCACCAGAGAGAGGAGCTGCTGAGGAAATACAAGGTGGGGACGGTCACCATCCCAGAGATGATCACCATCCTCACTGCCATCATCACCAGAGCAGAAATGGGAAACGGGGATCTGGGCTCACCCACGGTTACACCCACCAGTGAGGGGGGAGCATCGCAGCCAGTCCAGGATACGCACTCCCAGGAGCAACAGTTGAAAAAGTCCTTAAAGTCCGCAACCATCTACGTCACTGATGGCGAGTTCCAGGGGCAAAGCATCTCCTTGCTGGATCTGCTCTTCTCCAAATACATCCCTCAAGGGAAGCGGCAGGAGCTGCTGGAGCTGTACAGGGCAGGGATACTGACCACAGAGCAGGTGGCTTCTGCGGTCACCACCATCATGAACAGAACAGAAGCTGCAAATGCTGCGCTCACGGCAACCGCCAGAAGTCCGCACAAGGTGGTGACAAGGGCCGAGGGAAATGGAGACGAACAAGACGCACAACTAGATAACATCCTGAAGTCTACCACCGTTGATGTGCCAGCCGGTGAGCTGCAGGGCAGGCAGGTCTCCGTGTGGGACCTGCTCTTCTCTGACTACATCCCTGAGGAGAAAAGGCAGGAGCTCCTGGAGCTCTACCGTGAAAGGGTATTAACGCTGGAGCAGATGACAACGGTTGTCACCACTGTGATTAAGAAAAAAGAATCTACAAGCAGAAAATTCCTAACTGCAGTCAAGGCTTCTGACAAGGACACCGGGTCAGCAGCAGGAGAGAAGGACGACCACTCGCCCAAAGAAGAACCATGGGAAACGGCCTTGAAAACCACAGTCGTTGACATGGAGGTCGGAGAGTTTCATGGCCACAAGGTCTCTGTGTGGGACCTGCTCCACTCCAAGTATATCCCCGAGGAGAACAGAAAGGAGCTCCTGGAGCTCTACCAGGCAGGAGAGCTCACCCTTGAGCAGGTGAAGACCGTGGTCAGCACCGTTGTGGCCAAGGCAGAAGCAGCAAAGGCAGAGCAATCGGCACACGTGAGTGGTCCAAGAGCAGAGTCAGCAGCCGCAGAAGCCGAGCATGCCCACCTGCAGGAGGACAGGACCTGGGAGGAGACCCTGAAGTCCACCACAGTCGAGATGGCAATGGATGAGTTCCAGGGTGGGCAGGTCTCCGTGTGGGACCTGCTCTTCTCCAACTACATCCCTGAGGAGAAAAGGCAGGAGCTCCTGGAGCTGTACCGTGCGGGGACATTGGCCTTGGAGAGGTTAATAATTGTTGTCACCACTCTGATTAAGAAAAAAGAATCTACAGGCAGGAAATTCCTAACTGCAGTCAAGGCTTCTGACAAGGACACCGGGTCAGCAGCAGGAGAGAAGGACGACCACTTGCCCAAAGAAGAACCATGGGAAACGGCCTTGAAAACCACAGTCGTTGACATGGAGGTCGGAGAGTTTCGTGGCCACAAGGTCTCTGTGTGGGACCTGCTCCACTCCAAGTATATCCCCGAGGAGAACAGAAAGGAGCTCCTGGAGCTCTACCAGGCAGGAGAGCTCACCCTTGAGCAGGTGAAGACCGTGGTCAGCACCGTTGTGGCCAAGGCAGAAGCAGCAAAGGCAGAGCAATCGGCACACGTGAGTGGTCCAAGAGCAGAGTCAGCAGCCGCAGAAGCCGAGCATGCCCACCTGCAGGAGGACAGGACCTGGGAGGAGACCCTGAAGTCCACCACAGTCGAGATGGCAATGGATGAGTTCCAGGGTGGGCAGGTCTCCGTGTGGGACCTGCTCTTCTCCAGCTACATCCCTGAGGAGAAAAGGCAGGAGCTCCTGGAGCTCTACCGTGCGGGGACACTCACCATTCAGGAACTGGTCAGCACCACCAGCAGCATCGTGGCAGACGGCAAAGAAAGGCTTCCTGCAACCCTTCCCCAGCAGACAGTGGATCTCCTCCAGTCCGAGGGCTCCTACATCACTTTTGGCCAGTTCCAGGAGCAGCGAGTGTCAGTGTGGGAGCTCCTCTCCACCAAGCAAGTCTCTGAGTACAAACGAGAGGCCCACCTCGACACCTACGGCACAGGGGGGCTGACCGTGAACAAGATCACCATCACCACCACCGTCACCACAGGCCCGCAGCGCAAGAAGAGGCACCACCAGGACCGCTAGCAGGCCCACCCCGGGGAGGCGCGAGCTCTGCTCGCCGGGGCCGGCGTGGCCTGGGCGCTCCGGAGTTTCCTCTCCCCGTAACGGGGTTATGGGCAGGGCAGAGCAGCGCCGAACCTGTGCGCGGCACAGCGCGGGCGCCCGGTTAAACTCCCTGCCCTCTCAACTACTGCTTCGCTGAGATTTCTTTTGCCCAGCAGAGCTGTCCTGGGAGGGGTCCTGGGGAGGGCCCAGGAAGGTTTTGGGGCCGCCGCTTGCTGCTGTGCGCCCGCAGGCGCTGGCGAATCCCAGGGGAATGCGGGGCAGAGCCCAAATCCGGTGGGTGGGAGGCCGCCGCGAGCGGGAGCAGGCAGAAACCCCGGTGCAGGAGCTGCGGGCAGCGCAGCCGGCAGCCCCCGAGCGCCGCAGAGGGACAGAGGGACAGAGCTCAGGCAGCTGGGACCCCGGCCCTGCTGCGCAGGGGGGCACGCGTGGCCGTGGGCGCCCAGGGGACCGGGGCTGGGGGGCTCTGCTGGGCTGCTGGTCGGCACGGGGGGCAGAGGGGTGCTGGTGCCAGGGCGGGCAGGGCTGCCCCCAGGCGTGCTGCGGAGCTGGGCACGCACACGGGTCACACACACACACACGGGTCACACACACACACATGGGTCACACACACACACACACGGGTCACACACACACACACGGGTCACACACACACACACGGGTCACACACACACACACACGGGTCACACACACACACAGGGTCACACACACACACACACGGGTCACACACACGTCACACACATGGGTCACACACACACACATGGGTCACACACACACACACACGGGTCACACACACACACACATGGGTCACACACACACACATGGGTCACACACACACACACACGGGTCACACACACACACACACACACGGGTCACACACACACGGGTCACACAGACACACACACGCGTCACACACACGTCACACACACGTCACGCAGCTACACCACCCCCGCCCCCGCTGCAGAGCCGTGCCCGCACACGTCACGGAGCGCACCGCGCCGCGCACGCAGGCCCCGCAGAGCCCCGCACGCAGGCGGGAGCAGCGCCGGGGCCGGGCCGGGCCTGGGGAGCCCGGGGGGGGGGCGGGGGGGGCCGGGGGGGGGCGCAGGGCCCAGACCCCGGTACCGCTCGGCGGCCCCTGGCGCAGCTGCTGCTCCCTACCGGCGCCCTGCGGCAGCGCCCGGGCCCGCAGCCGGGGGCTCCCCGGGGCCTGCGCTGGGGCAGAGGGGCTGGGAAGCTGCCCGGCGGGAAAGGCCCCGGGGGGGTTGGTCGAGAGAGGGCTGGATATGAGCCAGCAGGGTGCCCAGGTGGCCAAGAGGGCCAGCGGCATCCTGGCTTGTATGAGGAGTGGTGTGGCCAGCAGGAGCAGGGCAGGGCCCGTGCCCCTGTGCTGGGCACTGGGGGGGCCGCCCCTCGAGTGCAGGGGTCAGGGTTGGGCCCCTCCCTCCCCGAAGGCCCTGGGGGGGCGCGGGCGGGGGGGGGCGGCTAGGGGGGTCTGGAGCCCCAGGCTGCTGGGGGAGCTGGGGGGGTTCAGCCTGGAGCAGAGGAGGCTGAGGGGAGCCCTCATGGCTGCCTACAAGTGCCTGAGAGGAGGGGGGAGCCGGGGGGGTCGGGCTCTGCTCCCAGGGCAGGGGCGATGGGACGAGGGGCACCGGCCTCCAGTTGTGCCAGGGCAGGGTGAGGTTGGCCCTGGGGAACAATTCCTTCCCCCAAGGGCTGTCAGGGGCTGGAAGGGGCTGCCCAGGGAAGGGGTCGAGTCCCCAGCCCTGGGGGGATTGAACAGCCGGGCAGCCGTGGCGCTTGGGGACAGGGTTTGGGGGTGGGGTGGCAGGGGTAGGGGGGCGGTTGGGCTGGGGGAGCTTCAAGGGCTTTGCCAACCAAAGTGACTCCATGATTCTCAGCCGGGCCGGTGCCATCCCCAGGGCCCTCAGGCTGCACCCTGGTGGCCGCCCCCCCCGCCCCCTGGGCCACCCCCCGGCCCTCCCGGCCCCCAGCCCCCCCCCCCGGGGCCCAGCCCCTGCACAGCCGGCCCCACTCGCTGGCTGCCCCAGCCCGGTCCCGGCTCAGGACAGGCTGGGAGAGTTGGGGGTGTTCAGCCTGGAGCAGAGGAGGCTGCGGGCAGAGCTGAGTGCGGCCGCTCAGGGCTTCAAGGGGGCCCAGAGGAAAGGGGGGGACAAGCTTTTTAGTAGGGCCAGCTGGGACAGGACAAGGGGGGATGGCTTTAAACTGAAGCAGGGTAGGGTTAGACTGGATCTAAGGCAGAAATTCTTTCCAGGGAGGGTGGTGAAACCCTGGCAGGGGTTGCCCAGAGAGGGGGTGGAGGCCCCATCCCTGGGACCATTCCAGGCCAGGTTGGCCGGGGCTGTGAGCAACCTGATGTGGTTCAAGGTGTCCCTGCTCCTGCAGGGGGGTTGGGCTGGGTGGCCTCTGGGGGTCCCTTCCAACCCAAACATTCCATGATTCTGTGATTCCCAGGGCAGGGACCCCCAGCATGGCCCCACACAACCCAGATCCCCCTGGTCCAGGCCCCCCAGGCCCCCCCCCCCCCGGGCCCCCCAGGATGGGCCCCCCCCAGCCTGGGCCCCACCCCCCAGCCCAAGGCCCCCCGGGCCCCATGAGCGCCCCCCTACAGCATGGGGCCCCCCCAGCCCAAGGCGCCCCAAGGCCCCCAGGGCCCCACGACAGCCTCCCCTACAACAGCATGGGCTAATATAGGCATGCAGCAGCACAGGGACTTCCCAGACCTACCCATTCCTCAGAGGAGATGGAGTTGCTGGAAATGACTGGGAAGGGAGCAGAGAACAGAGCACCATCCCCTGAGCTGCTCGTTGTCCCGTCATTGTCCCATCTCATTGTCCCGTCGTGTGAGGACTCAGAGCAGTACAGGAATGATGAATCATAGGGGAGGAAAGAGGAGGGACTGAGTAGACACCATGGGTGGAGAGGTGACCGAGGTGGGTGGCATAGTAGCTGGCAGTGGGAGATGGGTTCACTGTCTTTTCCAACTTTAGGCTAGACGTTGGAAAAACTTCTTCACCGAGAGGGCTGTCAGGCTCTGGAATGGGCTGCCCAGGGAGGTGGTGGAGTCCTCATCCCTGGAGGTATTTAAAAGATGGACAGATGAGGTGCTGAGGGACATGGTTTAGTGGTGGGATGGCAGTGCTAGGTTAACGGTTGGACTCGATGATGTTGGAGGTCTTTTCCAACCGAGGTGATTCTATGATTCTATGACTCTATGACTGAAGGTTATTGCTGGGTCCAGCATGAGGCCAGTTCAGGTTGAAGGAAGTAATCCCATGTCTCCAGGCAGCTGAGCTGAAGAACTCCCTGCTGCAGGAGGTTCTAGGTGCTACAAGCTTCTATGGATTCAGAAAGCATTTGGACTAAGCCGTGGAGGAAAACCCATCAGGGGCTACTAAAGACCAAGAGAGATCATCGTCTCAGTAGCTCCCGGTGACACCAGCCCGGGGCCTGTGAGGACATACCAGAGCAGTGCCGGTATGCACTCGCCTTGCTCTCACGCTGCTTCCTGCACGCCCGCTGTTGGCTGGTGCCGGGTTACAGAGCTGGCCAGGCCACGCAGGCGCAGCACCCCTCTGCGTCCTTGCTTCTTGCAGGGAATTGGCACCGGCTTGTGCCCCTGGCCCTGGGGTGGACCGAGGGGCCTGGATTGTGCAGAGGGTGGTGGGCAGGAGGACTCACGCAGCCAGGGCAGCGAGGCTTCTGATGGGAGCCAGTGCCAGCGCCAGCCAGCCGGGGGCTCCGAGGCTGGGAGGGCTCCAGATGGCTCCGCGGGACTCAGATTGCACTCCCACAGGAAGTGCCGAATTTCCAAAAAAGAAGCTGAAAGCAAACAGGACATTGTGTAAGGGGAAAGCTGCATACATTTGCATAGTTATAAGCTGGTTGCATAACTGAATGCATCTGAACAGCATCTGAATGCGCTTTGGAGGCATGGGGGCAATAGGGGAAAAGAAAGGGTCAGGCAGTGCGAGTGCCTGCTGCCCGGTCCCTGTGGGAACATCGCACCACAGTGGATGCGCTGGGTAACTTCTCGGTTTCATGGGAGAAAACTGGGGTTGAGAGCAAAAGCCCCGGCACCTCATCTGCTGGAAAGGGAACGGGAAACCAGCAAACCCATCGCTGTGCCCACAGGCCAGGGACGCGGGAAAAGTGCCCACAGCACAGCAGCTTTCCCTCCCGAGTGGTGGTGTTCCCCACCCGTGGGGGCCATAGTGTGGCCAGCAGGAGCAGGGCAGGGCCCGTGCCCCTGTGCTGGGCACTGGGGGGGCCGCCCCTCGAGTGCTGGGGTCAGGGTTGGGCCCCTCCCTCCCCGAAGGCCCTGGGGGGGCTGGAGCGTGTCCAGAGAAGGGCAGCGGAGCTGGGGAGGGGTCTGGAGCCCCAGGCTGCTGGGGAGCGGCTGGGGGAGCTGGGGGGGTTCAGCCTGGAGCAGAGGAGGGGGGGGGTCTGCTCCCAGGGCAGGGGCGATGGGACGAGGGGCACCGGCCTCCAGTTGTGCCAGGGCAGGGTGAGGTTGGCCCTGGGGAACAATTCCTTCCCCCAAGGGCTGTCAGGGGCTGGAAGGGGCTGCCCAGGGAAGGGGTCGAGTCCCCAGCCCTGGGGGGATTGAACAGCCGGGCAGCCGTGGCGCTTGGGGACAGGGTTTGGGGGTGGGGTGGCAGGGGTAGGGGGGCGGTTGGGCGGGGGGAGCTTCAAGGACTGTTCCAACCTGAAGGATTCTGTGATTCTGTGATTCTATGACAGAGCCCTCACGCGTGGGACACGGAGCCAGCCAGGCCCATTACCCCAGCTGGAGCAGATCGACCCTCCCGAGCAAAGCAAAGGTGGGTGGCAGGGTGCTCCTGGGTCAGCGTGCCTGCTCCCTGCTGGGCAGCGCCTTCCCACAGAAATCCTTCTGCAAAATGGGCCGGCTCCCTGTACCGCGGCTCTGGGAGCTCATTCCAGTCTGCCACCTCCAGCAGCTGGAAACGTCCTCCTAGTTTTCAGCCAGCTCAGACCAGTCTCCCCTCACGCAAACCCCATCCATCAGTTTAAGCAGATCTCCTCTCCCCCTGCTCCGGTGTTTTTCATTGATAAAGCTACCCCGGGGGGATCTTATCTCCCCTCAACATCTGTTGCGCCAAGCTGTGGCCCTGGGCTGCTCTCATCTCTTCTCTGCATTCCCTCGGTCATCCCAATTGCTCTCCTCTGCACCTCCTCTACGATGAATTCATGTTTTTTAGCACGGCTGGTGCATGGTCTGCAGATAACGCTCTGCACAGCAGCACTGGCAGGATCTGCCTCGTCTGGAAACACCTCCCAGCAGAGCTGAGGACGCACCACGTCTGGGCGGCTGCGTTACGTGGCGGCCTGCGTTCATCCGGAGGCTGCTGAGCGCGTGCGGACCTTTTCCTCTTTAATCGCTTCCAGACTGGGGGCCTAATTTATGGCATAAATGTTTGTTCCGTGACTCCAGGGCATGACTTTGCATTTTGCACCATTAAATTTCCTCCCATGACTATTAGCTCAGCCCTCAATGTCACCCATTGCCCCTGAACGCTACTCCAGCCCTCTGCTGTCCCCTTTCGCCACCTCACCTGCTGGCTAAGCTCGCCCACCCGCGCCTGGTGCCTTATGGCAGAGTCATCGGTAAAAATATGAAATATTTGGCTCTTAGAGCCCGTATTCTCACTCATAATCCCCCCTCCAGCACAGCCCAGTCTCCTAGTGGCAGGCAGCACAGGGGACGTGGCTACCGCGACGCAGCAGCAAGAGACAGAAGCCATTTTCTTGCCTTCGCTACAGCTGCGATCTGCGGTTGTGTGCAGTTGTTGTGGGCTTGGCTTAACAGGACACAGAACGGGGGTTAGCAACAGACCTCCAGGGTGTCCCCACTTTTGTCCCCAAACCGCAAAGACGGCAGCGGACACCGTCTCTATGCTCAGCTGAAAGGGCTCAAGTTCCTCCTAATGCAGGGTTTGAACTCAAAAAGGAAAAGGAACAAAAGACAGCGGGATGATGAAAGCCTTGCTTAATTTCCCACTTAACTGGTTCTACTTTTTCTTAATAAAAGGTCAGAAAAGCGTTTAAAGGCTGTTGGAACAGGGAACTCCTCAGCTGCAAGGTGAGAGCCCGAGCTTCGCTCGCCTCCTGACCAGGCACAGCAAAGACGGGGTTATTCACCCCAAAGCCACCCGGGCAGCAGCAGCGCGCCGGCCCCTCGCGGGCTGCAGGGCTGCATTTGGGGAGAGACCCCCAGCGCCTGCCGGGCCCCAGCGCCGAAGCGTCTCACGGCACGGTTCACGTGGCCTACGCAGCTCACTGCTGCGCAGCCCCTGAACCCCCCGTCCCCGTCCCTGTCCCCGTCCCTGCCGGGCCAGCGCCTGAGAGCAGGGGCAGGGCAAGAGCCGGGAGCCGGCCAGCTCTGCCCAGGGACACGGGGCTCCTCCGGGAGGTTCTGGCGAGGCCGCGTGTCCTGGTGCTTCCAGCGGGGCTGCAGAGGGAGGCAAAGTGGGAATCATAGAATCATAGAATGTTTGGGTTGGAAGGGACCCCTAGAGGTCATCTAGTCCAACCCCCTGAAGGGACCCGAAGGACCCGGCTGAGATCTACAGAAGGAAACGCGGGCCTGAAGAGCAGGAAATACCCTGGCAGCCGAACACAGGAGGCCGGGACGCGGGGACGCTGGCGTCGGGGGCCGCCCGAGCCGCACACAGCACAGGGCGTGCCGCTGCGCCGAACACGCTGTCCCCTGCCGAACGCGCTACCTGCAGCCAAACTGCTCCCTTTGCAGGAGAGGCCGGGAGTCAGGAAACGCTGATCCAGCCCCCTGCCGGGGCTGCAGAGCAGCTCCGAGCCCTTCCAGCTGCCTGCAGGAACCTCCAAAACGGGAGAGCAGGAACCCCAAAAGGGAGAGCGGGCAGTGGAGTCTGATGGAAACCAGGCGCCCTTCGTGCACGACCAGCTGCAAGCAGCGAGCAAAACAGCCTCAGCCTGCGCTGGGGGGAGTGCCAGCAGCCTTGCCTGCCCCGGCAGCCGGTGCTTGCAGGGCAGTTTCTAACGGTGCTGCCAGGGCTTTGACCCCCGCCTCCCTCTGTCATCCCTGCCCTGGAGCCTGCTCCCCTTTCCCCCTGGCTGCCCCTCTGTGCCACCCCTCTGGTCATAGAATCATAGAATCACTTTGGTTGGAAAAGACCTTTAAGATCATCGAGTCCAACCGTCACCCCAGCACGGCCAAGGCCACCCCCAAACCCTGTCCCCAAGCGCCACGGCTGCCCGGCTGTTAAATCGCCCCAGGGCTGGGGGCTCGACCCCTTCCCTGGGCGCCCCTTCCGCCCACCTGGGGGTTCCCCCCCCAAGGGGCCGGCCCCCCCAGCCCGCCCCCCCGGCCCCCCCCCGGGGCGCCTGAGGCCCCCCCAGCCTCCCCCCACTCCCCCGCCGGGGCCCAGACCCCCCCCCCTGCTGCCCTTCTCTGGACACGCTCCAGCCCCCCCAGGGCCTTTGGGGAGGGAGGGGCCCAACCCTGACCCCAGCACTCGAGGGGCGGCCCCCCCAGTGCCCAGCACAGGGGCACGGGCCCTGCCCTGCTCCTGCTGGCCATGCTGGTCAGACAGGGATGCCTGCCTCCTTCCCGGAGATGCCCCTCTGCCTCTGACCACCGGGTCCAGCTCCTCCGTCACCCCGAGCCCGTCCTGCCGCCCACAGCCGTGTGTGCGCATCTGCCGGCGGTCACACAGCCAGGGCAAGCGGCCTCTCCCTCTGCTTCGCCCCGCGCGTCGGCCTGGCTGCTGCCCCCTGCACCCCCCTGCTGCCTGGCAGGCAGATGAGCCTTCCCGAGCAGATTCCCATGTTTAGCAGTGAGCTGGGACCGGTGGCAGCGGGTGCCCTCATCCCAGCGCGCGCCCCGTGCCTGTGGTCGGCGTCACCTCTGGTCACGCGGCGCACCGTCACACATGTGGGCTTCCTTTCCCCTCGTGGGAGTGCTTACGGGAGAGCTGGATAGGCGTTCCCCGCGCCGTGCGGGAGCTGCCGCTGGGAACGCAGGCAGAGCTCAGCCAAGCAGGGCTTCGGCAGCATCAAAACCCGCCGCCCCTCACCCAGCCCTCCGGCCCGGCCTTGGCCCCGAGCCGTGCCGAGGCGTGTGCCGCCCCGGGGGTGACGGCGGGGATGCTCTCAGCAGGAACAGCAGTTTCAGGGAGCGGGGATGCTCTCAGCAGGAACAGCAGTTTCAGGGAGCTGCTCGGCCTTATTCCCGGGGGAGCTCTGGTCCCGCAGCATCGAACGCGTGCTGGCCCGCCCGCCTGTGAATTCACACGGAATTCTGTGCCGACACCGGCAGGTTACCCACTTGCGTAGTCATGCGTTTGTGAAGGACGTATGCGGGGAGCGGCAGAAGGGGGGAGGTCGGAGCCTGATGTAGTAACTCAGTAAACACGACCAGAGCCCTGACGAGCTATGTGCTGGCCACGTTTGCCCTGCAGAAGCCACGGACAAACGTGGTGAAAGCAAAGCAGCGGGGAAGGTGTTTGTCGGCTTCACAGAGTCAGCCTGGCACTTGGGCTGAACCTTAAACCAAAGCAAAGTGCAAGTTGTGCAAAAACATGTGACGTCGTTACATCCCAGCCCAATCCACCAAAAGGGGATAAAAATAGAGAGCAAGCCAAGAGGGGCCTCCGAGCAGGGAGGGAGGGAGGGAGGGAGCTTCAGCCCAGAAACTGCAGCGCCCGGCAGGAGCCAGCGCTCCCGGGGCCCGGGGGCAGCACAATGTGGGTGCCCTGCTCCTGCGGGGAGGGGTGGCCCCAGCTGCACGGCGTCACCTGGGCTCCCCTGCAACGCCCAGGTCCTGCGGTGCATTCTGGAGAGGAATACAAGCAAACTAACCCAAGGGGAAACCCCCAGACTCCAGCCCTGTAAGGTTGGAGCACGCCCAGAACGATGCTGGCTGGGACCTACATTAAATAAACCAAGGGGCTCCGGGCCAGCGGCGCCTCGCTGCTCGACGGGCCCCTCAGCACCGCCACACTGTAAGGGGCTCCCGGAGCCCCCGCGCTCGCCCCGGCACGCCGTGGCTGAGAGCACGGCGGCGCCGTTCAAGCCACAGCCCTCGAGGTAGCAGTGCCCGGGTCACCTGGTGAAACGGGATGAGACCGGGAAGGAGCCCCAGCTCCACGTCTCCAAGTGACCCCTTGCCCAGGGGCTGCTGAGCAGAACTGGGTCCGTTCGCCCTTCCAGAAAAGGAGGGCTTAGCCCGAGCCGCAAATCCTTCCTGCCTCACCTCCCGCACGCAGGAATCCCGAACGGAAACCGAAGCCTGTACCATCTCGCTGCCTGAGATCCCGAACCTCCTTAGCCAAGAGCCCCAGCCCTAACGGAGGCGCTCCGGAGGTGCTGCTTTGCTCAAGAGAGGGGCAGGGTTATGCTGCAGAGCACCCGGCTGCAGGCAGGCAGAGACCTCGGCTCCCAGCGCGCACAGAGCAGAGCCCCTGGTCTGGCGGAGACGGGGGCCCCTGCGTTACACCCCAACCGCATCCCACGGGCAGCGTTCGGCAGCAGAACCCCAGGGCCGGGCCCCGGCTTTACCACAGCCAGCTTGTCTGAGCCCGAGCGGGACAGCAGGGCTCTGTTCTCGCTGCAGAAACGAGGAATTACGGCACAAGGCGGCTGCCCGCGGGGCACAGGCAGGCTGGGAGGCGCAGCAGCCCCCCAGGGCAGCCGCCTCGGGGAAGGGGTCCCAGCGCAAGGCCGGGTGTCCGCACTGCCCTGCCCACGGGCCAGCCTGGACTGCACAGCTAACGGTGACAGCGTGAACCTGGAGCACAGCCGAGGGCAGAGGGCTAGCCGTGCCAGGAGGTCACGTTCAGGAAAAAAGCATGGAGGCCACCAGGACGGACCAGGTTTCTCCTGCTTGCTGGCTATGTGACAGCCAGGACAACCAGCAAGTGGAAGACCGAATGACTTATGCCTGGAAACGGAGAGGCAAGGCCAATATGCTCTACTATGTATTATCCACTAAAGAAAAGGGAAGTCGTAGAAGGAAGGTAAAGAAGTTTTCTCTGGTAGGACAGGAGGAAACGGCCTCAAGCTGTGCCAGGGGAGGCTTAGGTTGGATATTAGGAAAAATGTCAGGGTTGTCAAGCACTGGAACGGGCTGCCCAGGGAAGTGGAGGTGTTTAAAAGACATTTGATGTGGTGTTTAGGGATGGGGTCTAATGGTGGCCTTGGCAGTGTTAAGGTTTACGTTCGGACTTGGTGGTCTTAGAGGTCTTTTCCAACCTCAATGATTCAGTGAT
Organism: Gorsachius magnificus; assembly: GCA_034008185.1. Classification (NCBI taxonomy): domain Eukaryota; kingdom Metazoa; phylum Chordata; class Aves; order Pelecaniformes; family Ardeidae; genus Gorsachius; species Gorsachius magnificus. The sequence goes on from CM067082.1 coordinate 370,902, forward strand.
TCTATGTGGAAGAGGCACTGAGGATGAGGGGGTGAGGTAGTGGGATGCAGGGGCACTGTCCAGATGGGGATGAGGGGGCAGTGATGGCTCTGAGGAGAATCACTGCTGTGGGAACTTCCACTAATCCTGCATCACCTCTGCCTCCTGGCATTCCCGTAACGCGTCCAAAGAGGGCAAGGGTATCCGAGGCTGAGAATGCTGCACGCGGAATGCCTGCGTTTGAACAGAGATCGGGGACTCTACAAGGGTCCTCCCCTACGAGGAAAGGCTGAGGGAGCTGGGCTTGTTCAGCCTGGAGAAGAGAAGGCTGAGAGGGGACCTCATCACCACCTACAAATATCTCAAGGGTGGGGGTCACCAGGACGGAGCCAGACTCTTCCCAGTGGTGCCCAGCGCCAGGACAAGGGGCCATGGGCACAGACTGAAGCAGAAGAGGTTCCAGTGAACGGGAGGAAGAACTTGTTGACTGTGAGGGTGCCCGAGCCCTGGCCCAGGCTGCCCAGGGGGGCTGTGGAGTCTCCTTCTCTGGAGATCTTCAACCCCCGCCTGGCCGCTGTCCTGTGCCCCCTGCTCTGGGTGAGCCTGCTTGGGCAGGGGGGTGGCACTGGGGGAGCTCCGGAGGACCTCGGCCGTGCTGGGATTCTGTGACCCAGCCAACCCGTGCTGCTGGGTGCAATTTATACACCTCAAAGGACCTGAACATCCGTGTAGGAGCTGCCTCTGCACAGCCCGTGGCCAGCCCAGGGACACAGCCGCGTGGCCAGCGCATGTGAAATGGAAGCAGCAGAGGTCCGCAAAGAACGTGTGAAGACCAAGAGCGTTTCCTCCCCGAAAGCACGGAGCAGCAGACGGCGTGAGAGCAGCTCCTCTGGGCCAGGTCAAGCCCTGCATCTCCCTGCATCCCAGCTGCAAGCTGCTAGCCGTGGGTCCCGAGGGGAAGAGCACAGGAGCCAGAGCAGGGACCGAGCAGTATTTCCCCTGTTGCAGGCTCGCAGCTTCTGACGGTCGGCAGCTTAGAGCCCTCCTGAGCCAGACGCCACATCTGCGCCTCTCTGTTTAATGGCCCTCAATCAATTTTTCTCCCACAAATTTACCTAATGGCTTTTAAAATCCTTTTCTGCTTTGGCCGCTGTAAACGCCCTATAGCAATAAATTCCACCACGCGTCACCCACGAGCGTTTTACCCCAGGAAACACACAGTGAAAACGTACGCCCACTCCTGCATTTCCCAGCTCTTGCCTGGCCTTTGGGGTGCATCAGGCGCCCGTGAGAACAGTGAGCGAATTCCTACGTGCGCGCTCCGAGCCGTTCGTGGTGCTCTTGGCCTGCGCATCCCTGGCTCAGCTCCTCTCTCCGAGCCGAGCCGTGAGTTTCATGGGGAAGCTTGCCCGCATTTTTGGTACCTTCCTAGGTCACAGGAGTGGAAGGAACTGGCTGGATGGCCACATCCAGAGGGTAGTGGTCAATGGCTCGATGTCCGGATGGAGACTGGTGACGAGTGGTGTCTCTCAGGGGTCCGTACTGGGACCAGTGCTGTTTAATATATTCATCAATGACTTAGACAGCGAGATCGAGTGCACCCTCAGCAAGCTTGCGGACGACACCAAACTGAGTGGTGCGGTTGACACACCAGAAGGATGGGATGTCATCCAGAGAGACCTGGACAGGCTGGAGAGCTGGGCCTGTGTGAACCTCATGAGGTTCAACAAGGCCAAGGGCAAGGTCCTGCCCCTGGGTCGGGGTAACCCCCAGTATCAGTACAGGCTGGGGGAAGAAAGGATGGAGAGCAGCCCTGCCGAGAGGGACTTGGGGGTGCTGGGGGGTGGCTGCCGGGGCGCCCCGGGGGAAGGAGGGAGGGGTTCCGGGGCCCCTGGAGCCCTGCGTCCAGCTCGGGAGCCCTCAGCACCAGGAGGACATGGAGCTGTTGGAGCGGGGCCAGAGGAGGGCTACTAAAATGCTCCGAGGGGCTACTAAAATGCTCCAAGGGCTGGAGCACCTCTCTTATGAGGCCAGGCTGGGAGAGTTGGGGGTGTTCAGCCTGGAGAAGAGAAGGCTGCGGGGAGACCTGATTACGGCCTTTCAGTACCTAAAGGGGGCCTATAGGAAAGGGGGGGAAAATCTTTTTAGTAGGGCCAGCTGTGACAGGACAAGGGGTAATGGTTTTAAACTGAAGCAGGGTAGGTTTAGACTGGATATAAGGAGGAAATTCTTTACAACGAGGGTGGTGAAACCCTGGCAGGGGTTGCCCAGAGAGGGGGTGGAGGCCCCATCCCTGGGAACATTCCAGGCCAGGTTGGATGGGGCTCTGAGCAACCTGATGTGGTTCAAGGTGTCCCTGCTCACTGCAGGGGGGTTGGACTAGATGACCTCTAGGGGTCCCTTCCAACCCAAAACATTCTATGATTCCATGATTCTATGATTCTATGAGTGCCTGCAGCTCTTCGGAGCCAGCTTCAGAGCTGTCCTGAATGGTTTGTCCATTGTCCATGTCCAGCACATGCTGCCAGCCCGTTGTTCGTCCCTTTTCTGGGCTGTTGACGAGCGTGTTGGGAAGCAGGGCCGGGTGCTGAGCCTGCCTGAGGTGCCGCACGCGGGACGCGGCTGTTGGACACTGGCATTCCTCCAAGCCTCTTGGGCAAACCGCTCAGCCCGGCAATTTGTCGCCATGCGCATTGTTGATTCCGATACAATCTGCTCCTTTGTCACCTCATTTATGAGACAACTCCTCCGACTGTCCCGCAAAGAAAAGGCTTCCCGCAGAGTAAGTGCTACAGCAGCCAGCAAGCCTGTGTGCCCCGTGTCCCCCCCCCCGTGACCCCATCCAGACCCGCACCCTCGGGCCCAGGCTCTCGCCCCGGTGGTGGTGGTCGCTGCTCGTTACCAGTTGCTCGTTGGCATCGCTCCGGCGCCCGTTCAGCCTTGGCTGGACAGAGCCGCTCCTCGCAGAGGCCGCCTCTTGAAGCTGCCACCCCCCCAGCCGGTACAGCCGAGCCGGCAGACGCCTGGCGGAGCTGCAGCAGGGAACCGGTGCCAGCGGAAGACGGGAGGCTGTCACCGGAGTGCCACCGGGTGCCACGTGGAGACACGGGGAGATGGGAAGAGGCCTGGGGTGTGGCTGCGCATTTTGCCTTTGGTTCCAACCTTTTCATTCCTCGTCCTTGCACTTATTCCCAGCCCAACTCTTGCCTTCCACTTTGATAAGGAGCAGGGGTTTACTTTACTTTTCCCACAGGTCCTACCTGGTAGGCACAGGACAAGGTCACCGTGGGAGCTTGGTCACCCGGCTTACGGACTGGTAGCAGGGTGGCGTAAGGGCTGTGTGTGCCTGGAGGCGGCCATGGCCCTGGCCGTGCTTTCGCCACCCAGGAGGTAGTGACGGGGTCTGCCCGGGTCAGCCCGGGGCTCACGTGGACGGCCCACACCCCTCCAGCAGGGGTTTACCCAGGAGGGCTCAGACAGGGGAGTGCCACCGGGGGCTGGCAGCAGCGGCTCGGGCCCTGTAGTGCCACAGGGCTGTAGCTGGTGGCACCAGTTACCCTGGTGCCACTGCCAGAGCAGCCCAGTCAGCCGCCAGGCAGGACCTGGTGGTGGCCCACACAAGGAAATGCCTCCCGTTCCCTGATGCTGCGTTTCAGGGAACGGGATTTTGTGTACGGTAACCGGCGTGCACCACCCGTGCCTCCTCGCCCAAGAGCCACCCTCACCGTGGTCCTCTTGGTTAACCACACCGGCTGAAAGGAGGAACAGCCTGGAGGGAGGGAACGTCTCCCCGGCCAGCAAGCAGGCACCGGGGCTGGCACGGAAGCAGGGTGGAACAAATAATGAACGTGCTAAAAGAAACCGGAGACGGCCAGAAAGAGAAGAAAAACATCCAGCGAGCCAGAGAGCTCCCAGCAGAGCGAAAACGTCTGTAGGGCTTCTCGCTCGGAGCTGGCGAATCATAGAATCACTTTGGTTGGAAAAGCCCTTTGAGATCATCGAGTCCAACTGCCCCCATACCCCTGCCATCCCACCCCCCCCGCCCCCCCAGCCCCGCCCAGCTCCCCCAGCCGCCCCCGCAGCCTGGGGCTCCAGACCCCTCCCCAGCTCCGCTGCCCTTCTCTGGACACGCTCCAGCCCCCCCAGGGCCTTTGGGGAGGGAGGGGCCCAACCCTGACCCCAGCACTCGAGGGGCGGCCCCCCCAGTGCCCAGCACAGGGGCACGGGCCCTGCCCTGCTCCTGCTGGCCACACCACTCCTCATACAAGCCCGGATGCCGCTGGCCCTCTTGGCCACCTGGGCACCCTGCTGGCTCCTCTCCCCCCCCACCAACCCCCCCGGGGCCTTTTCCGCCGGGCAGCTTTCCAGCCCCTCTGCCCCACGCCTGGAGCGCTGCCTGGGGTTGTGGTGACCCCAGGGCAGGACCCGGCCCTTGCCCTTGTTGCCCCTCACCCAACTGGGCTGGGCCCATGGATGCAGCCTGTGCGGCCTCCGGGCGCGGGAGCCCAGCCAGCCGCTCCCGCCCGGGGTGCAGCCCCCGCCGGCCGGCGTGGAGCCCTCGGGGAGGGGTGGGGGTGCCCGCGCCCGGCCGCTGCGGCAGGAGGGGAAGGGCGGCTGCGAGGGCCGGGGGGGGGGGGCGCGGAGGCCCCGCCGAGCGGGGAGCGGGAGGGCGGCAGATGCCCCGGGGGGAGGCCGGGGCACGGCGGGCCGGGGTGGGACAGGGCTGAGACGGGGGGGGGGGGGAGGGGGGTCGGGCCCGGGAACCGGGGCTCCGGGGCGGGCGGGACGAACCCCGCGGCCTCCGCGGGCAGGGCTGCGGGCGGGAGCCGCGGGGCGGGGCGCGGGGTGCGGGCGGCGCAGCTCGGCTCGGCGCGGCTCAGCTCGGCCGGCTTGGCTGGGCTGGGCTCGCTCGGCCGCTCGGCGCGGGGATGGCGGTGCCGGAGCCGGACGCGCGGCTGGCGCAGGAGAAGGAGGAGGAGAGCGAGGAGGAGCGAGATCCTGGAGGAGAGCCCCTGCGGGCGCTGGCAGAAGCGCCGCGAGCAGGTGGGCGCTGCGGGGCCGGGGGACTGTGCGGGGCCGGGGGGCTGTGCGGGGCCGGGGGGCTGTGCGGGACCCGCTCGGGGACAGGCAGCGCCGGGGCCGGGGCTGGGGGGCCGCTCCCCGGACCCGCTCGGGCCCGTACCCGGGGCAAAGGCGATGGCCGCGGCCGGAGGCTGATGCGGAGAACTGCCCCGGAGGCGCGGGGAGCCCCGGTGCGGGGAGCCGGGCTCCCGGGCCCCGGTGCGGGGTGTCCTGGTGCGGGAGCCCGGTGCGGGAGCCTGTGCCGTGCCGCGTGCGGGGAGCCCCGGTGTGGGGGAGCCAGGCTCGCGGTGTCCCGCTGCGGGGTGTCCTGGTGCGGGGAGCCCCGGTGCGGGGAGCCGTGCCGTGCCCCGAGGGAGCGGGGCAGTCCCAGGTGTGCAGCGGGGGGCACGGGGGGGGCTGGGGCACCGGCCGTGGGGGGGGGGCCCAGCCCTGGAGGCTTTTTTGGGTTTGGGTGCCAGGGCGGTGAGGGCCGGGCAGCTCCTGCGGGGATGGGGACTTGCATCGTGGGGCATGGCGGTGACGGGCACCGGGCCCTGCTCCGCTGCCTCCAGGGCCGGAGAGCCCGGTTCCTCCTCTGCAGACAAGGGGGTTTAGACCATTTCAAGCTTCCCTTCCCAGCCCAGGGGCCCAGCACAGCCCCTCTGCTGCCCATCCTCCCATCATCACCCCCTGCCCTCTCTCTTCCAGACGTGTCCCCTGTAGCAGTGTTGTGACCATCTTCCTGAAAGCGGTGCCCTCTGTCAGGGCACCCAGGAACAGGGACCCAAGTCAGTGGGTAAATCCTGACCCCAGGCAGGGTGGGAGAGCTCCGGGGGGGACATCTCAGGCATGGTCAGCTTCTGAAGGATATAAGGCCCCATCCCAGGCCAAACCCGTTCTTTATCTTCCCACCACCGCCTGTTAACAACCTGTCCACAGTGCTTTCCTCTGGCTGCTGGCTGCCAAGGTTTTAGGCTGTTTTCCCAGGCTGGGCTTTGCTGAGGTCTTGATAACCTGGTAATACCGGTGCCATCAGCACCTGCCCCTCTTGTGTCCCTCTGTGCCTTCTGGTGCTTACACACCCACGTGTCACCCTTTGATGGCCTCTCCTGCTACTTTACCACCTCTGCCACATCTTCTCTATGTCAGGGCCTGGCATCAGGGTGTAGGAGCCGCAGTGGCTGGTGCCCGAGCCTTGTCCCGCGGTGTGCATGGAGTGCCAGGGCCTCACAGCATGTTCAGAATCCCATGGCTCCTTCCCCTGCTTGTCCTTGGTGCTCCTGGAGTGTCAGATCCCACCCCCGTGGCACGTCCGAGGTGTCGGAGCCAGCAGTATCTTCGTCTTGTCTTGTGTCATTTATCTTTTTGGGGGACAGGCTTTGCTGGCGCCCATCGTCGGCCGTCCCTCTGTGCCCTGCTTCTGCCGAGCTTCGGCTGCTGGTACAGGCGTTGCGGTGTGCCCTCGGTGCCGCAGGTGAGGCGGGGGTCACGGTACGGGCGCAGCCGACATCCAGACCCCTGCCTCTCCCGTGGGCTCTCTGCCGGGGCGGTTCTGCGGGACGGCTGAAGAGGTGAGGAAAGCTGTGCAGAAATTAGCTTTTTAGCTGCGAATACCCTGGTGCTCTTGTAGTTGGATCTACAGACTTAAGACGACCTCCGCTGTACGTTGGAAGCAAGCGTCAGGGTGGGAACCTTTGGTGTAGGCACCAGAGAAGGCCCTGGGATGTAATCGCGTCTGCCCTGTGGTTGCCCTGTGTTTCCTCACGCAGTTCTGGGGTGGTGGGTGTCAGCCCGTGACCCACCAAAACAGCCTGACGCCCCGAGCTGCCTGTCGCAGGGGAGTGACTTGGAGGTCGTTTCTCATTTGGGCAATCTCCGTCTGTTTTGACCTGACGGTGACATTGAATGATGCGCGTTTAAATGTGTAATTTCCAGAAGGGAGCTTTCTGGGGTGGCCTTGCAGTGGCTGGCACTGGCCCCTGGAGGTTTGTGTATCACGTGGGAGACGTGGAAGCAAAGGTGGGTGACACTTCCACGGAAATGCTTTGGTAAAGGGTTGCCATGCCATGCCGTCCGTCTGCCGTGCCGTGCCATGCCGTCCGTCTGCCGTGCCGTGCCATGCCGTCCGTCTGCCGTGCCGTGCCATGCCGTCCGTCTGCCGTGCCGTGCCATGCGTCCGTCTGCCGGCCGTCCGTCTGCCGGGAGCTCTTCTTGCTGGAGAGCCAGGGAGGGTGGACTGGCCTTTCCAGAGCGTGCAGGACAGCAGGCGGTGGCGGGAAGGCTTGAGAGCCTCGGGGGTTTGCGATACGGTCGCCCGTCGCCGCCACGTCGCAGGGCTGCCGTCGCACGTTGGGCGCCCCTCGAGGCCGCTCACCAGGCCGCGTTGCGGTGCTGTGGCAGGTCGCGTGCCCCGGGGACGCAGGTGTCAGGCGACGGACCCGAGGGAGGGCGGCCCGCTTAGCAAGTGCAGGTTTCGGGGGTCCGGGATCTGTAAAGCTGCCGTGACAAGATGCGCGTGAGCTTGCACGGGAAGCGGCAGCGTTGCCGGAGCTGCAAATGCAAGTGGAGGCAATCTTGTGCAAGGGGCTGATTTGCTGCAAATCCACAGATGCTTGGTTCCGTACCAGGAAGAAAAACCGCCGTTTGCTGTCCGTAAGCTGCCGATGTTGGATCCCCTAACGCCGACGAACAGCCCTTCTCTATAACACACGTCCTGGTTGCCGGAAGCGCTCCAAGTATCTTTACCGATGGGGATTTTCCCTCACTGTCCTGATGATTCATTACAATTATTTGTTCTCCTTAATTTGCTTTTACCGGAACAGTTGAGCGCTGTGTGGGCTCCGCGGTGCCGTGCTTGCTCTAAGGCCTTGCTGTTTGGAGGATGGGTCCAGAGCGGTGGCAGGGCAGCTCTGGAGCCGGGGCGCTGGGGCCTGGGGCTCGCGCCCGCCCAGTGTTCTAATGCTTCGGCTGTGATGGTCAGGGTGCCGGCTGAGAAGCCGGTTATGACACATTGCCATGCATCTATTGGTTACCTGCACACAAGGACCGCACCTTTCGTTTAACACACGGCCGTTGTGGCCGCGCTCCGCCGGGAGGACGCCGAGCGGCAGCTCGCGACCCCGCTGTGCATCGTTGCGCCATGTTCATAGAATCATAGAATCACCTCGGTTGGAAAAGACCTTTAAGATCATCGAGTCCAACCACTAACCTCACCCTGCCATCCCACCCCCAAACCCTGTCCCTCAGCACCTCATCTATCTGTCTTTTAAATACCTCCAGGGATGAGGACTCCACCACCTCCCTGGGCAGCCCATTCCAGAGCCTGACAGCCCTTTCGGTGAAGTTGTTTTTCCTAATGTCCAACTTCACCCTGCCCTGGCGCAGCTTCAGACATTCCCCCTCGTCCTATCGCCCATTTCCAGGGAGCAGAGGCCGACCCCCACCTCGCTCCCCCCTCCTCTCAGGCAGTTGTAGAGGGCGATGAGGGCTCCCCTCAGCCTCCGCTCCCCCAGCCGCTCCTCGTATGACTTGTGCTCCAGACCCCTCCCCAGCTTGGTTGCTCTCCTCTGGACATGTTCCAGCAAGGCAACGTCTTTCTTGGAGTGAGGGGCCCAAAACTGAACACAGGATTCGAGGTGCGGCCTCACCAGCACCGAGTACAGGGGCACGGTCACTGCCCTGCTCCTGCTGGCCACACTATTCCTGATACAGGCCAGGATGCCATTGGCCTTCTTGGCCACCTGGGCACACTGCTGGCTCATATTCAGCCGGCTGTCAACCAGTACCCCCAGGTCTTTTTCCACCAGGCAGCTTTCCAGCCACTCTCCCCCAAGCCTGTAGCGCTGCATGGGGTTGTTGTGACCAAAGTGCAGGACCCGGCACTTGGCCTTGTTGAACCTCACACAGTTGGTCTCAGCCCATGGATCCAGCCTGTTCCAGGTGCGGACATGACAGCCGTGGCCCCAGCGCGGATCTCAGAGCTGCGGCTGGGTCTGGCCATGCCCACGTTTCCCCTCACAACTGCCGGTGCCTGTTCACGGTGCATATATTCACGGTGGATGTGGAGTCACAGGTTTCCACGCGTTCAGGAAATAAAAGCCCTCACAGCCTCTCTGCAGCTCGTGGGGAAGCAGCCGTGGGTGCCCTTCGGCGCCGCCGCACTCCGTGTCAGCACGGCCGCGTTCCTTCGCTCCTCTCCCCACTCGTGTGACCCTGCAGCGAGGGAATGCTGCTGCTGTCAACTTTTCCATGCACCTTTTCCAAGGTGCGGCTTTTTCAGCGTTGCTTTGATGACTTCATTTACTTTTTCTGCCCACCCTGTGGAGTGTGGGTAGCGAGGAAAAACAAACTTGGTTTCCTGCTGGTGTTAGGAGCTTTGCGGCTTTCCCGGTCTGCACGCACCCGCCTGCGTGAACCCTTGCGCCTTCTTACTACAAACAAACCGGTTTTGTCCACGTTGCTTTGCTTTTGCAAAACCTTTACCTGTTGGGAAAGGGGACTGTTAGGACCCGTGGGTGTTTGTTTGTTGGCTCTGCTGGTCGGGAGCACTGGTGCCACCGCATTCGTCTCTGATCTCGGCCAGGCTCAGGCTATTCGCTAGCCACCCCCCCCAGCATCTGCCCGCCCGTCCCTGGCTGTCCCCAGGGCTCGGTTCTGCCCGTCGTGCTCCCTGCAGGAATGTCCCGCACCGGGCGCGCTCTGGTTGCCTTTGGTGTTCCGCAGGGCCCTCGCGCTTCGGATGAGAGCGCGTCCTGGCTGTGGCAAAGCCCAGCTGGGGTTCACGGGACCAAATTTTAGAGATGCTTCTCCTAACTGCCGTTGCCTCTGACACGGCGTTCTGCTTTGTGGTGCCGGCGGCTCCGGCTCAGCGGCTGATGGATGGGATGGGGCTGGTCGTGTTTTTTAGCAGGAATGGTGTGGCCAGCAGGAGCAGGGCAGGGCCCGTGCCCCTGTGCTGGGCACTGGGGGGGGCCCCTGGAGTGCTGGGGGCGGGTGGAGCGTGTCCAGAGAAGGGCAGCGGAGCTGGGGAGGGGTCTGGAGCCCCAGGCTGCTGGGGAGCGGCGGGGGGGGGGGGGGGGAGCCCTCATGGCTGCCTACGTGCCTGGAGGGGGGGGAGGGGGGGCGGGCTCTGCCCCAGGGCGGGGCGATGGGACGAGGGGCACCGGCCTCCAGTTGTGCCAGGGCAGGGTGAGGTTGGCCCTGGGGAACAATTCCTTCCCCCAAGGGCTGTCAGGGGCTGGAAGGGGCTGCCCAGGGAAGGGGTCGAGTCCCCAGCCCTGGGGGGATTGAACAGCCGGGCAGCCGTGGCGCCTGGGGACAGGGTTTGGGGGTGGGATGGCAGGGGTAGGGGGGCGGTTGGGCTTGATGATCCTAAAGGGCTTTTCCAACCCAAACGATTCTGGGACTCTGGTTTTCACTTGAAATAGTCCACCGCTCCCCTCTCAGTTGCCTTGTGGGTACAGGGGTTAATGACTGAGCCTGTAGCCATACGGAGCTCTGGCGCTATGAGCTTTCACTTCCAAAGCCAGCAGGATGAAAGAAAGGAAAAAGGGGGGAAATAGCATTTCTTCTCTTTCTTTCTGCTGAAGCAGGATTTAAAGAAAATGAAGTGATATTATTAAATGGAAGCGGGCGCGATTTTGGAGAGTTGCTGTAGGTTCCTGCAGGTCAGAAAATGAAAAGAAGACACGGATAAATGACGGAAGCATTGCAGCAGGCTGGGGGGGGGGGAGGTGTCCCCTTCTTCCAGGTGTTAATTGTGTTTGCAGCTCGCGGCGAGGATAACCAGTTCTGTGCTAGATCGTTTGGAGAGCACCCAACTATTTAATATTTGCCACCAGAGCTATTTTTAAAAGCTGCTTTGCAGCCAGCCCTCCCGGGAGGCCGGGATGCGAAGCGTTTTGTTGTGAAGGGCTTTTCCAGAGCTGAGGGGATCAGCTGAGGGACTCGAGGCCTTGCTGCTTTCTTCTCAAACCATCTATTTTGTTCTGCCCCTGGTGGGTCTTACGGCTTTTGCTTGCTGCCGTTTGCCTTCCCGGGAGGAGTTCGCTGGCGAAGCCGCTGCCCTCGGCTGAGCAGGCGGGCGATACCCTCAGGCTGCACGCCACGCGGGAGCCGGGACATCCCGGCTGGGTTTGGCTGAGGGTGTTTGTGCAAGCAAGGGGAAACCGTTTGAACGGAGGTGGCGTGACCCGCCGGCAGATAAACTTCGCTGGAAGCAGATAGCGAAGTCCCCTTCCCAGCGAGCGTCCTGTGGCAGGGCCTCGCGCCCCAGAACCAGCGTCCTCGGCGTTACCCTTCTAGCGCGGGTGGGCAACGTGCGGGGACCGTTTTGCTCCAGGGCTGCTTTCCCCGTGCTACTCTCTCTGTTCCCAGGACCCTGTAACCCTTCGCGATCTGACCCGGTCTCTGCAATCCCCTGCCTTGTTCTCACTGCCGGGGGGGAGGCGGCGTCAGCCGAGCCGTAAGCGTTGGCGCGGAGACTTGTCCTTCTCCAGGCAGTGACACGCTGGTTTACCCCCGTTCGATTCTCCCCAAGAACGCCTTTCTGCGGCGCGTGGCTCCTTGCTGGGCTCCTGTCGGCTCCGGCCTCTCCGCCACGTCCCGAACGCAGGCAGCGGTTCCCAGGCTGCTCCTTCTGTGCTCCCTCCGGACCAGGCACGAGCGAGAAGCCTTACAGTCGCCGGCATTCCCCACGTTTTGTTCCCCTTCCTGTTTTTAACCAAGCCTTTTTTGCCCTTTCCTTGGTTTTCCCATGCCGGTATTTTTGTTTGCGGCGGCCGGGCACCGTACACGCGTCTCGCAGGCTTGCGCGCCTCTTGCGCCCCTGGTCGCTTTCCTGCTTTTTCTCTGATGTAACCAGAGAACGCACCCGGTCCCAGAGGCTTTTGTATTTTATTTCTGGGATGAGGGCGGTGCCCCGCGGTCGTGTTACAAACGCACTGAAGGACGATCAGATGCTCGGTGGTGGCTCTCCCACCGGACCGGTGCGCACGCGGCAGTAAACGCGCCGGCGGCAGCGCTTTCGCGTTCGGCCCAGGGCTGGTCAGCGCGGGGGGTTGTTAACTTTCACAGAAACCGTCCTGCTGGCAGCTCAGCAGCCCAGCCTGGGTTCGCTCGGTGCCAGCGCAGCAGCAGGGCAGGTCCCCCTCCCGGCACAGGGCAAATCGCGCCCAGTCCCCGTTAACTGGGCTCATTGGTCCCGGTCCTTGCTCTCCTGCTGGGTTCAGGAGGGGTTGCTGTCTGCCGTGTCCCGGCGCGGCGTGGGTGACCAGCCAACGCGCTCTGATGCTTTCTGGGCGAGCACTGCGAAGCCCATCCCCGGGCATTTGTCCCCAGTTCAGACTGGCGGGCGCTGGGGGCCTGCGGCCGCGGGTCGGGGTACGGCGTGCCCAGCCCGTCCTTGGGCACCCCCTGCTCTGGGCCCCCACCTTCCCACCCCGACCCGTCCGGGCTCCGCTCGTCTGCCTGGTGCCCAGGCGCCGGCTGGTGGCAGGGGTCCTTCCCCTTCCCAACTGCATTCCGCAGAGCCCCCTCTAATGCCCACCGCAAACCCGCTGGCTGCCGGCCACGTGTCCCGGCTTTCAGCGACGCTGCCGGCGGCGCTCCGAGGTGCAGCGCGGCCGGGGGGCTGGGCTGGGCAGCGCCGAGATTGGGCTGACCACAGGCTCCCGTCTCCTTCCCCGGGGCGTGTGGTGCCCTGGGGGCAAAGCAAACAGCTCCTGGGGGTCTGCTGCCCTCCTGGGGGTCTGCCACCCTCCCGGCGTCTCCCAATCTGCCCCGTCCCGCGTGTGCAATGGTCCCTTTCTGCCCGGGAAATAGCAACGCTTGAGTTGCCTTCAGCTTCTCCTGGCTCTTATCTAGGCAGTGGAAAAATACCCTCGGTGCCTTTTTCTCAGCAGCGGAAGGAGAACAGGGACCGCAGTGTTTGTGCTGGCAGCTGCGGGGCACGGGGAAGGGCAACCATGGGTATGGAGAGAAAGCAGAGGTGTCCAGCCCCCCTCCCACGGCATAGGGGCCAGGCTGGCCCGTGGCTGCGTTTTGAGGGGGCCCCACTCCGGGTCCTGCTGGGGGAGGCTTCCTCTGCCTCCCTACAGGTACCCAGCAGCGACCTCCCTGCTGCTGCTGCCAGGCGGGGATCTCCGGGGGGCGGATGGGGAGAGCTCATGGAGGAGTGCGAGATGGGGAGAGCTCACGGAGGAGGGCAGGATGACGTGGGGTGGATGGGGAGAGCTCAGGAGGAGGGCAGGATGACGTGGGGTGGATGGGGAGAGCTCATGGAGGAGGGCAGGATGACGTGGGGTGGATGGGGAGAGCTCACGGAGGAGGGCGAGATGACATGGGGTGGATGGGGAGAGCTCACAGAGAAGGGCGGGATGATGTGGGGCAGGATGGGGAGAGCTCACGGAGGAGGGCAGGATGACGTGGGGTGGATGGGGAGAGCTCATGGAGGAGGGCAGGATGACGTGGGGTGGATGGGGAGAGCTCACGGAGGAGGGCGAGATGACGTGGGGCGGATGGGGAGAGCTCATGGAGGAGGGCAGGATGACGTGGGGTGGATGGGGAGAGCTCATGGAGGAGGGCGAGATGACGTGGGGCGGATGGGGAGAGCTCACGGAGGGGGGCGAGATGACATGGGGCGGATGGGGAGAGCTCACAGAGGAGGGTGGGATGACGTGGGGTGGATGGGGAGAGCTCATGGAGGAGGGCAGGATGACGTGGGGTGGATGGGGAGAGCTCACAGAGAAGGGCGGGATGATGTGGGGCAGATGGGGAGAGCTCACGGAGGAGGGTGGGATGACGTGGGGTGGATGGGGAGAGCTCATGAAGGAGGGTGGGATGACGTGGGGTGGATGGGGAGAGCTCATGGAGGAGGGTGGGATGATGTGAGGCAGATGGGGAGAGCTCACGGAGGAGGGTGGGATGACGTGGGGTGGATGGGGAGCTCATGAAGGAGGGCAGGATGACATGGGGGCAGATGGGGAGAGCTCACGGAGGAGGGCGGGATGATGTGGGGTGGATGGGGAGAGCTCATGGAGGAGGGCGGGATGACATGGGTGCCCCTCACGCCCTGGGGAGGGAGAGCTCTGCTGCTGCACATCTACCGTGCTGGCCGCAAAGCCGTTGTCCTCCCTTGGTGTCCCCTGCCCGCAGCGTGGCCGGGCACCTGGTATCGTTCCTGGCTGATGGGCCGAATGCCACTCCTGCCCTCTGCCCATAGCTCTGCTCCCTCCCTCCTCTTTGAGGTGCACGGCTCCTCCAGCGCTGTCCAGGACGAGTGCCAGTCACTTGGACCTGCCTCGACCCTCTCCGCGATTGCACCGACGTTAAACCGCAGCCCCGACCCGTGCCGTTGCCTCCCAGCTCTGTAAGGGACACGACACCATCCCCGCTCGCCATGGTAGCGCGTTAGCCCTGTGTCCACCCCGGTCTGAATTACTGCCAAGAATATCTGTTTCTGAGAGGTAGGATCAAATGCTTCACTGGAATAAAAAATATTTTCCATCTCCTTGTTCCCTTCACCTGCTAATTGTGCAACACGATCGGACAGAACAGGTTTATCTGGCACCGCAGATCCCCCGTCCTGCTCCTGCAGAGTCACGGGGCGCTGTAGGCTTGGTCTGTTGTCGCGGATAGCGCAGAGGAGGATGTCACCCGGCCTTCGGTGTACCTGCCACGGGGTGGGACCCAGCCGGCAGCCCGGGAGCAGATTGCTCCGGAAGGGCTCGGGGCCGTTGCTGCTCCCGGCCCCCTCTCCGGGGACGCGGGGCTGTCGGTGGCAGGTCAGGCGCTTGGAGCGGGGCCCTGGAAGCACGAGCTCGGAGCCACGCCGCCGGGCCGCCGGGTCTTGGACCCCGGCAGGGCGCTCCCTGCTCAGGGGAGTGGGACGTGCCGGCTCGTCGCCCGGAGAATTGCATGAGCACAGCGGGGCCGTGGACGAGCCCCCCTCGCCCGCCTGCGCCCGCCCGCTGCCGCTCCTGCGGGACCCGCTCCAGCTTCTGCGCCCCGGCCGCGGCGCTCAGGCAGGCTCCGCCGGCCGCCACCGTTTGTCGTCTCTGCCCCTTGGGGAGCCGGAGGAAGCAGCGCCGGTGCCAGTGGGGCCTCAGCCCTCCCAGCTCATCTGTTTTCCTTTTACGTGTTTTAAAAAATTATCTCCGTGTTGCAACAGCCGCCCCTGCCCTGGACGCTGCATGGCGTGGGGTGGTGGGAAGAGGAGTGCGGCCCCCGGCAGGGCCAGGAACACGCGGTTTGGGGAAGGCCGGGGGAGCCCAACCGCAGGCGGCGGGCTGGGAAGGGAGCCCCTGCAGAGGCACAGGCCTCCGCCGCTGCTGCTTGCTCACGCCGCGCTGCGAGGATGGGCTCTGCGCCTGAGCTGTGTCCCCGTGCCTCAGCGCCACGGCTTTGCTAACTGCGCTCCCTGCTCAGCGTTGTGGCCCCGGCACATCCTGCCAGTTCCCAGCGCTGGGAGGAGCGATGTCACGGTGCCACAAGGAGTCAGGTAGAGCATGCGTGCCGGGAGCGTTGCCCGCCTGCGTGTCCCGGTAGCCCTCCTCTCGTTAGCAGCAGCCAGGGGTTGCCGCTCTGTGGCAGAGCGGTGCTGGCACTGCTCCCGTGACAGGCGCGCGGGGACGTGACCTGTGGTGTCAACGCGTGTCTGCTATTGCCGTACGACCAGGTGTGTCCTTGCCAGCACGGCACGGCCAGTCGCAGCGAGCCCGGAGAGCCTAGGGTCCCGCGATCTGGGTAGCCGCTCCTCCTCCTCGCTTGGCTCTCCCTTTGGGCGTCTCTTTGGCTTTGTGTCCTCCAGGCAGTGCCACTTCCATGTCCTGGCCTTCTGCCCCGAGGGCCATCTGCAGCGCCCAGAGCGGTGGCTGCGACGCCTCTGCAGGCCCCGGGCGCGCGGTGGGGCCACGGGTGCTCGCAGGGCTGCTGCCAGCCTGCGGTGGGCAGGGGAGGGCTCCGTCCCGTGCGGGCTGCCTGCCCCTGGGTGCTGCAGGAGCTGGGCAGCAGCTCAGGAGCCAAAGTGGTCTCGGCTCCGGTATGGGCAGGGCAAGCGTACAGGGTGCTGGCAGCTGCCTTGCTCTTGTGCCTGTTCGTGGGCCGTTGATTCCCAAAACTTCATCTTTCCCCTGGTCTCTGGCTCAGCACCGGCCCAGAAAACCCCTGAAGAGGTCTGGTCCTCTTCCTTCCAGCCCCGGGGTACGCGGAGCTGTGGGTTGGCTCCTGCAGGAGCGCGGTCAGGCATCTCCTGGTGGCCTCCTCCGCAGCCCCTCTGTGGTTCTGTTGGCCAAGTCATTTTTGGGATGGTTATGGGATGGAGGTGCCTGGGCTCAGGGTGTGAGAAGGAAACGGGTGGTTCCCTCCCCTTCCCCATTGCTGCTTTCCATCGCACTCCCCGTCCCGGCGCCGACAGCCCTGTGGGGACAAAGGGACCCTGCAGGAACGGGGGGTGAGGGTCGCTGTCCCACCGCTCACCCCTGCAGCCTCCTGCCTGGCACCCCCCCAGCCCCCCAGCCTGCCTGGCCCAGGCAGTGAGGTGGATCGGGAACTGACTGAAGGACAGGGCTCAGAGGGTTCTGATCGGCGGGGCAGAGTCCAGTTGGAGGCCAGGAGCTCGTGGAGTTCCCCAGGGCTCAGTACTCAGCACGGTCTTGTTCAACTTGTTCATCAATGACCTGGCCAAGGGGACAGAGCGTACCCCCAGCCAGTTCGCTGATGACACCAAACTGGGAGGAGTGGCTGATCCATGGGAAGGCTGCGCTGCCATCCAGCGGGACCTGGCCGGGCTGGAGAGTTGGGCGCAGAGGAACCTGATGGAGTTCAACAAGGGCCAAGTGTCGGGTGCTGCCCCTGGGGGTGGGGCCGGGAGTCCAGGCTGGGGCTGACCTGCTGGGAAGCAGCTCTGCCCAGAGGGACCTGGGAGTCCTGGGGGACGACAAGGTGGCCATGAGCCAGCAGGGTGCCCTGGTGGCCAAGAAGGCCAGTGGCACCCTGGGGTGCATCAAGAGGAGCGTGGCCAGCAGGGCGAGGGAGGTTCTCCTCCCCCTCTGCTCTGCCCCAGTGAGACCCCACCTGGAGCTCTGGGTCCAGTTCTGGGCTCCCCAGTTCAAGAAAGATGAGGAACTCCTGGAGAGAGTCCAGAGGAAGGCAACCAGGATGATGGGGGGACTGGAGCATCTCCCCTAGGAGGAAAGGCTGAGGGAGCTGGGCTTGTTCAGCCTGGGGAAGAGAAGGCTGAGAGGGGACCTCATCACCACCTACAAATATCTCAAGGGTGGGGGTCACCAGGACGGAGCCAGACTCTTCCCAGTGGTGCCCAGCGCCAGGCCAAGGGGCCATGGGCACAACCTGAAACAGAAGAGGTTTCAGTTGAATGGGAGGAAGAACTTGTTGACTGTGAGGGTGCCTGAGCCCTGGCCCAGGCTGCCCAGGGGGGCTGTGGAGTCTCCTTCTCTGGAGATATTTAAAGCCCGCCTGGATGAAGTCCTGTGTAACATGCTCTAGGAGAACCTGCTTGAGCAGGGGGGTGGCACTGGGTGAGCTTCCGAGGTCCCTTCCAACCCTTGAGATTCTGGGATTCTGTGAGCCAGGGCTGGTAGCATGGCCCTGCCGCTGCTTGGCTGCCTTGAAGTCAGAGGAGTAAACTTATGCCAAGCTGTGGAAATTATTTGGGTAAGGCACCTGCAGGCAGGATCCGCCTTGCAGGGGGGCTGCCCATTGGGTTGGGGCCACGCTGGGTGCTTCTTGCTTAGGGACAGGGTTTAGTGGTGAGGTAGCAGTGCTAGGGTAATGGTTGGACGTGATCATCTTAAAGGTCTTTTCCAACCTAGACGATTCTATGATTCTATGATTCTCCTGCCTCAGACAGGCAGGGGGGCAGAGGGAAGAGTGGGGGCAGGAGAAAGACGTCTGTGCTGGGGGCTGAGGGTGTGAGACGGCTGCTCGGGCGCAGGAGAGTGCCTGGGTCTGGCGGTCGGTCCCCGCAGCCGGGGGGGCCGCTCCCCTCACCCAGGAGCTGCCTGCCCTGGTGCTGCTCTCGTGCCAAGGTCCTGGGAACGGAGCCACCAGAGGAGGACACCTCTGGGACCGCTCTGTCCTCAGTGTCCCAGGGGTGGCCGGGGTGTGCTGGTCCCGATGGCGTGGAGGGGTGCTCTGGGGGGCAGAGGAGGGCAGTGGGATGTCCCTGCTGAGGGACCGGCAGCATGTGCCTGCCCTGAGGATGCGAGTGCGGGTGCCTGGGGGGGAGCAGAGGACCAGCAGAGCGCCCCCTCCTCCAGGCGCCGTGACTGTGACGTTTCCCTGGTCTCCTACGGGGACCTGAGAAAGGTAACGGCCCACCTTGCCCTTATTTTCTTCTCCAAATCGGGTCTCAATGCCAGCGGCAGCAGAAATGCCCGCCCATTGCTCCCAGCGCCGTGCCTGCCGCGTTGAAGCGCTGCTCTCCCGAGGCCCCAGGACTGTGTCACTGAGCCACTTCTGTGGGCGCTTTCAGGCCTTGTTGACGTGAAGAGCTCAAAAGGGAGCGATTTATTGTAAGATGCAATCTGATCTTTTGTAAGGCTTCGCTTACTCGTCCCCGGTGATCTCTCCAGGCTGGGCTCGGCTCCTGCCAAGGGCTTTCTGGAAGCAGCCTGGCAGGGAGTTTGCCCAGCCTGGCTCTGGAGTTTTGCCTGTTGGAGGTGGCGTCCACCATCAGCGGCACGCGGAGCTGCCGGGACCCCCGAAAAGCACGTTGTGGGATAACGAAGGTGACCTGTGGCCGGTTCCTTTCGTCCCCAGTCACCGCTGTGATTACAATGCAGCATTTATTCATTCATGCAGCCTCGGAGCTCGGTGCATGAATCAGTTTTATTGTCGTTTGGCACAAGACTGGGCATGTTCACGTCGGGAGAGGGAACGTTTCCTCCCCTGCAGGCCCGTCCGATGCGCCTCGCCTGGAGAAGAGAAGGCTGCAGGGAGACCTGATTACGGCCGTTCAGTACCTAAAGGGGGCCCATAGGAAAGGGGGGGACAAGCTTTTTAGTAGGGCCAGCTGGGACAGGACAAGGGGGGATGGCTTTAAACTAAACCAGCGTAGGTTTATGCTGGATCTAAGGAAGAAATTCTTTACAACGAGGGTGGTGAAACCCTGGCAGGGGTTGCCCAGAGAGGTGGTAGAGGCCCCATCCCTGGGAACATTCCAGGCCAGGTTGGCCGGGGCTGTGAGCAACCTGATGTGGTTCAAGGTGTCGCTGCTCCTGCAGGGGGGTTGGGCTGGGTGACCTCTAGGGGTCCCTTCCCACCCAAACCATTCTGTGATTCTATACCAGACCCCGCAGATGTCAACAGATCCACTTAAGCCTTAAGCACCGGGGTGCCGGTTCTGGCCCGGAGAGCGGGCTGTGCCACACCGGGAGGCTGCGGCGCAGGGATGGCCCCGGCTGCTGCTGCGGTCACGCTCAGGCAGGCGGCCGGTCCGATTCAGCCCGGCTCTGGGTCGAGCCCTGAGCAGGCGGGAGGCGGCGTTGGCTGGCAGGCACCCACTTCACCCAGGCGTGGGGACGGGAGGCACGGGGTGCCATGGCCCTGCAGGTTGGGCCCTGCTGCAGGCTCAGTGTCTGCCTGCGGGAACGTTGTGGCCCCACGGCGAGGCAGATGAGGAGGCGGCGCCTGAGGTTTTCAGACCTGGCCGTGCCCTCGAGCCGGGGTCCGTAACCTCCGCGCAGAGCTCCCTTGCTCCCGCGTGTCCTTGCTGGTTGGCTCTGTGCTCTCCACTGGACTCCTCGTGCTCAGCCTTGTGGCCGCTCATGGGTTTCAGGACAGGATTTTTCTCAAGACCATAAGCTGATTTTCCAGTGGAATTTTTGGGGAGAGGCGGAAGAGCACCTTCACGGAGTGCTCTGTGACCAGCAGGCCCCTCGTGGGGCACGGGCGCTTGCCCCCGGCTGCGCTCCCTCCCGGCAAAGCCCCCGCTGAGACCTGCCCCAGCCTGGCTCCTGCTGGGGCCGTTTCACCCCCCCGTGCCGCAGCCCCCCCTCGCTCTCCACCGGTGGCATCAGCCTCTGGGGAAGGACCACGGATGGGGCTGTGCCGGCCCTGCTGTGGGGGCACCCAGGGGTGGGCTGAGCCGTGTGTGTCCCCTGTCCCCCCCTCCCCGGCAGGGTCTCGGCCAGCAGTGCCTTTGCTGGGTGCTCCTGCACTGGCTGCGCTGGCACTGGGAGCCCCGGGCGCCCACTGGGACTGACTGGGAAGGCTGTGGTCAGTGAGGCCAGCTTGGCCGCGTCGCCGGCTGTCCCTGCTGGGCTTTGTGCGAAGCACGTGGAGCCTGTGAGCGGAGAGAACAAGTAACAGAGGTGCTTTGTGCGCCCGCAGCAGGAACTGGGCCATCAGCTGCCCCCCGCCAACGAGCCGGGGGTGCCGCCCGCCCGCGCCTGCGCCCACAGCTGCCCCGTGCCACCGCGGGCCACCGCCGCGCTCCGGCCCCTGGCAGCCGCAGAACAATCCCCCTTTCATCTGGCTGCTGGCAGCTCCGCACCGCTCCTGCCGCTCGGCAGATGGGAGCGGGCAGCGCGGCCTCTGCCCGGGCTGGGGATGAAGGGGGGGGACGGCCCCGGGCTGCCCCCAGCCCCCCGGGGGAGGAAAGGGACAGGTCGGGGGCTGCAGGCCCACTCTTGCGCGGTGATGCTGTCGCGAGGGGAGAGCGAGGGCAGCGGCTGCGAGGCCCCGGTGCTGAGGGCAGTTCAGGATGCAGCAGGCGCCGCTCCGGGGGGGCAGGACTCCCCCAGCCAGCCCCTGTCAGAGCCAGGTGCCTTTGAGCAGGTTTCCCCTGGGCTGGAGCCAGGACCTGGTGATCCGGTGCTGCCCTCCTGGCAGGGTCAGCAGGGACCCAGCGTGGGGACGGGGCTGGTGCTGCCCTCCTGGCAGGGTCAGCAGGGACCCAGCGTGGGGACGGGGCTGGTGCTGCCCTCCTGGCAGGGTCAGCAGGGACCCAGCACGGGGGGTCGGCAGGGATCCAGCACGGGGACGGGGCTGGTGCTGCCCTCCTGGCAGGGTCGGCAGGGATCCAGCACGGGGACGGGGCTGCTGCAGCTGGGTCTGTGCTGGACATGGCCTGCAGAGGTGATGTCTGCAGAGCTGCTCTCCATGGGGTCCTGGAACACAGCTCCGTGGCCTCTGGGGATGGAAACACATCAGACAGGTGCCGGGGTGTGGGGGATTGCCTCCAGTCTCCTCGGGATGTTAAAAGATGATGTTACGGCTTTGGCTTGTTTGGACCTTCTGATTTTCCCTGTCCAACATGAGCGTGACCATCGGCCGTGGGTGTGGGCTGCTCCCCCACGGCTGCTGGGAAGCGGGGGTCCACGTAGGGGTCCCCGTCCCTGCGCAGGAGTGGGGCCAGCAGGTGACTGTCCCTGCCAGCTCCTCACTTGGCCAGCAGAGTCGAGGGGGGCTGGTATGGGAACTGCTCCGAATCGCTGGCTCGCTCCTGTGCCCTCGCATCGCGGGGAAACAGTGCCGGGCAGGGCAGAGCAGGCAGCGGGCTGGGGCTTTGCTCCACTCGCCGTGTCCTGGCCAGAGCCTCCTGCGGGCTGGAGTCCTCCACAGCGGTGGTAGCAGAGAGCAACCACGCAGCACGTCCGCGTGGGGCTGCCGGTGGGGCTGGGAGCCGTGGGCAGGGCTGCAGCCGGGCTCTCATGCCTTCCCGTGCCTCTCAGGTGAACCAGGGGAACATGCCGGGCATCCAGAGCACCTTCCTTGCCATGGACACGGAGGAGGGCGTGGAGGTGGTTTGGAACGAGCTGCTCTTCACGGACAAGAAGGCCTTTAAAGCACACGAGGTGAGCCATCCCTCCCCGGCGGGACCGTGCCCGCCTCGCCCCGCACCGTCCTGGGCGGCAGCGCCAGCCCCTGCTCTTCGCCGTGGGCAGCAGCGCTTATCCCAGCCTCTTGTGCTGTGCTCCCGCCGGCGTGGCGTCGTGCTTTCCCCTGGCTCCTCCCTCAAAGAGTGTTTCATGTGTCCTCTGTACCCCGAAAGCAGCTTTCGCCGCGACCGGGGGCACAGCCTGCTCCCCAGCCCCAGGTCCCCTTGCTCTCGGAGGTGTCCTGCCATGTCCCAGGGCCTGCCACCTCACCTGCCCTCTCTGCCCGCAGGAGAAGATCAAGACCATGTTCGAGCAGCTGGTGCTTGTGGACCACCCCAACATCGTAAAGCTTCACAAATACTGGCTGGATGTGAAGGACTCGAAGGCTCGGGTAGGGAGGCCTCAGGGAGACAGAGTGCCTGGGGGGCCCCCAGGCTGGGGGAGGGAGCCAGGTGGGGGTCCCAGCTCTGCTGCTCAGTCCCTGGGACTCCCCTTCCTTCCCTGGACACTGCTGCCAGCAGCCTGTCCCCAGCCCTGCGTGGGGCCAGCACTGGCCGTGTCCTGCTGGCCGTGCGGGGAGCCTGGGAAGCTGACGCCTCTCTTCCCTCCCAGGTCATCTTCATCACAGAGTACGTGTCCTCGGGGAGCCTGAAGCAGTTCCTGAAGAAAACCAAGAAAAACCACAAGGCCATGAATGCCAGGGTAGGTTCCCTGGGAGCAGCACAGGGGGTCCCAGGTGAAGTGGGTAGCTCTGTGCCTCCTGGCACAGGGTCTCTGGTCTCTTATAAGGCACAGCAAATATATATGGTTGCTCCCCGAGTTACCCAGGGACGCTCCACTGTAGGGAGATGGCATCTTGGTTAGGGCCAGGGCACGAGCAGCACTTCCCGGGACAGCCCAGAAAGGGATCCTGCTGATCCCTGAGGGTGGGGAACCTGCTGGAAGCTGCCGCTGTGAGGTTCAGCTGCTTGAGGCTGCTCCTGGGGCTGCATCGTGCTTCGGGAAGCCTGCGCCTCCACCACCCTCAACGGGGGACGGTGGGCTTGTGAGTCGTTACTATTTGGGTTGAAGGGACCCATTTCACCTGCGAACCCACTCAGTGTAGGTCTGAGTAATGGTTTTGCAAGCAGGTCTCAGCTGGCTGTGACCGGTGACTGGTCTAGGGGCCCTGCGCTTGACCTTGCAAGCCCTCGCATGGAGGTTGAGCTCAGCATCGCACCGGTGCATTTAGGCAGGCCTAGAATTGAGACTCACTGTTGGTGTGTACCAGAGAGGACCATGCGCGTGGGCCCCACGACCGTAGCTGGCGTCGCCCCCTCTGTGATGTGCCCGTCCACGCTTCCGCCAGGGTTTTGGGGGCTCAGGAGCGCTCTGTCTGCGGGCAGGGATGAGCTTCGGCTTCAGTGACGGTCTTTGAACAGGGGTGGGAAGGGAGGCTGAGGGGTTGGACAGGGGCTGGAAGGGAGGCTGTTGTGGCTGGGACAGTGCGTGGCTCCTCTCCAAGTGACGGTCCCGGCAGGGCTGGTGGGGGGCTGGTTCCCCCAGTCACCAGGTGGTCGGTAGGAAGGACCCGATCCGGCTGCGGGGCTGTGATGGTGGGGGTCTCATCTGACGGAGAGCTCTGGTTTCTGCTCTAGGCCTGGAAGCGCTGGTGCACTCAGATCCTGTCTGCTCTCAGGTAAGCTCGCCATCGCTTGCACCGCCGGCCGTCCTGCGTCTCGCTGGGCCGGGCACCGGCAACGTGCTCAGGGCAGCTCTGTGCCTCCCCAGCTTCCTGCACTCCTGCGAGCCTCCCATCATCCACGGCAACCTCACCAGCGACACCATCTTCATCCAGCACAACGGGCTCATAAAGATTGGTTCAGGTAGGAAGCTGCCGCCCTCGCAGGCCCACGGCTCCGAGGGCTGGCAGGAGGAGGCTGCCCGCCGCGGGATGTGGTGGGGTCGTGCGGGGGGGTGAGCTGAGGGGGCAGGGGAGGAGGGAGCGGCAGGGTCCCTCGGGGGATCACCTGTGCCAGGCTTGGAGTTACCTTCTCTTGTGTTTATGTCCTCTGCTCCGTGCTGCCTTTCTCGTCCGCTTCCGGACCGGCGCTGACTGGCAGTCTGGCACCGGGTGTTTGCAAACGGTGAGTGTCCCCCTGCCACCCCTCCCAGCACGTCAGTCCTGTCCCTGGGCCGAGCCTCCACCGCCACGGGCCCGGGGAGCCTCTCGCCAGCGAGGCACGGCGGCACGAGGCGCAGTCCTGGGCTCTGCGGGCAGGAGGGACCTTTGTCCCTCGGGGAATCGCTGCTCCTGGCACGGGAGCAGAGGGGTCTCCTGGAGGAGCGAGTGCCCCCCGGGTGTGGGAATCAGAGCACCCGCCTGTGCTCGCAGCCCTGGGGGAGCAGCTTACAAGTGCTGTGACGCAGAACGTTTCTCGTCCCCCGCTGCAGCCCTGCCCGACGACCTGCGAAGCCCCATCAGGAGCGAGAGGGAAGAGCTACGCAACTTGCATTTCTTCCCCCCGGAGTACGGCCGTGAGTGCGGGGTCCGTCTGCCGGGGCGCAGGCAGCGTGGGTGCCCAGGGGGGACATGGAGGGGGTCCCATGCAGGGTCCGTCTGCTGGGGCGCAGGCAGCGTGGGTGCCCAGGGGGATGCAGAGGGGGTCCCGTGTGGGGTCCGTCTGCTGGGGCGCAGGCAGCGTGGGTGCCCAGGGGGGATATGGAGAGGGGTCCCGTGCGGGGTCCGTCTGCTGGGGCGCAGGCAGCGTGGGTGCCCAGGGGGGACATGGAGGGGGTCCCGTGCAGGGTCCGTCTGCTGGGGCGCAGGCAGCGTGGGTGCCCAGGGGGGATGAGGAGGGGGTCCCATGTGGAGCGTGGGCGCAGTGTGTTTGTGGCAATGCAGAGTTATTCAGTGCGTTCATAACTAGAGGTGTTGGCCATGAGTCACAGAGGGTCTCGTGATGATGAATGACTGTGTGATAACACTGCAGGTAAAATTTAGCGTTGCTTAGTGCAGAGCTGCGCACGTGGGAAAAACACCTCCGTGGGAGCGGAGTGTGCCTTAGCAATTACTGGGTGGGAACAAGATCCCAGCATGACCAGGGGTAGGTCTGAAAAGGCCAGCTGGTGGCTCAGGAACACTCGGAAGCGTGTGACACGTTACGAAGGGCAGGGAAACAGGAGCAAGGAAGCTTTGTGCCATGCGAAAACTCACGATGTGAGCCCCATCTTGAATATTTTGGCACAGGAATTTGAGGGCAATAAATGGGAAAGGTTTGCGAGTGAACTGTGGGAAAATGTGTGCCGGGGTGGGGAAGGAGGCGTGGGCAGAGGCAGGGAGGTCAGGCAGGGGTGAGGGCAGGGGTGTGCGGCAGAGGGACAGGCAGGGTGCAGGGGCTGATCCCAGAGCGAGCGGCTGGTGGCCTCTACCTCTGGCCTGATGTGGCTCTGGCTTGGTTTTGCAGAAAAGGCTGACGGGACCGCTGTGGACATCTTCTCCTTCGGGATGTGTGCACTGGAGGTACGGAGCAGGACGGCTGCGGCACCGGGGAACTTGCAGCGGCCCCGGGTTACAGGGCAGGATTCTTCTTGCTGAGCCTGCTGGGGATCGCAGTGGCCTGGGGAGCTTCCCGAGGAGTCTCCTTGCCCTTTTCCAGACCTTGCTGTGAGCTGTGGGGATCCCTTGCAGCGATGGAGACATCTCTGCTGGGGTCAGCAGAACATTTTCTGCTGCCATGGCCCACCCTGCCCTGGGTGCAGCAACAGGCTTAGCTCGTGTGCTCAGCTGTTGCCTCTCGGCTGCCTCTGCCAGCGCCTCCTCTTCCTCCTTGGGCTGTGACAACCCTGGGAAGGGAGGGCACAGGGGCAAGGACAGACCGTGCTGCTCCGAGGGGATGTGCGCTGCCAAGCACAGCTTGCTGGGGCAGACTGTGGAGCTGTTGGTGCCATCTGCATTGTCCTTGGGTCTACAGGGTGCCCAAGGAGCAGCCTCCCATGTCTGCCCTGCCGGCAACCCGTGAGCAGCCTGGAATGCTGTGGTAGGCGAGGAACGGGCCCTGAGGGCAGGGACACAGTGGCCAGGGAGCACCGGGGAGTCCAGGAGAGCTGGACGTTCGGGACAGAGTTGTGGCCAGAGCCTGAGACAAGCCTGGCCGGGCTTTGTGTCCTGGTCAGGAGCTCCGCAGCTGCCACCCTGCCAGGGGATGTCCCTTTGGGAAGCCCTCACGGACTAACCCAGGGCTTGGCTGTGGGCAGACATGGCTGCACTCCTTCCTCCCCAGATGGCAGTGCTGGAGATCCAGACTAACGGGGACACGCGGGTCTCGGAGGAGGCAATAGTGCGGGCACGGCATTCTCTGGACGATCCCAACATGCGGGTGAGTGCAGCTGGCCGAGCCTTGGGACAGAGCCACCAGGCTGTAGCCTGACCCACAGATGGGTCAGACACCTCTCATGGGGTGAAGAATCTCCCCATCAGCGTCCTTCCCCGTGGCCGGTATCTGGAATGTCAGAGCCAGCCTCGCATTCCTGCGTGCTCCAGCTTACACCAGCGCTGGGAACGGGGAACAGAGACAATGACCTCCTGAAAACCTAAAGGCAGCCGAATGTGCTGGGCTGACGGACATGGGGATTGCCCCCGCCCTGGGCTGGTTGGGATGGGAGGCTGGTCCTTGCCCAGTTTGCCAGCCCTGCAGTGGCAAGGCTGAGTGCAGACCCACAGTTGGTGCCGATGAGCACGCGTGCGCGCAAGCTCCGCGCAGGCACGGCCACCGCAGGCAGTTCAGCGCAGACCGGGGACTGCCACGTCCCTGGGCGCGGGCGGCACGAACTGACGGGTCCTGCTGCTTGGGGCAATCCCTTTCACGGCTCACTGTGGCGTCTGGCCCCGTCCTACGGGTCTCCCTGTCGCCGATCAGACCCGTGGTCTGTCTGGTATCTACGCCTCCCTCCCCAAGCTTTCGTCTCGCTTGCCAGCTTGACATTCACTGGAGGACCACAGGCGCGTACAGGGAATGGAGAGCAAACCTACGGAGTTTAATGAGAGGACAGGACAGGCTGAGTGGTCGGATGCAGGGCTCCACCAGACACCTGGACTGGCCAGCAGCGCGCACCTTTCATCCCCCTCCACTTTCCTCCCTGGCCCCCCTCCACCCCTCCTTTGCTCTTCCTTTGGCCCAAAACATCCCATAATACGTTTGTACACTCCCCAAACTCTTCTGTTTGATCTCTGAATTCCCCCAGGCATCCCATAGTAAATCCTACCCCCTTTGGTGCAAGAGTCCCCTTGTCTGCATGGTGTCCCAGCGAGTGTTTCTTCTGCTGAGCCTTTAGCACCAGGGCCACCGGTCACCTCTGATGGTCTTTGGGGCGGCTGATTCGGAGGGGTTAGGTTGTGTGGGTGCCCACCCTGTCACCTTCCTTCTGATCGATTTTTGGTCTTTGCATCTGTTCTGAATAGCCCTAAGCCAGAGACCTGTACAGAAGCTGCACGGAGCAGTTAGGGGGGCCAGGCCCCGGCTGCAGCGTGCAGAGGACCTTGCTTTTCTGCCATCGATGGGCAGAAACGGGCAGATGTGTCCCTCCCATCCTACGCGGTCTGGAATCCCTCCCACTGGCTCAGCCCACATTCTCCAGTCCCACCACCGTCTTTCCTGGTGGCTTGCTGCTCTCGGGGCTGATCCTGCCTGGCTGCCAGGATAGACCCTGCAGCCTCCTCCCGGGATGAGAGCAAGCAGGGAGCAGAGCTCCTGGGGCCAGGCTGTCGGTGGGTACCCAGCAGCGTGCCGCCTGCCTGGAGCACTGCTGCCTCCCGCCGCTGGGGTGCTCTGTACGCTGCCTGCCCTGCCCTGGGGCTGCCCGCTGGCCACCCGGATCTGCTTCCCTGGAAATGCAAGAGGGAGCGGGGCTGGCAGCG
The DNA here is from genome assembly GCA_034008185.1 of Gorsachius magnificus. Classification (NCBI taxonomy): domain Eukaryota; kingdom Metazoa; phylum Chordata; class Aves; order Pelecaniformes; family Ardeidae; genus Gorsachius; species Gorsachius magnificus. Next base: position 398,679 of record CM067082.1, read on the forward strand.
GTGGGGATGGAACAGGGGAATGTCCTTCTTCGCCTCCAGGCTATGCCTTTTCTTTGGCTCTCAGGAGTTCATTCTGTCGTGCTTGACCCTGAACCCGGACAAGCGGCCAACGGCTAATAGCCTGCTCTTCCATCGGGTGCTCTTTGAGGTCCATTCCCTTAAGCTGCTGGCAGCACACTGCTTCATCAACAACCAGTGTGAGTAACCGTGGGACCACCCTGCCCCGTTTGAGCTCGTACTGCTGCCCCAGCAGAGCTGGGGATGTGGAAGAGCCTGGGGAGAAAGGTGGAGATTCCCAGACCACCCTTGGGTCTGTACTGCAGAGCCCACGCTACAGGACCTCCGGCTGATGGCCCCTTTCTGCCTTTTCCCTAGATCTGATGCCAGAGAATGTAGTGGAGGAGAAGATAAAGGAACTGGACCTGAACATGGTGATGGCAGAGATCCGGAGAGAGGGTCGGCCTGGAGCACAGTGGAGGTGAGGATTAGTGGGGGGGATTCAGAGCAGCCACAGCCAAAGAGCCCAGCACTTGCGTCCAGGTGCTGCTGGTGTCACTGCATGGGAGTCCTTCATGCCGCTCTTCTCTCCTGCCTCCCCAGTAATCCTCCTGCCTCCCCAGTAATCCTCCTGCCTCCCCAGTAATCCTCCTGCCCTGTCTCTCTCCCAGGTACTCGGAGGTCTCCTTCCTTGAACTCGACAAATTCTTAGAAGACGTCAGGTGGGTTGTGGGCATGTCCCTGGGATCCCTCCACTCACCTCGTGCTTTGGGCCCATGCTCCTGCTGACAAGTTCTCCTCTCCAGAACAGCGCCTACATCTGAATTGCTGTTCCCTGCCCCCAACTGACTCCGGGGTGCTGTTTGGGAGGGTGGCAGCTGATCCAGGCCGTGCCAGGGGCCGTGCTAAGCCTGTGCAAGCACGGACAATTGAGTTGCAGCACTCCTGGCGCTGCTTCAGCTCCGGGAAGAGAAATAGCCCCACTGGCACATGTGAAGGTGGTGCCGCTGACTGTAATGTGTCCGCCCAGCTCTGGTCCCCAGCTCCCTGGGCAGCACGGAGCCAGGGTCAGGGGCTGTGCTGCAGCACACGCAGAGCGTACAGCAGCGCTCGGTCGGGCATGATCCCCTCTGCAGTCCTGCTCTGGGCTGCAGTGCCGGGGCAAGGGGAGCTCTGTGGCCTGCCGCCTCCTCCCCGTGCTGCCTGCCTGCCATCACTGCCCCTCCGTGGGTGCGGGTCCCTGGTCCAGGCCATGGCCCCCCACAGCGGAGCTTTGCCAGGGCTGTAAGAGGACAGGGCTCAGCTGTTTGTCCTCCCTCTGTGTCTGCACCAGGAATGGGATTTATCCCCTGATGAACTTCGCCGTTTCCAGACCCCACGCCCTCCCGCGTGCACTCTCCCAGCCCCAGGAGGACCCTCAGAAAGCCAAGACTCCCACCCCAGAGCCCTTTGATGTGGAGACCAGGAAGGTAAGGTCAGATCCAGGCGGGACAGGTTCTCCACTGGGGGTATGTGCATGGTCTCCGTTCCCAACACCCTACTGCAGAAATGCCTCTCCTGTTAGCCATGCCCTGAACCCCAGCCCAGGCGAGAGCTCTGGCTGTGGCTGTGGCAGTCCCTTCGGCTGAGCTGGTGAGGTCCGTTTCACCTGAGAGCTTCTGGAGCAGCCCCGTTGCCTCCGACTCCCTGGCTCTGCCTTCCCTGCTCACAGGTCCACAGGCAGCTCCGCGGCGCAGCGTATTCGGTGCCTCGTTGCTGGGGTGTAGGTTTGAAATCCCGCCGTTGTTTGGTACTGACACTGCAGTGGCGTGCTGAGATGCCGGCTGAGATCCAGCCCTGTTCTGCCGGGCACTGCACGGGGCGGGGGCTGCACACCCCGACGCCCAAGTCTTGGTCAGGAAGGTCATTGCGAGAGGGTTTGTGGACCCCCGACAGGAGTAGAAGGGGTGCCAGGCAGGGAGGGCAGGGAAGGACCAACACAATGCGAGGGTGTTCGAGCAGAAGTGACGCCTTCCGAAGCCATGGTGTAATCCCGTGCTGAACAGAGCAGTTCAGTGCTGCAGCGTAACCCCCCAGGGGTATGGGCAGGCTGCCATTACGTCCCCCAAAGCCTTCTCTTCTCCAGGCTGAACAAGCCCTGCTCCCTCAGCCTCTCCTCAGAGGGCAAGCATTCCCGCCCAGGATCATTTCGATGGCCCTCCGTGGCTCCAGTTTATCAATGTCTGTCTTGTTTTGGGGGCCCAAAATTAGACGCAGTACCTGGATGTAGTTAACAAGTGCTGAGTAGAGGGGAATAATTACTTCCCTCGGGATCTTGGCTGTGCCCCAGGATGCCATGGGCCTTCCCTGCTGCCAAGTCACGTTGCAGCTCATGTCCTGCCTGCTGCCCACCATGACCCCAGTCTTCCCAGCAGAGCCAGGAAAGCTTTCCAGCCAGCCAGGCAGTCCCAGCCTGTGTCCTTGCCAGGGATTATTCCTTCCCAGGGGCCGGAGTTGGCATTTGTCCTTTGCTGATGTGCATATGGGGAGACAAGGTTGTTGGCCACCGTCACCAGGGCATGGCACTTCCTACAACAGCTTCTGTCTCCCAGACTGCCGGCCATTGCTGAGAGCAGCCAGAGGGACTCATTCGTCTGTGTGCATCCCTCTCTTAAAACCCCATTTTGTCCCGGGTATTTCCCTGTGGTGGCACTTCCAGTCACACATCACCCATGGCACTGGCACTGTGTTACCGCGGGTGATACGAATGCCGTTTCACACCTACGTTGAATTAATGTTAAAAATGCTCTGTAGGGCTAAGCCTGATTCTTATTCCTGCAACACCCCATGAAACGCTTCCTGTCAAAAAGCAAATCTGCAGTGGTTTCTTCATAGCTGTCTGAGGATCAGCTTTCCGTGCACTCATGCTTTATTCATGCTGCGCAGTGCTTATTTTTAGTGAGGGTGCTGTGGTGATCAGGCGGGTATGGCAGAGAAATGTAAATGTAAACCCGCCCAGTTACCTCTTTTCCCCTCTTGGCATTTGTTGTATGCTGTGTTTTCGCCCAGCACCCCAAGACGAGTTCTGCAAGCGCACTGTCTGCCTGCCCAATGAGTTCAGCCAACCAGTTTTTACCCGATTTGACAAAGGATTAGTAACCTCAGAGGTGTTGAGTTTCTACAGATTTTGCGAAAACTTGCAGCTGAACAAACCTGCAAGTCCCAAACGAGCGTAGCTGCAATGCAGGCTCCTTGTTTGTTCTGGGAGGCACCAGAATACAGATGCTGGATGGATCCAAGGACATTTTTTTCATGGTGAGGATGGTTAAACGGCGGACCAGGGGCTAAGAGAGGTTATGTGATCTCCTTGGAGGTGTTCAAACCCCAGTTGGGTAGAGCTCTGAACAGCCTGGTCTGAATTCACCGTCTGCCTTGTTTTGAGCAGGGGCTTGGTCTGGAGACCTCCTGATGTTCCCTTCCCCCCTAAAAGATGCTTTGCTCACGGGCATCGGGCAGAGAGAGGTGGGGAGCAGGTGGCAATGATGCACTCAGACGTCATCAGCCTTCTCTTCGATTACATCGGCAAGGTGCTGCACGGTTCAGTGCAATTCCGTATGTAAAGGAGCACACGGTCAGGCAGTGTGTAAGGAAAGGGCACCCACTCTGGGCGTACCGTCACACTGGTCAGCTCTTCCTGGAGAAATGGACGGCCTGGAGATGACAACGGTCAGCAGACAACGAGTTTCTCGACTGAGAGCGCTCAATGCCCAGGGATATTTGTCATAGGGAGGAGCTGTCGCAGGGGGGTGCTGGGGCAGAGGAAGGAACAAGGACAGAACTCGCCTCTGAGCACAGGCTTGAAGGCGAGGACTATAAATGAAACCCTGTTCAGCTCTGTGTGGAACAGGGGTTTTGATTCCTTGGTGGGTTTCCTGCCTTTTGGGCTGACCAGCTGCATGCTCGCTCTGGCGTCCCTTTGCCCAGACAGCACAGCTTCTGGTATGAACCGTTTTCACGGGAACTCGAAGCTGCCGTATTGAAGCTTGAAGCTGACCCAGTTCCTTCACCGGAACGTGAAGCCGACATACTCATAAATGCCACATTTATCTAACACAGCTGAATGTTCTGCGACACTGTGTGGGGTTTCCAGAACAAAATCCATATGTCATTTCAATAATATTCACGATTTCAGTTTTGCTCTTTTGTCTGATTTAAGGATTGGTCATCCCACAAGGACGTGGACAAGTACAATGTTAAAACATAACCCAAGAGTTTGGGCAGAGCTTTAGGGGGCAGCCTACCCCATGGCAAACAGAGCAGAAGAATTCATCCTGGTGGTAAAGTTTTCCCAGAACTGCACCTCACGCAGGGCTCCCTTCCCCACCTCTCGATCAGCTGACCATGGCCATGGTTTGTAGCTGGATACTGGACTAAATTAACCCTCAGCTGCTCCACCCGGACAGTTCCTAGGAATGTGGGAAGATGTGGAAGGTCAGGCTGGCAGCTGGAATGAAGGGGTTTGAGTAGGACTTGTGGCTCATGCTTGGAGACAGCAGTAAAGCAGGCCTAGGGGAGCCAGAGGGACTGTGTCCAGGCTGATGTTGATTTTGGCCTCTTCTAGGTGGTGCAGATGCAATGTAACATGGAGCTGAACGAAGACAAGACCCAGTGGCATGTAAGTATTCAGCTCCTATCCTACATCAGGCACCGGGGCAAGGTCTGCTCTCTGTACCCATCCCTGGCATCTGACTGGGACAGAGTTTGGTCTCAGCCAGTGTGTGCAGCACCCATGGGGCTTACTCTTGTCCCTTTATAACAAAACCCCGAAGAAGAATGAAGCCCCCAGCCCCCGCTGGCTGCAGGACAGGAAGACCTTGTTATCTTTGCCTAGACGTCTTTTAACTCTACTCCTTGCTAGTTTAACAGTTGCAGATCAGCCGTAACTGTTGGAGAACATGTCTCTAAGACACCCAAACTACCCCGCCAGACACCCAGCATCCCAGCAGTTACCAACACCCTCCCTGCTCACCACTGCCAACAGTTTCTAGTGCTGATGGAAGAGTCAGCACCTTCCTCTCTGATGGAGAAACTGGGGTTTGTAAAGAGCACTCTCTTCTTTCTGCAGCTTACTCTCCTGCTGATCCTGGAGGACAAACTGCATCGACAGTTGAGCTATGACTTGCTGCCCAGTAGGTTTACTTGCAAGTAAATTCTTGTGCGTGAATGCAGAAGTGTTGCCTGGTGGCCCTGGTCAGGTTTAGGCTCAGATTGTGTAGACACAGGCCGTGTTTACAGACAGCTTCTCTTTCCTTCCTGTATGGGGAGAGCAGACTAAACCCACCTGTGTGGCACCAGTTCTTGTCCACTCAGACCCTGAGCTTATGGCCTCTGGAGTGTGGTAGTAACCTGCACCCTAAAGGGGACTTTGGGGGTCCAGTGCGTGGCCATCAAGGATGTGGATTTCTCCCTGGGACATGTGGTGTGCAGTTCTTGGGGTAATTCTTCCCTCGTTCCCAAGACTGGTGCAGTCTCCACGGTACCTTTCGAAGGAGACGGTGGACTCCTCTGAGGAAGCCCCGTGGCTCTAGGGAAGGATGCTTCTCCTCAGAGCAGGTCCAGCACAGCAGGCTCCTTCCTAAAACATGCGGGAGCCTTCTGGGGGCTGGAGCAGCTGGAGTCCCTTGACTGCCTTATCACCAAACCTAAAGCATAAAGCTTGGGAATTAATGCTTGAGAGCTGCTGCTTCACCAGTTCCTTGCATTTTTTCTGCCTACAGGTGCCTGCTTTTCATGCTGAGCCAAAACAAACAAAAAAATCTCAGACACATTGCCCAGACTGTTGTGCTCTGTGTGACTGGGACTGGGGCTCATTCCTGCCCAGTACCGTGTTCGGCGCCCATTCACTGCCCACCTCTCTGCTCTGTTTGCCCCAGCATTACTTACCAGTTGCTTAGCCAGCCAAACGTACGCAGCACGTGCCCCTAGGGCGTAGTGAAGCATAGGCAGGTGTGCTGCGGGCTGGGGCAGGGCACTGGTCGAGGAGAAGCTGAGAGGTGTATGAACGTTCATGTTCTCACCATTCTTTGTCTCTGCAGCTGATAACTCCAAGGACTTGGCCACGGAGCTGGTGCATTACGGATTCATCCACGAGGTGAGGCTCCTGCCGCTCCTTCTCATCTCAGTCGTGCACGCACCGTGCTACCAAGTGCAGCCCCAAACCCGTGTGACACCTCGTGCCTCAGAGCAGTAAGAGCTCCACCATGCCCCACCTAGCAGCCGGAGAGCAGTCGCAGAGCCCAGCCGGCAGCGCCGCGCTGTACTTGCTCCCCCTGCGGCGAGTGACGGTGCATCCTTTTTTGTTGGGTTTTTTTCCTCCATACTTTGCTGACGCCTAACTCCAGGTTGCTGTTTGGAGGGGACAGTCGTGTTGTGATGGCAGGGTTAATTACATCAACCTCACAGTGGTTCTGAATGCGAGAACCAGAGGAGCGCTAAGGGAAGGAAGCTGAGGCCACCTCCCATCTCCCAGGGAACTGCCCCGGTAGCCGTAGCAGTGTTGCCTGGAGAGCTGCTTCTAACTGACGTGGCAGATTTCTGCCTGACAGAAGAGGTGGCCAAGCCCCGCACTGGACTTCCAGGCTCTCCCGTAGGTATTCGCACAGTCCCAAGAAATAATTCGGAGAAGCCCAGTTGTTTAGACCACTCGGCAGTGTAGCCTCCAGGAAAGGCAGCACGGAGAGAATTAAACATATATGTGTTTTTATTCTGTACAAGTTAGGAATTCTGGGGATGTAGGCAAATTTTTGGAGAATTCCTCATTCTCGATGCTGACACGAGACAAGGAAGGGGTCAGCTTCACTGAGTGAAAAACTTATGTGAGTGCACCTGGAAAAAAAGCCCACTCAGACGTCCTTCCTTCCTTCCTTCCCCTGAGCATGGTGACTGTGCGGCTTGGCGGTGGCACACCGGGTGCTTCCTCCTGTGCTCTGGAAAACACGTGGCCTTTGGGGCAGCCTATGACTGTAGAACACACCTCTCGGATCCGTGTTCCCTGGACTGTGAATGTCCCATCTCTTCCCAGGAGATAACCTCCTTCTAACACATCTCCCCCTCCTTCTAACACATCTCCCCCTCCTTCTAACACATCTCCCCCTCTCCAATGTCACCAACTGCCCTTTCTCACTGATGGTAGAACTGATTTAACCATGTAAACTCTGAGCAAACGTCCTGAGCCTGTATTTAGCTTGGAAGTATGCTGCTTGTTTCTGACCTGAAGGACTTGTGTACCCTCATAGTCATCTGGTTTTCCAACTACAGTGGTTGGTCTAACAAAAACACCACCAATGCCACACAAATCTTGTCTTCAAGACCCAAGTTTTACTCCTAACGGCAATAATTAAGCAGCAGTGGTGGCAAAGGGGTGCCTCTAAGCAACAAGAAAAAACTGATTCCGCATTTTTCATGTGAGTGAGAGCTTTGAGTTTGCTTCTGGCCGTTCCAAACCCCTCTATGATACAAGGTGGGAGGCTGCTGCATCCTGACATATCATTGTGTACTTCAGTAATTCCTTCCTTAAGGAATAAACGTTCTAATTACGTTAGAAACCACCTACTCCCAAACGTGTCAGAAGAGACATTTCTGCACAAAACAATTGCCAGACCAACACAAAGTGCTGTGAATTTTTATTTTTGTTAGCAGTGAGGACATTGTAAAACAGAGGCTGTAGAAAATTACTTCAGATCCAGCAGTCAGTTAATTCCGTTAAAATTAAACTAACCAAATAAGCTGGACCGGTTTTGTTCCTTCAGACTGGAAGTTCCAAAGAACTGTCTGCTCTTTTGCCTTTATAGTGCACCTGACACAGAAAGGTTCTGCTCTTGATTGGTCATTTGGCATTATTCAGTAAATATGCTAATTATCAGTAGTATGTTCCAGATGTGCTTGTGAGTTGTTCTCTTCCCATGCCAAAGCCCAGATGTGAAATCAGTGGCTTGGGAAGGAACCATTTAAGGAAGGAGACGTCCAAGGTAGCCAAGCCAAATTGATCCGTTAGCATGTTTTTTCTTTTATTTTAGGACGACTGTGAAAAGCTGGCGAACTTCCTGGAAAATGCCTTCCACAAATATCGGTCTCCTCCCTTGTGAGTCACCTCACGGCAGTCTGGGCCAGAGCGGTCCCCTGGTACCACAGGGGACGGGAAGTGAACCAGACCAGAAGAAACCGCAGGGCTCCTGACCAAACTTCCTCCAGCAGGACTGACCGGGCACGCACACCCCACTGAACCTTTGCGGTCCAGGAGCGGTGTGTGCCTGGGCTGTGGTGTGGAGCACGGCAGCAAGCGGAGGAGCAATCACCAAACACACGCAATTACACATGCATCAAGAGAGCTCAGGACCGAGCAGGAGCACATGTTCTGGTCCCGACGCCCGAAGCAGCAAGCCAAAGGGAGTTGTGAGGCATGGGGGAGTGGGGTTGCACCCCCTGCAGCCCCTTCCCAATGGTGATTGTGAAGATGCAAAGCTGCTGCAAGAATCCCCCAAACTGATGAATTTCCCTCGGGGAATGATAAGCTTTTTTCACTGCAGGTCCCAAAGGCATTTTTCTCCTCCTTGCCAGTGGCAATACTTGCAGAATGGAGGAAGGGAGCAGGCTGGGAAAGCTCTGGTGCCGTTTCCAATCTGCCAAGTTCCATTCTTTATGCCCAGTTTCTCCTGTTCTGTTAAGGTTTCCCCAGCACACATGAACCACTCTGATGCCTTGTAATTAGAACTGCACATCTTGGTGTAAGTTGAAGAGAGGAGTTTGTGAGTTGGACTTGATAGGGCATGAGAAGAAATTCCAGAAACCCAAACCCACCGGCTGAATCCAAATGTACGGATCAGCGGAAACCTCACTGGTGCTGAACAGAACCCTTGTTGTTCCCCAGTTTGTCTTAGGGCCTTCCAAAATCTCACGGCATCTTAAGGGGGAAAACCCTGATGTCTCTTCCTTCCCCGTTTCTCCTGTGGTGTTTGGAACTGCAGTCATCAGCCTGGAGAAAGGGGCAATCACCTTAGCTGCTGCGCATGTCAGGTTCAGTTGGTGAAAAGTGCAAATAGGAATTTCTTGTGCCACCAGAGCCGTGCAGTGCCGCTCCATGCCATTCACGTTGTGCCGTGTGGCACCAGCCGTATCACGCTGCGCTGTGCTGGTGTTCCGTGCTGTGCCGGGTCCTCCCTGTGGTACTGCCTGCATTACGCTGCCCGCGCTTCGCGGTGCCGCACCAGCTGTGTCACGCTGGGCCGGGTTTGCCGAGCTAGGGTGCTATGCTGAGCTGCCTGCTTGTGCTGTATCTCCCAGCTGTGCTATGCTGTGCTGACTTTACAAACTGACAAATCAATAAAGCCACTGAAAGTAGCTTAACTCATCAGAGCACTCCGCTCAGCAAACCGCTCAATAGTTTCTTAGTCACTGTTAAGGTTAAACTAGGAAGACACAAAATAGCTTCCCTGAGTTCAGCAGACTCATCCACAAAGTCAGGCAAATTGGGTCGAGAAGGAATTCAGTGGAGAAGCACCCTATAGCTGCTTGGTTCAGAAGTCGCTGTTTCTCCAGCCTGCAAGCTTGCACTTGCCTCTGCAAGCTGAGAAATTCCTTCTTATACCAACAGCTTCATTTCCCTGATGAGCTCTTGAACACATTTCACCTGGCTGAATTCCTCCTTTGATTTAACATTGTCGCTGCTCAGTTTGACCAATGGGTTTCCCTGCTACTGGCTGCGCTGCATTCAGCCACGGTGAGTTCACTCACTCGCTACCGCAGGGTGTTTCCAGTACATGAGGCTGTTCTCACAGCATCGCACAACAGCTGAGGTTGGGCGGGACCACTCGAGATCTCGAGAGGTCTCTTCCAGCCTCTACAGTCAGCTAGGCCAACCCCCCTGCTCCAGCGGGGTCAGCTAAAGCAGGTTACCCAGGACCATGCCCTGTCAGGTCTGAGTATCTGCACAGATGGGGTCTCTCTGGGCACAGCCTGTTCCCCTGTCCAACCACTCTCACAGGGGAAAAATAAGTGTTTTCCTATGTTCAAATGAAATTTCCCATTTTTTCAGTTTGTACCCATTACATAGAATCCCAGAATTATTTGGGTTGGAAAAGCCTTCCCCAGCCCCTGCCATCCCACCCCCAAACCCTGGCCCCAAGCGTCACGACTGCCTGGCTGTTAAATCCCCCCAGGGCTGGGGACTCGACCCCTTCCCTGGGCAGCCCCTTCCAGTGCCTGACAGCCCTTTCACCTCTTGTCCTGTCACTGAGCACCACTGAGGATAGCCTGGCTCCAGTGTCTCTATCCTGTCATCAGATATTTGTACACATTGATGAGGTCCCCCCGAGCCTTCTCTTCTCCAGGCTGAACAGCCCCAGCTCGCTCAGCCTCTCCTACATCACATGCTCTGATCCCTTCAGCATCTTGGTTGGGCCTTCACTGGGCTCCAGGAAGTCCTTGTCTTTCTTGTCCTGGGAGGAGCCCAGCACTGGATCCAGCACTCCAGATGTGGCCTCACCAGTGCTAAGCAGAGGTAGGATCAGTCCCCTCAAACCGGCTGGCAAGGTTTTGCCTGGTGCAGCCCAGGACGCCGCTGCCCTTTTCCGTGAGCACACGTTGCTGGCTCACGGTCAGCTTGGTGTCCGGCATGGCATTCATCCTTCTTTGCAAAACTGGCACCAGCACAAGCCTGGAAATCCTGCCCTCACACTTGCAAGTCAGACACAGCTCTTCGGAGTCCCGTCATCCAGGACGGGGATGCATCCTCAGACACTGTCAGCCAAGTCTGATCAGCTGGCCAGGACTGTAATTCCAGCCCAGGATTACAGTTGTGGTGTGCACACCGTTCTGTAGAGTAGCCGAGCAGTCTTAAAGAGGGCACGATGTACGAGTCCACTATGTCTCGGTAATGTTTTCCAGTGGTTAACTGCTGTCAGTTAAATCTAGGCTAGAAATAAGGCACGCTGTTTTGTGTCCCGACTCAGATTATCGTAGAACTTTTGCAATGCAAGACTTTCTCATCATAATGGTGATTGGATGTTAAGTCATCCTTTAGCTGCTTTTGATCAGCTTTATTGGCCTGGACTGTCTGAGTCTTTTAATAACGGATCAATTAATAAGATAGGCTTTCAGAATCTGGACACTTCTCATGGATTTTCCTTAGTCTTGCATCTCCCCTGACGTGGGGCGAAGAGGCCACGCCATTCTGATGCCAGCGTAACTAATGAAGTGCGAGGTGTACGGCCCATCCCTGTCCCACACCAACAGCATTCCCTCTCCAAAGCAGAGCTGCCGCCTCGGGAAGCGATGCCTTTTTGGGGCCCTTCCTGTTTCTGAGTAGCACATCCCTCCCCTGTGTCAGAGACCACCTTTGTCCTTGCCTTTGCATTTAAGTTTGAATGCAGGCGATTGGACCCACCTGGAAAGAACAGAGTAAAAGGGAGGGGCTGGGCACAAATTCGGGTAGCAGGGTGACGTTTCACTTCAGCAGCTGGGTCCTGGCTCTGCTCTCGAACTGCATGTTCAGCAACGACTGACCTCCCGCACCAGGTAAGCGGGGCTCTTAACCCTGGGTGCCCGCATGGCAACCAGGGGCCGCCCTGCGACAGCCGGGCGCCCCCTCGTTTTCGGGCCTCCAGCACGGTACAGCCCAGCCGCCGCCCGCAGGACGGGGGGGGTGTGTGTCTCGGAGCTGGCGGCAGCTTCTGCACCCCCTCCCCGCCCCGAGGCCCGCGGCGGCAGCAGCGCTGCAGGCTCCGGCTCCTCAGTCCCGCGCCGCCGCCGACAGAGGGAGCGACGGCGCCGTGCGGGCCTGCACAACCCCGGCGCGGCCTGGTGTGGCCCGGCCCCCCCCCTCCCCGGGGCTCACGCCGCGCCCCGGGGGGCCCACGGGGCACTGAGGGCCCCGGTACCGAGCCGAGCCGCTCCGCCTTCCCGCAGGTCCCTGGGCCCCCCCCCCATCGCACGGCGCCGGGGGCTGCGGGGCGAGGCTGGTGCCGGCCTTGCCCGCCTCGGCCCCGCTCCGCCCCAGCCACGTGACTCCCGGGGAGTTCTCGCGAGACGTCCTCCCCGCCGCCGGGGGGGGGGGGGGGAGCGCCCGCGAGGTTTCCCGTTTCGCGCGCGCCCCCCAGCGCTCTCGCGAGAGTGGCGCCCGCCGACTGCCGACGGGGTGGACAAGATGGCGGCGACAACGACCATCTCCCTGGTGAGCGGGCCGGGCGCGGGCGAGCCGGGGGGCGGCGGGCTCAGGCTGACCCGCTCTGCGCAGCGCCGGCCGGGACGGAGCGGGGGGGGGCGCCTCGCCTCGCCTCGGCCGCGGGGCGTCGTGTGCGGCGGGCCCGGCGGCGGCCGCCTCGCGGGGGGGGGTCCGTCGTCCGCGAGGCCTCCCCGCCTGTGTCGCTCGCTCCCGAGGCCCGCGGGTCAGGGCGATCGCGGCCGCCTCGCCGAAGGTCCCGCTGGTGCGGCGGGTGGGGCGTCCGCCCCGCCTTAGCGGTGGCTGCCCCGCCGGCAAGGCGCCCCGTTCCCCCTCCGCCCCGCCGGAGCTCGCCGGGGTGCCCGGCTGAAGCGGGCCGGAGCCGGGGGGCCGCGGCGGCGGGCCCGAGCGGGCGGTGCGGGGCTGCTCGGGGGGCCGCTGGGCTGACGGAGGCGGGCGGTGGCTTTTTTTTTTTTTTTTTAAATTACTTGGAAACAGAAGTGCTGAGGTACCAACAGGCTGACTCCTGTTCTTGCCTCTGCCGTCAGAGTGCTTCCAAAGAATGTTTATCAATATGGTGATAGGCGCTTTATATATATAAAAATATATATATAAAAATATATATATAAAAATATATATATAAAAATATATATAACAAAAATATATATAACAAAAATATATATAACAAAAATATATATAACAAAAATATATATAACAAAAATATATATATATATATATAAAAAAACAGGTACCGCCGGTGGCCATAAAGTGTGCTCTGTACCGGCACTGCTGCTGAGGGAATAGCTTTTCCCTGTGCTAGGGTACGTGCGCCTTCCTCTCCTTGGGCTTGCTTGCTGGTCTCAAGAGTTCACTTAGAAAGATCTAGCTCGGTGCTAGGGCTTTTTAAAAAATTATTTAGCAGAGGCTTCTTTCCCAGAGCCTGGTGGCCTGAAGGTAAAATGGGAGATGCCGGTCACCTTTCCTGACACAACAGGTTAGGTGCCCAGCGGGTGGTGGTGATTTTCCTCTTGCTTCCTCTGTGCATTCCCGAGAGGATCCCAATAGTATTGGTTTTTGTAAGAGTTCTTTGTGTTTTCGGGAACATTCTTTAGAGGTCTCCTGAATGGACTGCTAGTGTTGTAAGAAAGCAGAACACCACTGGCGTTTCAGGGGCTTGTGTTAGCCTTAAATAGGAGGAATTATTCACTGGGGTGCTATTAGCCTTCCTTGGACCAGTTCTCTTATTTTTGGCTAACTTTGGAATTGTGTAAAATGGAAATATGAAACCTCTTAGGCGTCAAGCCTCCGGGGAAGGTCGCCTGTAGTATAACTGTGGGTGCTGGGGAGTGGGGGGTGGCCAGGTGCATGAGCATCCGATGATATTTGGAGGGAGCGCATGGAGTACATACCAGGGTATTTCTTAATGTGTGTGTGTTTTCTGCCTTTCCCCCGTCATTATTTTAGTAGAAAATACTGGATTTCTCTCATGAATAGCTCTAATTCTAAAACTGCTCTATTTTTCATTAAGGATCTGCCTTTGTACCCTGAAGGAGTTGTCTTTCATGGAATTCCTTTTTTGAATTCACAATTATTGGTGCTTATAATCGGGAGCAAATACGAGCAACTCTCACTTTGTTTCCTGTCTCATCTTTGCTTAATTAGGACTTCATTAAGTTAGGAGGTTTGCCAGGTTGATGCTGGGAATGCGTGCTCAGGTCTTAAGCATGTGTGGTTAAATTTAATTCCAAAGATGATCGAGACCAAAGGAACGTTGTATCGCGTAGCATGTGTGATGAGGACATCAGATTTGGGTTTTCCTCAAAGTGAAGGCAGTGTCTGTCCTTTACTTCACAGCACGCTGCTTCAGCCAGTTCGTTTGCTGTCACTGCATAATTTGGTATATGCATATTTTAACATAGCAGTGCATGCATTTCAAAGCCCAAATAATTGGCTAACGTTGTAACAACCAGCCATGACACAGTTTTGCGGCATGGGAGTGAGACGCCGCGGTGCCCAGTCAAACAGAAGATGGTCAGAGTTGCAAGTGTGTACAGTGAGTGATCCGGGCCTTGCAGCAATAAGCAGAAAAATAAAGACCTTGCTTCAGAGTTTCTATTTATCCATGTCTGTTAGCTGTTATAAACAAACGTAGTCAGCACTAGAAGAAACCGTTGTGTTACTTTTCTACAAATCTGCCACTGGGCTTGGGTATTAAGAGCAGAGTATGGTGAGTTTGATTACTTTTGTTTGATGGACTTCAAACCCCAGGCATTCAAGCTGAAGCCCGTTGGCTTACCCTGTCACGTTGAAATGGACGTTCAGTCAGCGCGTTCTCCTGTTACAGGCGCAGCATTGCATCGGGTCCAGGCGAGTCTTGATGAACCGGTGATTATTCTTGGGGCTAGGAGCAAGAGTCGTATGGGCCCCAGGAGTGTCAGAGCCGGCGCTGATGTAGCGGGCGGCTGTATCGGCAGGGTGGCCTGTAGGTGAGTGCAGGAAAGCAGCAGAGCAGTCCCGTTGCTGAAGGAAGTGCACAAGTACCGTGGCAGGTACAGGAGGTGAGGAACAAGATGGGTGTTTTGAATATGCCCATGTTATTCAGCAGTGTTTGGCTACAGAATAATTCAGAATAACAGATGTAAACCATGTCTCTGTTGGTACATCTGTCGCTTCCAGCATGTTTTGACAAGAGGCAGTAGATACCAGGAGCAAAGAAGTTAAAAGGATTAGTTAGACAAAAGATTGTGTTGGAATAGGAGCCACGCGATGGAAGGAAGTAGCTTTTTTTATTTCACTTGCTCTCAGACTAGGTGGTATCACAGTGTTTAAATGACACAGTGTAAGAGACAGCCCCTCCAGGAACAAGAATTCCAGCCTGAGTGTTTCAAGCTTGTATTCCATATGGGCTTTGGTAGTATGACTGGAAGATGTTTGTTTTAAACTTCAGGGCTGCTAAACATCTTAAATAGAGCATTCGTTCCTGCCAGCTTCACACAGTGAGTTAAACCACTTTTTTTCAAGTAGGATCTTTCATAAACTGTATGTTCTTCACGTGAGTTTAGTTTTCATTTTGCTGGAAATAAGGTGAATCTGCCCATCCACAGTTCAGCAGCTTTTTTGCCACTATGTGTTCTACCTTGCTGTGCTTGAACAACTGACGTGTGGTCTTGGTGTTAGTGGGCCTTGAAGTGAAGACCCAATTCAAATGTCCCCACAAGCACCTTTGGCATGATCCCTGGCTTCTTGATTCCACTTCAACGTGAGTGCCTCTATCTGTTTTAAATCTTCCATGCTGGAAAGAAAATCGACTGCTCTATGATGTGACCAGGAAGTTGGCCTGAAGAAAGTCCAGTGCTTCCGCAGTCCTGCCAGAAGAGCTGCAACATTCACTTTGTTCAGGGACAACTTAAATCATGAAGGCTGGCTAGAAAAGCTTGAGAATTAAGGACAAAGGAACCTCAATTAAGAGGGACCCAGTTCTGGAATTTGGTAGACTAGATCTTGCTTCCAGTTAACTTCCTGACAGTAGATTTGTGGTGCAGGCTGTGCTGTTGTGCTGGAAGCAGTTAAATGGGAAAAATAATTAAAATAGAAAGCAGGGGGCTTTTGTTTGTCAAACGGAGTGCATCTTGTGAGGAACCGAGTTGGGTCTTACAAATGATAAGTCCAAGTTCCAAAATGTTTGATGCTTTTGAAGTTGTAGCATTTGCTTATCAGACGTGATAAATGTACCTTACACTGAGCCCATCAGTGAATGCTTACTGAATGCATCTTACGGGAAGGCTGTGCACGTTGGTTAGAATACAAGATGGGAATTCACTTCCTTACCTAGCCTGTTCTCTTTCCAGTCCGACTGCTGCTGGGAAAATGTGTCCCTATGTCTCATTTGATTTTTTAGGTAGAATTAGACTTTACACTGAAGTAGTTTTGCAACTGCAGTTTCAGTTGGTGCCCAATGCTTTTGATTACAGCAACAGGTCTGTACTACTGTGTTTTGTCACCCAGACCGTTTCTGTTGTGGCACATGGCATTGCTCTGCTGGCTGATGCTGTTCTTACACACGTGTTTTTCTCAGCACTTGCTTTGAATCCGTTATCCCACGCTGTTGCCATAGGCCCTGCCCCTCAGCCGGGCGTACAGGCGGGCTTCCCGTAGGGCAAACTCTTCCTCCTGATGCCAGAGCAGTAACAATTGTTTTCCTCTCTGCATCTCAGATGGTGTGCCATGCCCAATACCTCCTGTCCCCCTCCCGGCTATTCCTTAAAACATGGGTAACCTCAGGTGCAGCATTCAGTGGTTCGGTTTACTTAAAAGAGGACAGGAGGAAGAGAAACAAGTTGCTGAGCTGTTTTATGATGCTGGCTCCCTTCTGGACCTACGACTGCCTCTCATGAAAAATGTACGGATGTGCTGCTTCCTGTTGGCATCTCCTGCCCCCAGCACCCGAGCGATCCTCACTGTGTGTGTACTTGTGGAGGGTGCCAATAGCCTGGGGTGGCACTCCCCCAGCACGGTCCTTAAACGGCCCTTAAACTGTGATGATGATGACAAATCATAGAATCACCTCGGTTGGAAAAGACCTTTAAGATCATCGAGTCCAACCGTTAACCTAGCACTGCCATCCCACCACTAAACCCTGTCCCTCAGCACCTCATCCATCCTTCTTTTAAATACCTCCAGGGATGGGGACTCCACCACCTCCCTGGGCAGCCCCTTCCAGAGCCTGACAAACCTCTCGGTGAAGAAGTTTTTCCTAATGTCCAGCCTAAACCTGCCCTGGCGCAGCTTCAAGCCATTCCCCCTCGTCCTATCGCCCATTTCCAGGGAGCAGAGGCCGACCCCCACCTCGCTCCCCCCTCCTCTCAGGCAGTTGTAGAGGGCGATGAGGGCTCCCCTCAGCCTCCTCTGCTCCAGACTAAACACCCCCAGCTCCCCCAGCCGCTCCTCGTATGACTTGTGCTCCAGCCCCCTCCCCAGCTTGGTTGCTCTCCTCTGGACCTGTTCCAGCAAGGCAACATCTTTCTTGTAGTGAGGGGCCCAAAACTGAACACAGGATTCGAGGGGCGGCCTCACCAGCACCGAGTACAGGGGCACGGTCACTGCCCTGCTCCTGCTGGCCACACCACTCCTGATACAGAAGTTTACCTTATGGGGACACGTACCAATTCAGTAGTTCCAAGGGGTCTTTGTTTTGTTTTGTGGGGTGTATTTTTGTTTTTAATTCATAGCCACTCACTGCCCAGTTGTTAGTGGGAGCACGTGGGTTAACTCGCAGAGCAAAGGCAGTACCCTCCCTGTCCCTGCCAGGGATGTATTCAGGGAAGGACTGCCATATGCTACTTCTGGTGCAGACTTTATCTTCCCAACAAGTAAGTGTTTTATCTGCTTCTCATAAGTAGCCATGGGAATCAGTTAAAATGGTGGTATACTTCTGGGACAAACCTAAGTGACATTTAATTGAGTTGCTGAGGGAAGAGCATGTCTGGGAAACATTTGACTGGGGGAGAGTTAAGCCTCAGCTTTTTCTCCTTCTCCTAACATTACTGAAATGACTTCACCTTTGCGTTGTTAGGTGGCTCTTGCTGCTGCCTTTGGTATAGGAACGTGCAGCCTGCAGGCAGCGTGAGTGATTTATTGAAATACCTGCAGGATTGTGTTCTCAGCAAGTCCACCATATTGAGAGCGCTCAGAATCACTGCAGGGCAACCCTGCACAGATCTTTCTAGGAGTTCGCATTTTGCAGACTGACAAACTTGCAGCTTACTGATTGCCTGTGAATTGGGAGGGTTTTTGAAGAACATCAACCATGCACATATACGTTGTTCAGCAGGAAGGCAATTAGCAGCAGCAAGCAGCTACAGCAAAGGTGTGAGTAGCAACAGGTCCTCCTTGTAGTTCTGACTGTAAAAGTTAAACTAACCATGCTCGGCTTTGACTGTAAAGTCACGTGGTACCGGAAGCAGCTGTGCATCTGTATTTGAGATCTAAAATTCAACAATGGTATTTGTGGGATACGTTTCCTTAGCCTGGAATAGGTAATTAAGTTCCCCGTGAGGCTTATGAGGACCAGTACAAGTTACTTCAAGACTGCATGCATTCTTTTTTTTTTGACCTGAAGCAGTTCTTAAATCTCTTTTGCGTGTTTGAAATGGCTCATGGTTTCTGTAGTGCTGCCACAAGAAAGATACACTTGGAACGTGCAGTGGACTATATGTATGCTGCTTGTGGTGACAGAGTGGGCAGCAATACAAAACTCTTGTGAAAGTATAGCTAATTATGAATGTAATTCCGATGGAATTGCTCAGTAGCTTGATTGGTACCTTTTAGTGTTAGAAATGGAATCACCTGTTATCATGATTTAATCAGTTAATGTCTTGCTAAAGAAACTTATATTTTTAAACCAATTAAGTAGTCTGAGACATTTGGTGCCGCTGCTTTTGACAGCAGTCCTGTGAGAGCGGTGGTGCGCGTCACGGCTTGGGGCATCGCTCCTGGATATACATCCATTGTAAATGCTCCTTTAGCGCGTGGTGCCTCCTTGCCCGCAGTGTTGGTCCTTCAGAATGGTGTGCAGTCCTTCTCGGCTTGCTGTTTACCTCATTTCTTGGTCTTGTGAACTTCTTTGCATCGCTTCTGCGTCTCTCCTACACTCTTTCCGGACTTGACATTCTTTAAAATATATACACACACCAAAAGAGGATACAGTACATCTCTGTCTTGCCAGTTCCATTTATAAGGATAAAACCACTACAGTGTTATTTGTATGCATTCAGTAATATTATTAGCACGTTTTGCCATATCATAATATATGCATGGGGGATTGCTTGCCTGCCTTTCTTTTTGTAGTCTTAAAATCCTAGCCGAGTTTGATAACTTGTCCTTTCTCGCAGGAGGGATGTGTGTTCTCTGTTGGTGACTTCAGTGGCAGTAAGCTTCATCAACCAAAATTAAGTTCACTTGGATGTCCTGTGCATTTCTGGAGCACTAGTTTAACCACAGGACTCTCTTCTAACTGGTCTGGGACAAGAGATCTGTCTACTAGACTATGTTCGTATTTTAGTGAGGCTAAGGTGAAATTACTGTGAATGTTCCTTATCAGGATGGTTACTTTTTAATCAGAGCTGAGAAGTAATTATGGGGGGAAACTGTTTGTGTGTGAAGTGCCTGCTGGCTCAGCTTGGCGTGGCAGGCAGCTGGAGCTCTCATGAGGAGGGTGAGCAGGAGAGAGGAGCAGCCTGCGGTCCGTCGGCCCGAGGAGTTTCTCGCTTTGCATGGTCATGCCACCCCCTTGCCCTCACCTCCCGGGGCTTCTGCCCTTGCTCGTGGCAGGTTCTGGACCCGGTTTGTGAGGCTTTAACTTAGCACCGTTTACGAGGTTCACATCCTAAAAGGATCAATTGTGGAAATGGTTGCTGGATGCTGCTTAATAGGCTTTTTGCATACAGCATCACAGGTACTGTGGCAATCCACGCTTCAGCAATCCAGTTCCCTCAGCCTCTCTGTAAAGGGCAAGTGCCTCAGCCCCTCCGCAGTCTTGATGGCCTTTGCTGGACATGCTCCAGTTGATCAGTACTTTGCCTTGGGTGCTCCGAAAGGGATGCAGTGTCTAGGAGTGGTCTAAGGAGCGCCGAGGAGGGGACATCTCTCCGTGGGCTCTGTTCCTCCTGTTGCAGCCCGGGGTGCTGGTGCACTTGCGCAGCAAGGAGGCTTGGCTCGTGTTTAGCCCGCTGACCACTGGGACCCCTAGTTCCTTCTCCACAGAGCGACTCCTTGGCCTGGACCACTGCAGGGGGTTAGTCTGTCCCAGGTGTGGGATGTAGCGTTTGTCCTCCTTGGGTTTCATTAGCTTTTTATAGGCAGTAAATTTTTTATATGTATGACATAAGCTGTGTTGGGGAGCTCAAGAGATTCAATCATGTTTCATGCTGGCAGAAGCCATTTTGGAGCCTAAGGGTGTCAAATAAGACAAGAGAGCTGTCTTCTGCTAAGAGCTAAGCGGCGGAGAGAACTTGTGGTTTGGAGGAACCCAGCATGTACGTTGGAATTATCGTGAGCTCTCTGGCCGCACTTACTGCGTTGTCTGTAGCGGCATTGAATGGAGAAGGGTTAGCTGAAGGATTTGTCAGTCAGAAGGTGGGCTGATGGTCAGGGGAAATGGCGATCCCTTTGGGGAGGGAGGAGCAGGTTTCCTTCTCTCTTACTTTCCTGTTTGTAATCAAGAGAAAGATGATCATGTGCATCTTGATTTATTTTAGCACTGTATTGTAGCCTGTCAGGAACAGTCATTTTCTTCCTTTGGGAGCTAAAAATTGAGTTGCAAATGATTTCTGGGTTCCATGAGAGACAGGTGATAACGCAGAGCATACTGTATGTAAAGGCAACACCTAGAGGATTGTGTTTATTTCTCTGCTCATCCAGTGGGAGGAGGTCTGTCAGGTGCAGTGAGAAGGCATCACAAGGAGTTGTTTCAAGATCAAGTTGTACATAGATCACCTGGGTGCGTGTATTTAAGACTTCTTTTCAGATGTGGAGTTTGCATAGGATTTGCTCCTCTGGGAAAACTACGTTATACTACTGGACAACATTAGTGAGATTTGTCATGGAATCTCCTTGTTCCTTTAAATAGAGATGTTACTGGCCAAGTGTGCAGTCATGTGAACAGTTTGGTCATGACATGCTAGAAAAATGAGACGTTTTGAGAGGTTTTAATCCCTGCCCATTCTCTATAGAAGACGTCTGGTAGGATGGTGGAAAAAACTTGGACATGCTGCGTGCTCTGGATGTTGGCAGTACATTAGCTGCACATGCTAACGGTAACAGGAGAGATGACTTGCTAGCACTGCTGTTCCCATTTGGGGGGGGGAAGTCTTCTATAGGGGGTGGCAAGGGGTAGTTGCTACAGAAATTCCTGAATAGTACGAGGTCATTGTGCCCAGAAAGGCTTGCAAAGCTACAGAGTTTACAGCTGAATCCTCAAAGGTTTTGACAGTAAATAGAGGCAAAATACTTAAATGTATATGTGAAGAAGGACCTTTCCTGAAAAATAACTTACTGTGCAAGTAAAAACACCGCCTTTGACCAGGCACTTGGGCGATGCTTCCCCAGCTTCACTGCCGGTGTGGGGTGTTGTAGCGTGACAACACTCGGATGAGTACAGGCTCCCAAGCGCTGATGCGGGTGGTAGAGCAAGGATTAAACTGAGTATACTGGCCAGGTGTACGTCAGTCCTTTTTCCACCTCTGTTTTATTTAATCTTGGTGTTGTTTGCTTGTTATGGTTCCTAAAATAAACAAGATTCTGTGTTTTTCTTTCTCTTGTGTGTGTTTATACTTCAGAGAAGTTCTCAGCCATGTAATAAATTTCCAACGAATGTGCCTGAACTCTTGGAGTTCAAACCACCTTAAAGGGCCAAGCAGCGCTCAGAAGCGATGTTCATAGCAACAGGTATACAGTTTCTTTTTACTTCTCTTTTTTCAAAAGGAGCTCCTTTCTCCTGCTTCTGTTGTCAACTTCTCTCCCATTTTTCTTGTTCTCTCCTAACTGTTACAGTGCACTTAAATTAGGCGGTTTTCGGGGTGGCCAGCCTTAGTATAAAGCACGGAACGCTTTTCAACAGTTGCCATTACGTTGCTGCCTAGCAGACTCAGATTAATTGTGATGAGGTTTTCTTGGTAGTGGTATTACCAGGAAGTTGAGCCAGGAAGGAGAGAAGCAGTAGCTTCGGTTCTCTGTGCATGGCGATGGAGACTGGGATTATTTTACACAATCTGTTGCTTTTCAGATAGACTGGGGTAACAGAGGGCGGTAGTCTTCCTTGAAGAAGCTCTCAGTGTTGAAGGGTACACGATGACAAGCTGTTACCGCTGTAGCACTCATCAGCAAAGGCACATATCTTTGGTTTCCTTCCAGATGGATGTGTGGTGACAAAGAGCTTGCAACCAGTGGTGCCTGGGTCTGGCTTATCATAGAATCATAGACTCATACCGTCACCATAACCGGTGACGAGTGGTGTCCCTCAGGTGTCCGTACTGGGACCGGTGCTGTTTAATATATTCATCAATGACTTAGACAGCGAGATCGAACGCACCCTCAGCAAGTTTGCGGACGACACCAAACTGAGTGGTGCGGTTGACACACCAGAAGGATGGGATGTCATCCAGAGAGACCTGGACAGGCTGGAGAGGTGGGCTTCTTCAGCCTGGAGAAGAGAAGGCTGCGGGGAGACCCGATTATGGCCTTTCAGTATCTAAAGGGGGCCTATAGGAAAGATGGGGAAAATCTTTTTAGTAGGGCCAGCTGTGACAGGAGAAGGGGTAATGGTTTTAAACTAAACCAGGGTAGGTTTAGACTGGATCTAAGGAAGAAATTCTTTACAACGAGGGTGGTGAAACCCTGGCAGGGGTTGCCCAGAGAGGGGGTGGAGGCCCCATCCCTGGGACCATTCCAGGCCAGGTTGGCCGGGGCTGTGAGCAACCTGATGTGGTTCAAGGTGTCCCTGCTCCTGCAGGGGGGTTGGGCTGGGTGACCTCTAGGGGTCCCTTCCAACCCAAAACATTCTATGATTCTATGATTAGGTCCTTGTGTTGTTCAGTGTAGCTATGAACTTCAGTCTGAAGGGACCAGTGAAGTAACTGCTCTAGAATGTTGTATTCAGATACTTGTAGAATATGTGTTTGTGTTAGAGCAGATGCAAAATAAACCCTCCTATGTTCATTGATCCTAGAAAATGCTCACAAACCCCTTGTGGTGAACTTGAGACTGAGGGTACAAAACCAACAGTCTCAATTGTTGCTGTAAAATAGAGAGCGAGGATGATCTAGGCCATACCTCTTAACGTCAGCGAGCTCATCCTGCGGCTTGCTTTACTTTCAAGGTAGGTGAGCTCCTACTCCTTGCCCTTGATGGTCTGGCTGAAGAACGAAGGAGGTGGTGCAGCCTGGTAGGAGGCAGCGGGCAGGCTGCACTTGCTGGTAGGCTGAGACAAGTGGGCTAATCTGGGAGAAACATGACAGTTGGTAAAGGAAGTGCTTAGAAAAAACCTTGCTTTCTGCTATTAACTTAGGGGTTTTCCCCTAACTTTCATACTGAAAACCAGTAGTGTTCATGGGCACGAGTCTTTTCAGCCTCATGTGTGCCTACTACTGAACAGATTAGGATATTTGTCCATTCTGGTATTTTAAGTGGTTGATGTTGAACATTGAGAGAAGAAATTAGCTCTGCTTTTGGTGGATGATACAGACAGACCTTAACGTGAACAGCAGAGGCGGGCCCAGATCCTGCTGCTTTGAGCTGAGAAGGCGGCGAGGTTCTGAAATGGATGGTTCCAACAATGGGACCGTTGTGCTGCAGTCACGCTCGCTTCTTCCTCTGTTGCATTCATTGGGTAGGGAAATGGAGTTCCCCTGTGGCGCCTTGAGTGACTCAGTCAGACCAGTCCTGCTCTGCATCCTCACAAGAAATGGACAGGATTCTGTTGGGAAAGTGAACACAGCGTACCTCCCAAGAATAATTTTCTAGTCCAGTAGTCACTGCCACTGAAATGAGTTGCCAGAGGATCTGAAGATAAATAATGACTGGGCAGTGTGATGGCAAATGTTGCATTTAACATCTTAGAACATACAAAGTAATGTGTGTATGGTTGGGAATCCTGTAATTATAGAATCACAGAATTGTTTGGGATGGAAAAGACTTTAAGATCATAAAGTCCAGCTGTTAACCCAGCACTGCCAAGTCTCCACCCCCAAACCCTGTCCCCAGGCGCCACGGCTGCCCGGCTGTTCAATCCCCCCAGGGCTGGGGACTCGACCCCTTCCCTGGGCAGCCCCTTCCAGCCCCTGACAGCCCTTGGGGGAAGGAATTGTTCCCCAGGGCCAACCTCACCCTGCCCTGGCACAACTGGAGGCCGGTGCCCCTCGTCCCATCGCCCCTTCCCTGGGAGCAGAGCCCGCCCCCCCAACCCCCCCAGCTCCCCCAGCCGCTCCCCAGCAGCCTGGGGCTCCAGACCCCTCCCCAGCTCCGCTGCCCTTCTCTGGACACGCTCCAGCCCCCCCAGGGCCTTCGGGGAGGGAGGGGCCCAACCCTGACCCCAGCACTCGAGGGGCGGCCCCCCCAGTGCCCAGCACAGGGGCACGGGCCCTGCCCTGCTCCTGCTGGCCACACCACTCCTCATACAAGCCAGGATGCCGCTGGCCCTCTTGGCCACCTGGGCACCCTGCTGGCTCCTCTCCAGCCCCCTCTCGACCAACCCCCCCGGGGCCTTTTCCGCCGGGCAGCTTTCCAGCCCCTCTGCCCCACGCCTGGAGCGCTGCCTGGGGTTGTGGTGACCCCAGGGCAGGACCCGGCCCTTGGCCTTGTTGAGCCTCACCCAATTGGGCTGGGCCCATGGATCCAGCCTGGCCAGGTCCCTCTGCAGAGCCCCCCTCCCCCCCAGCAGATCCACACTCCCACCCAGCTCGGTGTCATCTGCAAACCGACTGAGGGTGCCCGCGATCCCCTCATTCAGATCATTGATAAAGATGTTAAACAGAACTGGCCCCAATACTCAGCCCTGGGGAACACCACTTGTGACCGGCTGCCAGCTGGATTTAACTCCATTCACCACAAGTCTTTGGGCCCGGCCATCCAGCCAGTTTTTTACCAAGTGAAGAATAAGCCTGCCCAAGCCATGAACAGCCAGTTTCTCCAGAAGAATGCTATGGAAATGGTGTCAGAGGCTTTACTAAAGTCTAGGCAGACAACATCCACAGCCTTTCCCTCCTCCACTAAGCAGGTCATAGAAGGAGATGGGGTTGGTCAAGCAGAACCTGCCTTTCATAAACTCACGCTGACTGGGCCTGATCACCTGGTTGTCCTGAACATGCTGTGTGATGGCACTCGAGATGATCTCCTCCATGACCTTCCCCAGCACTGACGTCAGGTCGACAGGCCTGTGGTTCCCTGGACCCTCCTTCTGGCCCTTCTCCTAGGTGGGTGTCACACTGGCTAACCTCCAGTCAACTGGGACCTCCCCACTTAGCCAGGACTGCTGATAAATGGTGGAAAGTGGCTTGGCGAGCCATTAATTAATTTATTTGGTGAGCCAAATAAACTGATTATGTGTGCAATGTGACAGGTTGTAAACCAGCCATTTTCCCCTTCATCCACTCTTCAGGGTTTATCTGCTTAAGAGGAATGTGACCCCGCTTTCTACCCAGTGAGTAAAATAAAAAGTTTTGTTAATGAGCTGACTAAGCAGCATTTAGGATCAGTCCCCTCGCCCCCATCAGTTGGGGGAAAGGATTCCTGGCAGCCCTGCTTCGAGGGAAATGCAGGTGCAGAGTCTCCGTGACAGCCCGGAGGGGTGTCAGCTGGGGGGGGGTTAGTGTGCAGAACCGCACAGTGTCACCGCCCTGTCCCCAGCGTACGGGCCACAAGGGCGAACGGGCCAGCAGATGGGGGTTGCAGCCTTCATGGCAGGTACTCAACGGCCTTGGTGTTGAAGGGCTGGCACATTGCACCTTCTGTGCTTGCAGTTACCACAGGGTAATTACCGTAGGTAAAGCGGACGCTTAGGAGGCCTTGAGTTTTGGGGCTCTTGTGCTCTGTGTTTCGCCCCTTTTAATGGGAGAACCTGAGGATTGCTACCTCGGGCCTGTGCCAAGGTGCCTTCTGAGAAGCTGCTGCTTTTCCCCTCTCTGCTGCTCTTTATTTCTTGAACTTGGCAATTTCTGTTACTTCCATAATAATCTTTAAAACCTAAATTGTTACCCCGATTTGAGAAAACCATGTGAATGTGCTTGAGCTCCATTTGTACCTGGGTGGTGTATGTCACAAGAATTCGTGTGGTTAAGTATCTTAACTGTTTTTGCATTTTTCCTCCCCATCACAAACGGAACACTCTACATATCAATATACAGAAAAAATACAAAATACCGTAAGCGAAAAATTGGACTGTCAGGGAACTTGCGATCTAGAGGAAGCGTGTGAGTTGTGGCTGTCGTCTGCTGAGCACTATTGCTGGAGACGCTGTGCAGGGACTGGGCTGATGTTCTCTCGAGCAGTCAGGTGTACGGTGTTTGGCTCTCCTTGTGGAAATGTGTGTGTACTTTTATCTGCATGCTCTGCTATCACGAAGTGCATCTGACGGCTCTGTTGTGCCTTGCTGAGAGTTGTTGCAGCAGCTCATCTCTGTCCATGCGTGTTCCCCTTCGCCTTCTGCTGGATAAAGAGGATGCAGCGAAACGTGCAATTCATGGACAGCCATGATGCAGGAGCTTTTGCTTTTGAAAGATGTGGGTCTTTTTCTCTCTGAGGCTTCAGATGTAGCCAAAAACCAGCTTTTTACTGCTCTACATTTTGGTATTATGTTTGTAAGGTCTTGGTGTACCTCTAAGACTTTTTTTTTTGGAGGAGGAGGAGGAGACCGGTGGTCTTTCAGAGACATTTGGGCCCATGGGAAATGTCGACGTCGTTAGCCGGTGCCACGAGCAGGCTAAGATTGTTCTGAATGAATGGGAACCAAATGAGCGGGAATACTTGCTGCTCCTTCTGCTAAAATGCCAATTATGTTGATGATAGATCTTTTCCAAGTGAGAGCTTTGGTCCTGCGCTTGGAGAGAGCTGGGTTTGTTTTGCCATCCGAATGGGCCTGTTCCTCTTCTGCACTGTGCTTGTTACAGAGTGCTTGCTTTTTTAACTGGAGAACTGGGATATCTGTTAATAGGCTTTTAGTGATGAACCCTGTTTTCACTGTGTGAAATATATGTGATGGCACTTTTGGGATGGCAGAGAGTAATATCCTGAGGATGCAAGGTGGTGGGAAGCTGCTGAATGACTTTAACCAAAGCCAGGTTGGTAGGTATGCCTTAGAGAAACCTGCTGTTATTAATGTAGTAGGAATAACTGACTAGTCGTTTCACGGGAATGGGCTTCAGTGTGAAGCGTGAGCATGAGGCAGGGAAGTCAGTAGAATACTTAGGGCTAACACTTGTTAGCCACGCGTATGTCTGAAATCATGAAGTCAGGTCAGTGGCCCAGAAGCTTCATTCTAGACCTACCCTGATGTTGGGTTTGGGAATCTGTGTGGGCAGGTAGTGTGTGTCTCATACTAAGTATGAGAATAGCGCTGCCTTGTTCCTAGTAGGTGAGCTTTGGAAATGTTTTGGAGAAGACTTTTAAATGAGAACTTGAGAAACTAAGGGTGACAAATCAGTATAGGAAGAGATGGAAGGAGAGAATAGATGGCTACATGTGAGAGGGTTTAGCTGTTGAGAGGTAGGATGGAGATGATGCGAACGAAGACTGGGAATTATTTCGTTTTCTTTTAACTGAAAATCTGGTAGTTAGGGAACTATTTAAGTATCCAACAAGTTCAGCAGCTTGTACAATTGACAGGATAGCTCTCCCGTAGGGAACGGCTAGAATATTGACAGGTTTCCATGAATTGCCAATAAGTTTGGGAAGACTTTTTAGCCAACTATGATATTCTGACATTAAATGGTTTGGGCTTCTGGGAATGAAGAAATTGGTCCCCTTTGTGAGAACAGTTTTTTCATGAGTGTTTTCTGTTTTCTCAGGGTACGGAGTCCATTAAGATGGAAAATGGACAAAGCACGGCAGCTAAGCTGGGGCTTCCTCCCCTCACACCAGAACAGCAGGAAGCTCTCCAGAAAGTGAGTAAACTAGATGTGAATTTGTGGCTCTTGTTTGCTTGGGTTTTTTTGGTTTGTTGGTTTTTCCAAATGAGCATCTGTTACTGACCTTATAAAAGGGAACTCGCCTACCAAGAATATGGATGGGGTAGTGGCCATGCTGTGTGTGGATTCACACTTCCAAATTTGTGCCCAAGAATTACTTGTTTTGGTTTAGAGTTTATAGATGCTTTTTGGGGAGCATGACGTGGAATTTGCGCTTAGGGTGGGGAGAGTGTTTTTAATTTAAAAAAAATATAACCAAACTCCTAAGTAAATAACATCTTAAGATCACATTGTAATTCTAAGACAATATGTAGCTGCACAAAGTTACTGCAAGGAGCAGCCTGTACTCCACAAGGGATAGGTTTCTGATACGCTCCAGCTGGTCTTTTATTCTATCCACAAAAGAACACATCATGCAATATCTCTGTTTTTCACTTACGCTCTTTCCCACGTTGTCGTAAAGAGACCCAGTAGCAAGTACTTTCAACCCATTTGAGCCAGCCTGTTTTAATCTAGATGAAATTTCAGTCCAGCTCTGATTTCTGGTTGTTGGTCCTGTTTTATACAGCTGGTGGGGAGGTTACTGCTGACTTCTTGCCCACTGTCCTGATGGGAGTGAGTGATGCCTGGCTTACTGAGAGGAGAGCAGAGTTGGGAAAAGAGGGAAAAGAAAACAAAACCAGGGAATGTGGGAGCTGTGGGCTAGGTGTCATCCATACTCTGGTGAGGCAGGTATAGTATTGTTCTAGGTAGGCTTCGTGCGAATGTTCCCGTAATGTTGAAGTTGCTTGTGTGTGTGTTGTTTGGCTCACAGTGTGAAACGGCCTCGTTTCCTCTGGCTTCACCGTAGCTGACAGATGTAAATCCCCTTGTCCGTTTCCAGGTTTCCGAAGCACACGTCTCAAAACCACGGTTTAGAGCCTACCGTTCCCTGGCACCTCCCAAACACGTACAGCCATGGAAAGCAGGTGCCTGAGGGGTTGGCTGAATGTGTTTGTACCGTCCCCTGGGAATAGGCACGTGTGTGGGTATTAGGTTTCCCTTGGCAGAGAGCCTCCGTGTCGACACCACTGAGTGTAAAGCTCAGGCTTTGTC
Source organism: Gorsachius magnificus (assembly GCA_034008185.1). Classification (NCBI taxonomy): domain Eukaryota; kingdom Metazoa; phylum Chordata; class Aves; order Pelecaniformes; family Ardeidae; genus Gorsachius; species Gorsachius magnificus. The sequence goes on from CM067082.1 coordinate 427,638, forward strand.
AAATCTGTAGAAGACTGAAAGAAAAAGACAAATCAGTCTTGGGTCTTCAGGCTAGGAACCAGAGAAGGAGAGCTGGAGCATTTTAGTGAGCAAAAGCAGCGGGTTCTCCAAACTAGAATAGGCCAGATGTGATAAGAAAAGAGAGGGGGAGTGCCCAGTCAAGAGACTGGACATGGGGATTTGGAGCCCCATTCCCTTTTGTAGAACCTCTTTGTCCAGATGTTCTCTGAGTGGAAAGGACTTGGAGGAGGCTATCTGTCCTGCCCTCATGCCAGCAGGTAAGGTGCTACGGTGGGATCGAAGGGGCAGAGGGCGGAAGAGGGGAGACGCTAAGTGTGTAGTGCATGCTGCTTTCCTGACATTGTGCCTGGTGCAGATCGAGTCCATCCAATCCTCTGCTCAAGCGTTGCGCTGTATTTCAGGGCTCACAACTCTGAGATGCAGACCGAGACGTTAGTAAGCTGTTGGCCACTGGCTAATGTGCAGTGCCTTAGTGCTTAGGGCTGGAGCACCAGAAAGTTCCGCTGGCAGCCAGTCGTGTGGTTCTGGGGAACTGTGGTGTAAAATCAAACATCGTTCCCGGCTCTGTGGTGTTGTCCTGTGACTACAGAGTCTGTATTTCTTTCTAGGCAAAGAAGTATGCGATGGAGCAGAGTATCAAGAGTGTGCTGGTGAAGCAAACCATCGCCCACCAGCAACAGCAGCTCACCAACCTTCAGGTGAGAGACCCTCTGAGATGCTCCTTCTGTGTCTTACTCTCCCCAATAAGGTGGAGTTCTTTTTGCACTTAGAACCAGAGCACAGCCCTGAGGCCTGCCCGGAGCCAGGTACATGCACTTGTGTTTCCACAGTGAAGCAGAAGTATATTGTCTTCAGCCCCCTGAAGAGACTCCCTTTACTCACCTGCACAAATTGCCCCCAAATTTCACTCATTCAAAGAGTAAATTTTTAAGAGTTTCTCTGCTGTTAGCTGGGCAAATGCTTCTTGAAATGCCAGAAGCCAAAGAATTTGTGGTGGGTTTCACATTCAACTTACCTTTAAGGTGGTGTCTAGGGATACGCAGAACAGTATCCCTCACCATCTCTTCCACTTGAGGGGAGGGTACCTGTCTCTTCTGTTATTGGCAGTGCTACCCTATTTCCCTCCCCTTCACCCAGGTGCGCCCTCAATTTTGGAGGAGTTCCATTGGCTATTCCTGCTAACACTGGAATGCCTATGTACGGGGAGAACCCTTAACTGCTATTTGAATCTCCCTTCCTTCAGAGGTTTCTTGAACACGTCTCTCTGCCTTCCACTCAAAGTTAGGAAGCCCAGAATAATGGCTTTGGGATGATGGTTTTTTTTTTAATGAAGAACCACTGTGGATGTGCTTGCCACATGAGGCGGCTCTGGCCTTTCAGGGCTGTGCATGTTTCTGAGTGTCTGTTCTAGTTGAGGGGCTCCTTTTTAAATGCTGGGGGTGAATCAACGACAGTGGTTACAGAGGTTACTATTGCCTTGAGTCCCCCCTGGGAGAAGACCCTGCTTCCTGAGGCAGTGGCAGCAGCACAACTCCACCCTGACCTGGTGGGACTGGAATCTGCAGGGTCCCAGCGCTGGACAGTCCTTGGGACCAGGCAGTGAGGGGCAAGGAAGGAGAGGCCTCTCTCGCAGGTTCCCTGTGCCGCCGCTCTGCTTGAGTTTTTACAAACAGCCGTAGTATGCTCAGCTCCAACAGACTGAACTCTGTCTTTACTGTCTTTCAGATGGCAGCAGTGACAATGGGCTTTGGAGATCCTCTCTCACCTTTACAATCGGTCAATAGACATATTCACTTCTTCTTGGGCACTTTGTCTTAGTCAGGGCCTAGAGTGGGGAAGTATGTAGTGGTAATACAATGCTCTTAACTCAACCCAGCACAACCCTCCCACATACCCACCTGTTATGGACAAGCACAACAAGCAGAGGCAAAGTGTAAACTTCCCAGAGGAAGACCCTAGGCTGGGTGCAGTCTGCTGTGACACTGGCAGTCGGGGTCCTGGAGTCAGTTGGCAAAGAAAGCTTTAGATTTCGAACAGTTCTGAACACACCTGTGAAATTGTGGGAGCTGCATTTCTAGGGATGCTACAGTTCTGAGGTCCTGACCTAAAACTAACTGCCAAGGTAACTCACAAATGGGCAATTTCTTATGAAGCAAACTCACAGCACCGGAGACCTGGCAGCTAAGGTGCTGGGGAGGCCTGGGGCACTATAGGTTTGCAGAAGATGTTGTAGCCCAGGTGTAAGACTGCTCTTACTGTGCATGTTTCCGGACTAGGTGAATATGGCATGTTTCCAGTAAAGTAAAAGCAGGATGGAAGTAACAGAACTGCAGGGCTGTTTGGAGAACCTGTGCAGTCCTTTAGTGCTGGAATTTCTAATCAGATGCCACAGAGAGCTTAATTACCTGGGATTACCATCCCCTCCTTTTTCTTAGATGTGTTGGACTATGGCCACTGCAGAAAGTGTCCTATAAGTGCCACTCTGCATGCAAACATTCACTTGTAAATTTGTAAATATTTTTCCATTGTGCTGGAATGTAATATTTGTGCTTGGTATAAAATGCAACCGGAGGCTTGTACTCCAAAATGAAAGATGCAGTAAAACTAAAATCACATGTTTTCCCTCCTTTAGCACTGCCACAGTAGGTAGAGTGTCAGCAGGAGAGCCAAAATAAATTTTACGGGGGTGCCTAGGTTTGGAATGGAATAGAAGCATACATCTTGCTGTGAATTTGGCATAGCTGGTTTCTGAACCTCATGCCCATACCAATTAATACTTGATAGCATAACTCCGTCAATTTTGCTTAAAAAAAATTTGGCTCATTATTCACAGCTGGGAAACAGATCCAAAGTGTGCCCTGGTAATGTAACAGGAAATGTTTAATTTCTCCTTAGCCTCAAGGGCATAGCCAGTACTGTGAATCCTTTTCCCAAGACATTCCTGCCTCTCTAGGGAGCCAGAGACCGCTGCTGACGGGACAGAACCTAGAAGCAGGAGTTTGCTCTGAATCATTCGGCTGTGGTATGGTTCAGGGTAGTTAGGAGGCCCTGTCCTCAGCAAATGCCTTATCCCAAAGCCCATCAGGAATGTAGGAAATGCAGACAGACCTCTGTCCAACACTTTTTCCTGTTGACAAGATCCATCAATTCCTACATGAAGGAAGCGCAGCCTGAACTTCTTATTGCAGTATCTTAGTGCCTGAGATTAAAGCTTCCTGTCTGCTTAATCCTCCAAATATTACAGCTCAGAATTTCCATGTCACTTCAGCAAGATGAGCACAATTTCCTGGCGTCCTATTAAAATTGAAGCTTAGTGATTATGTTTTTGCATCACCTCCTTTGTTTAAAGAAGTACTCAAAGATGATGTTTTGGCTTGCCCTTAAAATAACCATCATAAGCACTTAACAGCGACATTACATAGATTAAAACTATCGGCTGCTGCCTTTATGGTGGTTGCAGATACTTTAAACTCCATTTTGTAGGTGGAGAAAAGGGCCAGTGGCCAGTAAAATCTACTTAGTGTAGCTAGTGCAAACAATGAGGTTTCTCGTCACGAGTTTGACACTCATGTGCTTGGTTCCCAGAGGTACCTTGCATCATTCCCCTGACTTGAGGCTACCGATCCCTGCTACTGATCCACGTATGCCTGTAGGCATCGTGGTGCACCTCAGCTCTGCCTTCCGTAGGCCCAGCTCTCTGATATGTTGCTGATGTAACTCCACCCGCCCTGTTTTTGCTAGGATCTCTGCAGCAGGGTAAGATGTGGATCGCCTCCTGTAAAGGCTGCTGCCGTGGGAGGGGACAAATGCCGTTTTTCTGGCACCTGTGGCATTGATAACTGCAAATGGGGGAACGTCCCCTTTGCATATATAGACCTTCAGAAGGTGACAAATCCCCGTGCCTGGTGCAAGGCTGCAGTGTCTCATCAAAAAGCACTCCTCGTAAACCACTAAACTTTTATCACAGTCTGTGGCACCATGGGTGAGGCACTTCCCTCGGACACTTGGGGTTGGAATGGTGATGGCTCTGAACCCATAAATGGACACACTACACTGACTGAGGGGCTACTGGTCACTGGCTTTCCTGCACCAAAGCTGGGAATGTGTTGGAGAACCTGGGAGACAACACGTCAGCTGTCCTGCCTGTACACGTGCCATAGTCCTCCTAGTCACAGCATTGCAGAGTAAATTGAAAAACAGCTTATTTTTAACTGTGTGAAATACTTAAACCCAGTCAAGAGGCAAGCTTAATATCACTTCAGGAGCAGCAGTATGGGGTGAGAACCGTTCCTATTTATAGTATCCCTGCTGTATTGAATAATAGGAGTTGGACCTTTACAGTTTGCTTCCTCCTCTGGTCAATGTCACTCACATACGGGTACTAGGAGGGAGAAGGGTTTCCTCAGGTACAGTTTGAGTCCCCGCTTCTGTGACTACCACAGATAAAACGCTGTCCCTTCTGTTTTGCCATGTGAGTTGCAGCATCCCCGGCCACGTTAGAGCTGATTGTGCTCGTTACAGCACTCTGAACGTAGGCCTCTCGCAAAGGCCTGGGTTAAAGACCCTCTGAAGCAGCGGAGGTGGGGAAGAGGTGGTGGTTCAGAGCTCCCTGCTTTGGTGCCAAGCACTGCGGTGCTGGGGAGGGAGAGAGGCATCGAGCGTAACGCTGCGTTTGCCTACTCTGCAACAGTCTGTAGCCCTTACTGCTTTACATTTGTCCCATCTGTTCCACGCGGAACAGGAATGAAGCCCTGCGCATATCTCCAACGCACTGTAATTCAGTCTTGCTGATCATAGGGAGCTGCCTCTGCAGAGACCTAATTTCTGCCTTGGTCCCAAGACGTGCTGCTAGGAGATGCTGGCCAAACCTGTGATTTTTTTTTTTTTTTTTTTTTTATTTTGATTTTTTTTTTTGTAGGCAGCATCTTCCTAGAATAATGTTCATTAGTAGTAGCAGTTCTAGAATTGCAATAAGGGTGAAAAATAATTGAAGGACACTTTTTTGGATACCTGCTGTAAGAAATTTCTGGATTTGTCTTGCAAACAGGTTTTCAGGCATACTTAGGAGAAAATAGCACAGAGACCTTCTCTGCACCGAAACTGCTAAGGGCGGAGTCTTTGGGGGCTGCACCACTATCTGAGCCAGTACCAACAGGCAGTGATAAGTACTAGCACCACACGCTTAACTAAGAAGTTTCATTTAACCATTTGATTTCTTTTCCTTTGCTTTTGAACTGTGCGGTGGAAGTGGTGTCTAGTACTGGATCTCATACTGCCTGGGGCGGGGGGGGGAGGAGGTGGTGTGTGATGCCTGAGGGAGTGGGGAGGAGGTACCCAATTCCAGATCCTTTGCTGCCTGGGAGGATGGGGCGGGGGGAGGGAGCGACCAGGTGGTGCCCGGTATTGGATCTCTTGCTGCCCCTTGCGGGAGGGAGTGGGAGGGATTGCTAATAGTGTCTAGAATTGAGACCTTTGCTGCCTGGAGGGGGAAGCTGTCCTAGAATGAAGTTATTTCCTCCTCCTGCAAGCGTTGCTGGAGATGTGATCAGGCTGGGGAGGGTTAGACCTTATCAGTGGGGTCGGAGTTAAGGCTCCTGAGGTGGCAGATCCCATCAAAGATTTGACTGCCCCTGGGAGTGAGCTGTACTGCTTATCCGCTCCAGCAGTCTGTGCATTGAGCAGGAAAATACTTCTTTATTACTATCTGTGCCAGGCTGTGCTGCAGCCCGGTGAGGAGCTACCTGCTGTTGGGTCATAGCTCCTGGGAGGGCAGGAGGAAGGGAAAGAGGTCCTGACATCCATGACCACCCCCTGATCTAACCAGCCAGTTCTTCTTTCCAATACAGATGGCAGCTCAGAGGCAGCGCGCCCTGGCCATCATGTGTCGTGTATATGTGGGCTCCATATACTATGAACTGGGAGAAGATACCATTCGCCAGGCCTTTGCCCCATTTGGACCTATAAAAAGCATTGATATGTCTTGGGACTCCGTTACGATGAAACACAAGGTTGGTTAACAGCCCTTGAGTGATCTGTTTTTCTCCTCTCCAGGCCTTCTTGAACATATCCAGGAGAAGAAGGAGCCTTTATCCTCGTAGGAAGCAGGCCGCCTTTAGCACTTCAACTTTGAGATCAGGCAGCTATAGACGTTGTTCTGCTTAGCTTTGTGGGATTCTGTGTGTGGCACAAAAGATGCCAAACAGCTAGCAGTCCTGTATGCGGTGGCCTTTTGCTATTAGGCCTCCAGGTATGAGAGGCTCCAGAAGCAGGTAGCCTTGTGTCAGTCCTCCTGCATGCAATTTTCTGCTTTAATAAAAAGCTTCTTTAAGGAGGCATCTTCTCAGGCCACGGTAGTAGGAGTCTGGTATGTGGGAAGCTTTGGCTGCGTTAGCTTGGCACGAGATTCGAGACAAGACATGGCTGGTACGATTCAACAAGTGTATCCTTCTGTCCTAGGGTTTTGCTTTTGTGGAATATGAGGTACCTGAAGCCGCTCAACTGGCCTTGGAGCAGATGAATTCTGTCATGCTGGGGGGAAGAAATATAAAGGTAAGGAGCAGGCATGGTCTGAAAATTCTTAGTTTTCTTTACTGTGAATAATGGGTTTATGCCCAGAAATGCTTCCCACAGCGCTGCAACGTGAAAGATAACCTAAAGTCCATCCCCTGGTAGACCTTGATATTCAACCCATTGAGTACGTAGCGGCTCTGGGTCCCTTTCTCCCTGAGGAGAAACCCCCAGCATGCTAATAAAACCTGGAAACTGGTTCTGGTAAGCTAGCTGAGTTTGTTTTCCACCCACACAGGGAATGGTAGTCTCTTGAGGACAAAGCAAAGGTGATTCTTGCTATTTTAATGCTTTCTCATGTTGTACCTGTGTCGAGAGTAGATAAGTAGCAGCAGACTCTTGTGCCTGTTGAAAGTGCAAGGGACTTCCAAGTGGAGGCCCACCCGTGCTGTACAAAAAGGAGGCACTTGGCGCAAACAGAAAGGGACAAAGGCTTGTAGCTGTGGTTTTTCAGGCAGTAAGAGGGGAACTTGCAGAGGTGAAACACTGTGGGGGGGACGAGATGAGACTAGCGTTTTCTGCAAAGTGTTTTAGGAGGCTGTAGCGAGGTCGGGGTTGGTCTCTTCTCCCTGCTAACAGGTGATGGGACGAGGGGCACCGGCCTCCAGTTGTGCCAGGGCAGGGTGAGGTTGGCCCTGGGGAACAATTCCTTCCCCCAAGGGCTGTCAGGGGCTGGAAGGGGCTGCCCAGGGAAGGGGTCGAGTCCCCAGCCCTGGGGGGATTGAACAGCCGGGCAGCCGTGGCGCTTGGGGCCAGGGTTTGGGGGTGGGATGGCAGGGGCAGGGGGAGTGGTTGGGCTGGGGGAGCTTAAAGGGCTTTGCCAATCTAAACAATTCTGTGATTCTGTATCTTGCATTTATATCTCTAATACACTGCATATCTGCAGTGTCTGATTTCTGAGGGGGTTTTAGGACAGGGAACATAAATGGGGGAAATACGGTGGAGGAGAGAGCAGAGTCTGTCCAGGCTCGCAGTACGTCTAGAATCCACCGTAGTGCGGGTTGTATCCAGAGCTGAGTCAGCTGTTGCCTTTGCTAATTATGGCCTTACGAGGCGTTACTGGGTTTGAAAGGGCAGTTAGGTGGCTGAGTGCTTCTCTGCTGTAACTCTGGGTGAGTCGTGCTGCTGCTCTTCAGAACGCGTAATGGACTGTTTGCTGGTTCTCTGCAGGTTGGGAGACCCAGTAATATAGGTCAGGCGCAACCAATTATAGACCAGCTAGCAGAAGAGGCACGGGCTTTCAACCGCATCTATGTGGCATCTGTGCATCAGGACCTTTCAGATGATGACATCAAGAGCGTGTTTGAAGCCTTTGGGAAGATTAAATCCTGCACGCTAGCCAGGGATCCTACGACAGGAAAACACAAAGGCTATGGTTTCATCGGTAAAATGGCTGGCTGGGCTTTGATGTGGGGTAGGGAGAGTGGCTGGGGGTATCCTCTTTTTTTTTTTTTTTTTTTTCTTTTTTTTTTTCTCCCCTTCTTCTCTCTAGTGGAAGAATTGCATTAAGCAATGGGATAGAAATACATTTGGAGCAGATCTGTGCCTGAACCTAAGTTATAGCCAGATATTTTTACTCACTGTTATGTAGGTTGAGAGAGATTGCTGTGCTGACTGTTCTCAACAATGCTCGTGTGATCAGAGGGGTGAGACGAGTGAGCTAAGCACCGAGGGTCTCCTCACTGGAGCTCTAGACAGTTGGTTTTTGCAAATACAAATCACAGTTGTGTGACAAGAGAGTGACTGGGTTCAGGAGTAGAAAGGGTCATTTGTAAATATTCCTCTTTCTCACTGCAGAATACGAGAAAGCACAGTCTTCTCAAGATGCTGTTTCCTCTATGAACCTCTTCGACCTCGGGGGTCAGTATCTCCGAGTTGGTAAAGCCGTGACTCCGCCGATGCCTCTCCTGACACCCGCTACACCAGGAGGATTACCCCCAGCAGCCGCTGTCGCTGCAGCAGCTGCCACAGCAAAGATCACCGCACAGGTAAGGCATAGGCCGGTGTGACTCGACCAAGTGGATGGTTGTTGTGACCCTGCTGGAAACAAGCATGCAAACTGTCCCAGCCAATGGTATCCACTCGTCTGAATGCAAGCCCTTGGCCTAGATCCTACTCGGTTCCCAGGACTTCACATGCAGAAGCTTGCCCCTGACGCTTGTGAGGATCTTATACGTCAGCATTTTGGAATGGAGTCTGGCACAGCTGATCAGAAATTAAAGAAATGGTGGGGAAAGACCGGAGGGGATTCTTTGGATAGGCAAATCAATGGTTAGGGAAATGGTTACAGTAGAGGCTAAAAGAATGCATGGAAGTACCTGAAAGGGGGCAGACTATTGAGGGCAGGAATAGTTGCATGAGCAACTCTGCTGTTGAAAAGGCTCTGCCTGTGCCGTAAGGTGGAAGACAACAGTAGTAGCTTTAGGCTGTTCTGAACCAAGGAAATGCAGTGATGGAGCAGAATTGGATGTTGATGCAGGAGTCATGGGGTTCTCAGATTTAGTTTGCTTGAAGTAACAGAAGCTCCTGGCTATGACCAGTAGGCACTGATGGAGGAGGATTGTCTTTTGAAGCAACCCCCCCGTATCCATGTCTGTCGTCCTTGCCTTGGGCAGTAGAATCTCCCCCTGTGTCACCATAAACCATGAAAGAAAGGAGTTCCAGCACTGCTGGGTTCTTGGATTCTCACAAGCAAAAAAAATTGCAGAGGTGTGCAGCCTGTATGCGCTGCTAATCAGCTGACAATGACGGTAAATAAGTCAGTCTTGTAGAAGAAGTTAAAGAATTAAAGCTATTAGGAAAAGTTTCTTTAGCCATTTAAGTAAAAGGTGGGGACAGCTAATGACCAGTGTAGTCAAAAGTTACAATGGCCTTGTTACAGCACTGAATGCTCACATAAAGGATTTTCCCCTGCGTTAGAAGCATAAGGCAGACTGTCCAATGATGCACATGGGATTACTGCATCCTAGGTGGGTGTAAAGCTCAGTTTGTCATCTGCAGATTTACACTTTAATAGTTTTGGGGGGGGGGGTTGTAGCAAGTCTGTCACGTCAGGGCTGTTGCTGGATGCCTGAAGAATAGCAAGCATGATACTCGTGTTTAAGGCAGCATGGAAGGCTGGTATCTGCAGACTTTGTTCTCACCCCAATGGTAGGGAAGGATTGAAGATGAGCTTTAAAGGACAAAATTTTCAAAAGAAAGAGATGTGAAAATGTTTGGGTGTTCTAGGGAAATAGCCCTGCTAGATGAACATAACTTTCTTTGATAAGACTACTGTTCTACTTCGTTAGAGAAAAAAAAATAAAGCGTATCCTATCAGCCGTTCAGGAGTTGATGGAGACCCCTGTGAGAAGCTGTTAGACAAGACCAACGCTATTACAATGAGTTTTGAATCATGGAATCGTTTAGGTTGGCAAAGGCCTTTAAGATCATCCAGTCCAACCATTACCCTAACCCTGCCATCCCACCACTAAACCCTGTCACTAGTGAGATGCGTAGCCGAGCGAGAAGAAGAGATGGAAACAAGCTGTGCTGAAATTGCTGACCCTTCCCTCTGGTGAAATGGCTTACAGATGGGTCTTGCTTCATCTCCAGTAAAAATCTGAGTGGCCTTATTCTAGGCATTAGGAGGAGAGTACTACTGCAATTAGTTGGCAACGCGGAGATGACAGGACAAGGGGTAATGGTTTTAAACTGAAGCAGGGTAGGTTTAGACTGGATCTAAGGAGGAAATTCTTTACAATGAGGGTGGTGAAACCCTGGCAGGGGTTGCCCAGAGAGGTGGTGGAGGCCCCATCCCTGGGAACATTCAAGGCCAGGTTGGATGGGGCTGTGAGCAACCTGATCTAGTTAGTGGTGTCCCTGCTCACTGCAGGGGGGTTGGACTAGATGACCTCTAGGGGTCCCTTCCAACCCAAAACATTCTGTGATTCTGTGATTCTGTGATTCTGTGATTCTGTGATTCTGTGATTCTGTGATTCTGTGATTCTGTGATTCTGTGATTCTGTGATTCTGTGATTCTGTGATTCTGTGATTCTGTGATTCTGTGATTCTGTGATTCTGTGATTCTGTGATTAATGTAGAGTTCTGTGATTCTGTGATTCTGTGATTCTGTGATTCTGTGATTCTGTGATTAATGTAGAGGAGAATTGGAATATCGCGGCAGATTGGAGCGAGAAATACGTGCAGCATTTAGTATAGAACAAGATACCGTGTTTAAGGAAGAGTTTTTTGCTCCATGGTGTCAGAGCTCATAGGAATCCCATGAAAACAAAGAAGAGAAGGATCTGGGTAACTAAATCATGAGTATAATAGCCTGGGAAGCGACAACAACAAACAAAGGGATCCTAGGGTATATTTTAGGCACATTAGTTTGGGTAGTTTTATGGAAGCGTTTTATCATTTAACTGCGTTCATCTCAAATGTTTGAATTCTGGTTGTCTAGAGTCAGGATGTTTATTTGGATTGTAGAAGGTATGGAGAAGTACTTCAGTTACTGGGAGAACTGGAAAACCTGACATACAGGAAGAAACTTGAACAGTTTGGCTTGGTATAACTGTAGAAAAACGCTGAAAGGCACATCAGGTTTTTGCTCAAGTACAGTCTGTATGGAGGCAAGTAGGTGGCGGGATGGGCGAAGAGGTGCAGACGACACAGACCAAAGGAAGTGGTCATGAAATGTTTCAGTTATCATGGCTGGAAGTTTGGAGGAAGTTTCCAGTCACTGAAAGCAGTGAGGTTCAGCAGGGTCTTACCAGTAAAACTGGTGGTGGCAGAAGTTAGTTACATGGCTGTCTCATTGAGAAGTTGGCTAATGTGATATAATTGTGTGCAGTTGCTGTGGTCACGAAGGCCCATTCCAGTGCTGTGTTGTGTCTGCACCTACAGGATGAAGACTGGAGAGAGAAGATTTTTGGTGTAAACTGATCTAAAAGCGCACAGCTTTTGAAAATCGCAGTATTGTGCCCTCCCTTGCCCTGTCCCTGTGCTTGCAGTAGTGCTTTTGACTGCAGTGTTCCTTGAATCAGACAAGGATTAACCTTCCGCCAGATCCCTTAGGAAGCAATGAAGCTGTAGGAGCTCCCTCACCTGGTTTCTCATGTGGCCCCAGAGCCCCGGTGCTGTCCTCGGGGCGGGTGGGGTGGGAGCTCGCATCAGACTTTTTAAATGGATCACATTCCTTAGCGTCAGTAAAAAGCTTGATTTGTGTAGAAAGTGAAAACAAGCAGAGATTCCTCTTGCTCTGGAATTGCCTGCATCTTTCACACCATGTATTGACTCCCTTGGTTTCTTTCATTCAGCCCCTTGAGGGGATGGGTGACATTTGAGTGGCAAAAAAGGTTTTTCTTCCAAGGCTTGGTGTCTCACAGCTTCTACATTTCTCTGGCGGGCTGGGTGGCATACTTTTTTATTTTATAGTAGCACTGGAGAGCTGTCCTCCTCAGAACCTATATACCTGGTATTTCTTAGGTGTGACAAAAGCTGAGCCTCTGCTGAATGCACCCATAGTATGGCTTCCTGATGCAGAATTAACGCCTGGGGGTTTTCTGTTGGGGTGTTTTGTCTTGCAGGAAGCAGTGGCGGGAGCTGCGGTTCTTGGCACTTTGGCAACCCCTGGGCTGGTGTCTCCGGCGCTGACTCTGGCCCAGCCGTTAGGGGCGTTGCCGCAGGCTGTCATGGCAGCACAGGCACCGGGAGTCATTACAGGTGTGTTTACTCTTCTTTTGTCACTTGTTTGCCTGTCACAAAGCAAGGGTCTCTTGTCGCTAGGGTCACAACGAAGGAGAACTTGAAACTGAAATCCTTCTCCTTGCCCTGCTTTGTCAAGAACTTTTATTTTCTTCTTATTTGTGCGGCATAGCAGGAATTTATTTTGGTATATAATAGATATGACAGGGACATGAACTTCACAGCAGGAATGCATGGCACTCTGAGTGAAAATCTGGATAATTGTTACTCCATGCAAAATCCTGCACTCTGTCTCCCTTCTGGGCAAGTGTATGATGCATGTGTTAAGTGCTTACGTCCCGTGTGCCGACTAAATTGCTGCTTATGTCTCCCTGGTCGTCGTTGGTGCAGAGCAGATAAAACCATCTAGATTCTGTGATCCTCTATCACTGGCTGGTGTGTACCCAAATGTTGCAGAATGTCAGTTCTTTTCTTTATGCTACGGAGACTGTACTCTTACAGGTGTAACCCCTGCCCGACCTCCCATCCCTGTCACTATTCCACAAGTGGGAGTTGTGAATCCTATCCTGGCTAGTCCCCCAGCATTGGGCCTGATGGAGGTCAAAAAGGAGAAGGAAGAAGAGGAGGTATTCCAGGAGTCGGAGAGGCCAGAGATGCTGAGTGAACAGGAACACATGAGCATATCTGGCAGCAGTGCCCGTCACATGGTGATGCAGAAATTGCTTCGTAAACAGGAGGTGAGTGCAGTGCGACTGCCCTGAGCTGGTTCCAGTTCTAAGCAAATAAGCTGACCAGGTTTAGATCACTCTCAGTGCGGTATAGCTGTGCATTTTGTATGTGGTACAGGCTTCCTGCAGCACACCTTGTAGGTACCCCACAGAGCTCATGTGGGACTACAAAGGCTACCTGCTTGTGATGGTTCTTATGCTGGCTTTAGGATCTGAGGGTTCAGACCAGTCACTAGGCCAGAAGAGGTGTCCCTGATAAAACTGTGTGTTTACTTAGCATTATTAAAGCAACCATGATGGCCTTTGGACTTACGATTAAAGAAGTGAGCCTGACACGTGGTTAGGGACAATCTATTACAAACTATTGAGTCCATCTTTTCCCCACAACCTCTTACTGTGGGATGAAACGGAGGCGTTTACAAAACAGAACCTCACAGAAGTTGCAATGAGAAGAAGGATAAGAATGAATGATGGAGGAAGTCGGCACACTAAACAGAACGATAGATTCATAGGCTGGGGGGTGAGTGTCTTGGAAGGGGCTGTATTGATAATCTCATCAGGCTTCTTGTTTGGGCATGAGCAGAGGTTTGTTCCTGTGCATGATTGGGTTTCCTGTCTGACACGCAGATTTCCTGAGCTTTGACACTGAATCGACAATGCTTGCTAAATAGGGATAATGCTGACGTGCGTGACACAAATGAGTCAGCTACTGAGTGTTCTCCTGTACTTTCAGAGAGTGCAGAATTTTAAATACATCTTTGAGCTCCTGACGTAGCAGCCAGTTTCCCTCTGTCACGAGTATGTTTTCCAAAGAGTCCAATTCATTTGGCACACTTGCTTGAAAAAGGTTTAGGGGTATTGAAAGAGTCTTAAACTACACCATTCTCAGAGCTGCTTAGCATTCTCAACCTGTAAGTACCCTTTTGGTTTTGCTGTTCTTTTAGGAGGCTCTTAAGGGCGGTTATGCAGACGTGTGAAGAGGAACGGGAGCAAGTATTTTAAAATTATACTGAGCCTGAAATGCTGTGTCTGCTGGCCTATGCTGTTGGGCAGGGCCAGAGCTGGGAGGAAGGGATGTGGTAGAGCTGGGTGTAGTGCACAAAACCAGGCTGCCTACAGAGGTTGTGAGGTCTCTGTCCTTGGGGACATTCAGAAGTCATCTGGACATGGTCCTGGGCAACTCTAGGTGGCCCTGCTTGAGCAGGGGAGCTTGGACCAGGTGACCTCCAGAGGTCCCTTCCAACCTCAACCATTCTGTGATGCAGAGAGGTACTCAGTCACGAACGGGCTTGATGGGGGGATGCGTATGAGAGGTACGTGTCAGGTACTCTGATGGACTCGCATGTTGTTAACCCCTGTAATGAAAGTACCTGGTCAACCATCAGTTGTCAGAGGTATAAAAGACCCAGTTAATCCTTCTGCTTTATTTAGAGAAGAGGAAAAATTTTCAAAAAAACACACAATGGTGGTGTTGAAGATGATAAAGCAAAAAAATGACTGGATAGGAACAGCACAAGAAACATTATAGAGGTGTCCAGGTCACTTGTGCTTCAAAGATGTGTCTAAGAAAAGCCCAAGGGATGGCACACAGCTTCCTGAGGGCACACACAGCTGTCGGGGAATGAGATCTGTTCATGCTTCTGATGCCCAGGGAGAAAACTTACTAATTTATCCCTGAGAACTTGGGACGTTACTGGTTTCGTAGAATATACTTGTACTGACATAGCACTGGAATACCTGGTGGTGCTCAGGTGTGCTGCGTGGTCTGACGTGCCTTTGCAAATCTCATCCCAGTGTCTTAGGTACATTGATTCATTTCTCTTTCCCTTTTCTCCACAGTCCACTGTGATGGTGCTTCGCAACATGGTGGATCCAAAGGACATTGATGACGACCTAGAGGGAGAAGTGACAGAAGAATGTGGCAAATTTGGGGCTGTAAACAGGGTCATCATCTACCAGGAGAAGCAAGGAGAAGAGGAGGATGCCGAGATTATTGTCAAGATTTTTGTGGAGTTCTCCATGGCGTCAGAGACTCACAAAGCCATTCAGGCTCTGAACGGGCGCTGGTTTGCAGGGAGAAAGGTGGTAGCAGAGGTGTATGACCAGGAGAGATTTGATAACAGTGACCTGTCAGCATGAACTCTACTTGAAAGACTTTGCCCCTGCCCCCTCTGCCTGTCTGGGTTTTTTTTTTTAGCCATGTGTAAAGAACGCTCCAGGGTGGGCACAGATCTCTGTGATGTACTCGTAGTTTGGATAAAAGCGCAAAGAAAGCTGGTGTGCATCTGTGTGTGTGTTGAAGGGGCTGGCATCCCATCAGCTGAGTCAGGCATGGGTCTGGCCTCACCCACCTAGAAGAGCCTGAAGAGGGGTTGCTGCTTGTGCTCCTGTCTTACACTTGGTCACTTCAGAAATGCTCAGGTCAATATCCCACTGCACCTTTTAGGGGCTGGAATAGCCGTTTTCTCCAGAGATGGAGGGGAGAGTCTCTTCATGACGTATTGCAGCAGCACCCCCGAGTGCTGCTGTCTTAACAAGGAGGAGCGTAGCTTGGGTGATGCTGGGAGGGAGCTTTCCTGCTGAGGGCCTGCATGTTCAGCTTGGACTCAGGAGCCCAAACATGGGTCAGAGCTGGCCCTTTTTGGAGCGTTCACGTCCTGTTCTGACACCGTAGTTTGGACCTCACAGTTTTATTGATGGGTCAGGACTTCCCTCACTGATCCCTCCTTAATGTGCCAAAACATGGACAGCAGGTCAGGCTTCAGGCATCACAGCTGGGTTGAGAGAGGGAGTAGTGCTGATTTGCAGCACCTGAAGTGCATGTAGGAGATGAACATCTAGCCCTTGCACTATGGACAGTGGTATGGAACACGTGCCTCGCCCAGAAGGGGAGTTTGGGGCTTTTTTTGTTGAGGACCCAAAGCTTTAACAATAGTTACAAAGCTTAAACGCATTTATTTTAGTAATCTTTCTATCTGGATAATGAGTAGGAACAGAATTAGCTCGTGTTAATTATCTTAAATATTTTAGGTATGTAAAGGGCTACTCTATTGCTTGTTATGCATAGCTGGTACATGTACAGATCTGAAGAAAATCGGTTTAGTTTAGAAATTCACATAAGGGAAGAACGATCTCAGAGGAGCATTGGTAGGGAATTCTGAGTTGAGCCTGCAGCTGTGGGTTGCTTCTAAGCTTGGAGATGTTTTTAAAATTAAACTTTTGTATTTTGTTTCAAACACTCAAAAGAACCCTTCTATTGCAGGTTACAAATTTGTATTTGCAGTTTAACTTTATTTATTATTCATCTGTGTTTGCTTCTTTTTGTACTAACATTGCCTGTTGGCTGAAATAACCTTTCTTTCTCCCTGTTTTTGTACCCATTCCAAGTCAAGAGCAAGCCTGTCGTTTTCAGCATGTGTTTTGATAGCCAGTGTCTCTTGGGCTCAGCCTGCTCTCTCCCTGGTCGTCTGCCCTAGCAGCCCTTCTTTGGATTTGTTAGCCTGAATTTCCTTTTCTTGGAAGCAGTTGATGAGACCTGCTGCACATACAGTGTAGTGGTATTTGTCCTTCATCTGTGCAGGAGATCCTGTGCCACCTGTGATCCCATTGACCACACTGGTAGCTCACTGTTGCGCCAGTTTTGCAACGGAGCACGGCTGCTTTGCTGCTTTTGTTCGTGATGCAGGAGAAAAATCACCGTTTTTACTTGTTCCAGGGTTTTATTATTCCTACTAAAGAAAACCAAAGCACCTCTCCCATGACTTGGTTGGTCTCTCTAGCTTCCATTTTCTGCTCTTTGCTCCTGTTGCCTTGGCTGGATTTAGGAGTATAAAGACTGCACTAGAAGTTTCTTTGTGGTGTTAATGGTTTAAAAAACCAAAGTGGATGAAAATTGATGCAAGGGGAAAGCATAGGTTAAAGAATGACAGCCTAAGTGCTAAGAAGTTTTTGTGCACGATCAATCATACTTGGCTGACAAGGTGATACTTTACAAAAGTAACTTGATAAATGTCTTGAGAAGCCAAACGTCTGACAAAAGATCATCTATCGTGACTTGTGTGGCCTGTGGCAGTCCTCCATAATACCCTTGTAACTCAACTGGAGAGAGATGGGTCTGGTGGATGAACTGATGGCTAAGGAATGGCTGGATGGCTGCATCCGAAGAGTTGCTTCATGTCAGAATGGAGACGGGTAATGAGTAGTGTCCCTCAGGGGGCCACAGTGGGACTGATCCTGTATGGTATTGTCATTAATGACCGAGAGTGGGATTGAGTGCACCTGCAGCAAGGTTGCAGGTGGCACCAAGCGGAGTGCTGCAGTGGGTAGACAGATGGGATGGGATGCCACCCAGAGGGACCTTGACAGGCTGGAGGAGTGGGCTCATGTGAAGCTCATGAGATTCAACAAGACCAAGTGCAAGGTCCTGCACCTGGGTCAAGGCAATCCCTGATATCAGTACAGGCTGGGGAATGAAGGGATAGAGGGCAGCCCTGCGGAGAAGGACTTAGGGGTACTGGTGGATGAAAAGCTGGACGTGAGCCAGCAATGTGTTCTCGCAGCCAAGCCAAGAGTATCTTGGGCTGCATCCAAAGCAGTGTGGCCAGCAGGGTGAGGGAGGTGATTCTCCCTCTTTACTTGGCTCTGGTGAGACCCTCTGGAGCACTGTGTCTAGCTCTGGGGTCCCCGCAAGAATGACATGGACCTGTTGGAGCGGGGCCAGAGGAGGGACACAAAAATGCTGCAAGGGCTGGAACACCTCTGTTGTGAAGAAAGGCTGGGAGAGTTGGGGTTGTTCATCCTGGAGAAGAGAAGGCTCCAGGGAGACCTGATAGCAGCCGTTCAGTACTTAAAGGGGGCTCATAAGGAAGAGTCGTTTTACCAAGGCCTGTAGTGACAGGACAGGGGGCAATGGTTTTAAACTGGAAAAGGGTGGGCTTATACTGAATGTAAGGAAGAAATTCTTTATGATGAGGGTGGTGAGGTGCTGGACCAGGTTGCCCAGAGAGGTTGTGGATGCCCCACCATCAGAAGTGTTCAAGGTCAGGTTGGACGGGGCTCTGAGCAGCCTGATTGAGTGGGAGACGTCTCTGCCCACAGCAGGAGGGTTGGGCTGGATGATATTTGAAGGTCCCTTCCCACCCAAACCATCCTGTGATTCTTTGACTCCAAGATCAGGCGTTGTACATCATCATCATTAAAATGCTGTAGTGTGAGCTAAACACAGATGGATTGGGAATAGCTGACAAAACATAATCCTAAAGGGGGGGTGGAGAGATTGAGGAAGGGCTTTTATTGGGTCGTGGAATAGTTTGGGTTGGAAGAGACCTTTTTAAAGGTCATCTAGTCCAACCCCTATAGATCTTCATAGAAATCTGATTTAGGCCAAATGTAGACGTTTCTAATGATGCAGGTATAGAAGTGGGCACGTAACAGGCTAGCGTGGCAGGTCCGCAGCGTGTCGGGCTTGGCCTAAGTGGGTGCAGGCTGCTTTGTGTTTAAAATGGCTGATTCAGCAGTGGGGGCCCGGCTTGGAAACCCGTAACTGAAGAGGATGAGGTGGTTATGGGGATAATCAGTGGGTGTGGTGGTGGATGCCATGGTGCTCCTCTCCTGGGGCGAGTCAGGGGGGTTCACCCTCCGTACAGTTGGGCTGTGGAAGCCCGAGGCCGTCTGCGACCCAAAGGATGACGCGTGTGACCAGGGGAGCACAGAGCTGTGCCGTGAGAGCCTCCCTCTGGAGAACCTGGCAGGCTGCTGCCATAGCTGGTGAGCCAGTCCTTGGGTCCCCAGGAATACTGCTCGAGTTGGACCCTGCACGGAATTTACCGATGGCCTCTCACCGTTCCTTCCCCGTTCCCTCATAGACGACGCTTCGGGGGTGTCTGTGCGGTCACCAGCTCCCACTTAACCCTCTGTTCTTCCAGTTGTTGTAGTGTGTGTTGCGCTTTCAGCAAACTGGAAAAGGTTGTGGATGTCTTCAGGTGCGCACGGATCTGGTGGGAGCTCAGACGAATGATCGGCTTCCTCGGCATCAGCCTGCTAGTCAGGCTCCAGTCTTCCCTGGTACTCCTTAAGTGGTTGTAGCCCGAACAGCTTTCTGATGGGGTGATGCAGTGACAGAGTGTCTTCAAGTGACTTCACCTTCGGGCTTTTTCAGACTTCCCTTACTGACGGAACACGCCACTCCGCACAGTAACAGCTCTCTGCTTGTTTTACCTGTGTAGGGCTTTCGTCTTGGTCTTTGGGGTGAATTGTTTGAAAAACGTGGACAATTTGGAAGGCTTTTTGCAGAAGCAGCCTCAGCATCTGGAAACCTTGCCACGTTACTCCATGCCAATGGACATTCCAAGTTGTGCAGCCCTGTATTAGAAGAGAGAACTGTGCTGGTCTCGTTAAGGTTCAGGCTCGGACCTGCAGTAATTGCCTGAAAGACAGAAACGTGTCCAGGTTTGTCATCCCGTAGTTCCATGTGTTCAGGTGTGCTGATGCGGAACAATGACGATGCTGATGGCTGTGGTGTCACAGGGGCCCACGGGTATCTTGAAGCAGAGTGTGCGTAACTCACCGAGTGCCAGCACTGATGGAACAGGCGCGGAGCTGAGCAGCCGGGGTGCAGCTGCACAAGCTGTTGAATAGCTCAGTCTGGTGGCAACTGCCAGAGGAGGCTCTAGGTTTTACTGAACACATCCCAAAAATGTTTGGGGTAAGGATGAAACCTTTTTGCCCGAGTGCTGGGCTTTACAGACCAGGCCTGACCAGTGAAGAGTTCAACTTCCCTAATCCCCAAAGGAAGCAGCGTTGGTGGAAAGCAGAGGCCCATGGGCTGCTCTAGGTGGGCCTTCGTGTCTTGGCGCTGCATCGCTGGTTTCTCATCCGCAGAGGGGTCGGAAACCTGAGCTCTCATAAGACTGCGGGCCTGCCCTGCAAGCCCAAAGGCACTGTTCTGAAGAGGAGACAACGTAAGGGGAGGCGAGAAAAACACGGTGCCACAGAAGCCTGGTGACAGCCGTGCAGGGCTGGTTCCCAAGTTTTTGAACTGGATCATTTCAGCACAACAGGGGAAAGAGCTGGCGAGCTCCTGTACCTGTGCTCGCAGCTGAGAGACCTCTCCTACCTCTACAGGATTGCTTCCCTGGAAACCAGGGCTCAAGGTCTCGCCCCAGTGGATACGGGTGCTCGAGTAAGCGCAGATACTCATGAGTCTGGAAGACTTGAACCTGAATTCGTTGTAAACTGGTTCCAGCCATTCCTGTATCTGTTGGGCTCTGCTCCCAGGGAAGGGGCGATGGGACGAGGGGCACCGGCCTCCAGTTGTGCCAGGGCAGGGTGAGGTTGGCCCTGGGGAACAATTCCTTCCCCAAAGGGCTGTCAGGCCCTGGAAGGGGCTGCCCAGGGAAGGCGTCGAGTCCCCAGCCCTGGGGGATTTAACAGCCGCTTGGGGACAGGGTTTGGGGGTGGGATGGCAGGGGTAGGGGAATCGTTGGGCTGGGGGATCCTAAATGTCTGTTCCAACCCAAACGAGACTGTGATTCTCCCCACCCTACCCACCCCAGCTTTGGGACACTCTTTCCTGAGTCCCTTGCCTTGGACTTGAATGCTTGGGTGGAAGGGATAATGAATACCCAGCTTGAATCCTGCACCCATACACCTAACTACAGAGCTGTGTGCCACTGATGCTTCCTTTGGCCCAGGACCTCAGGGTTCAGAGCCTCAACCCACGTGATGCTGTTCTTTGTCCCGTTCCCGCTCTTGATTTGCGTACAAGTCTAACGGCTGTAAACCCTGTGGTGTGTTCCCGCGTAGCAGATGGGCGGGAAGGGACCGGATAACTTGGGAAGTAGCAGTCTGAAGCAAAATGGGTACACAAAAGGTTTTTTAGTATCTCACCGGCACTAGGACAGACTGTCTGTGCACATCAGTTTCGTACCAGGTAAGTGGTTCCACTTTCAGTAAGAATAAGGTAAAATCCTGATGTGTCAGCATTTTCCTCCATGTGCTGCATCTTGTGTGGGTCTTTGTTCTTAGGGCTATTGGGCTCTTGGAGGGACAGCCAGGATGCCAGGACTGGATAGGCAGGCACCCGCGTCCCATCCTTGTACAAGAGCGTGCCTGACGAGAAGAGAGGCCTTAATAGCACTGTCGAAGGCTACTTCGTTGGTATTCCTGCTTCTGAGGGGACAATCCTTTGGCGAAGCACAAGGGTAGTTGAAGTAACCTGAATTTAGAGCCAAGGATTTTTTTTTAATGAGCTAATTACTGGACTTCACTGGCAAGTCTGTGTGGGCTGTTACCAAAGCAGTCTGTCGGTCTTTCCTGGCAATCCATGCCTGGACCTCTCTCACACAGGTCCTGAAGCAGACCTTCAGCATTCTCCCTTCTCTTCCCGTTGACATTGGACCTCTCGGTCCAGCTGTTGCAGCTGGTGCTGCTGCTGGCAAGGATCGATCTCTCACACGCGTATGGCACTGGGGTTTCCTCTGAGATCCAACCTGTAATTCCTGGGGACTGGTGCAGACCCTTGGAGCTGTGGGTCTTCATATTCTCCTTGACCCAGCTTCTTCCGCCTTGGCAGTCTTTCCCCACAGCGTTCATAGGACTGCCTGGGCGATGGGGTAGTTTTCCATACGTGGGACCATGTCACTGAGGCTTTCAGCTGTTCTTTCAATGTCCGGTCCTTGCTTTCTACGGAATGAACCAAGTGGACTTGCCCCAAGTGGCAGCTCCGCTGCTCAAAGGGCCCCCCTGCCCGAGGCAGTGGCCTGGGAAGGTTCCTAGGCAAAAGTGGCAAGCATGGGTTGGGTATGCTTCAGATACCAAGACCTCACAGGTAGGGGTTGTCGTGAAACAGAGGCTGTGTGAATCCATGCACCGTTAGCTAAATCCTTGGCGTCTGGGGCATCATGCAGCACTGGACCTGGGGAAGTTTCTCGTCCCTTCTGGGATGCGAGTCCCATTGGAGCAGTCAAGGGTGGCTGTTGCCAGAGCCCCTCATACACAGCTTGGCTTCTCCCACCTTGACCCTCTTCTGGGTGGCCAGGGAGCTGAAGTACTTGGGGCTTCTTCGAAGGGAGTTCTTTCCTCTGGTCCTGTTGCACTGAAACTGTTCTCAGCACCTCCATGGGTGATAGATGTAGCAATGTGCTGGGGGGTTCTGCGGCTGAAGGAAGAGAGTCCCGGCAGGGCAGCAGAAGGAGCTGTTTGGCTCTTTCAGGGCATGCTCTAGGTCCAAGCTTCCTGATGGGCCTTTCGTTTAATGAAACTGTGTGGCAAACACGGTGCGGTTTTCCAGAGGCAACAGAAAAGCGAGTGGCTTGAACTTCAAGCACTGCAGGGCAGAGGAAGCGTGTTCTTGTACACAGCGTGCTCTGCAGCGGCTATAATGGAGTGTGGTCACAGAAAACTGCTGTCCCAGAAGCGCAGTCCTGCAAGTTAAGGCAGTGCACACCGAGATGGGGACGAGGCTGTGACGGGGCCCTTCCAGTAATCTTTGATAAACTTCATCCTCGGTTTGGTTTGCAGGTCAGCGCGTGTCAGCCCTGGTTCCGTATCGGATCCTTCCTGTGGTGGGACGATAAATCCCCGACTGCAGGGGGGGAGGCAGAGCTGGCAGCGCTGCACCTCTAACAGCTGGGTGGAGCAAGAGGAGCTTGAACAGAAAAGTTTCCCCCTTTACCAATGGGGAAGGTCGGCTTCCGGAGAAAAGCACATCAAATCCCTGATGTGCTGGGAATTGGTCAGGTTCGGTGGCATCTCCATCTCTTAATAGTTTGGAAGATGAGCAATGTCAGGTGCCTTCAGAGCTTCCCTAACTGACAAACGCTGTCCCGTGGGGGTAGCTGCTGCTAAATGGCTCCCGGTGCTCAAAGCCGTTATGGAATCTTTCTTCTACCGTGAAGATTTTGACTCCGATGTTTGAGAAGGTGTCTGAACAGGGACACCATTTGCAAGCGCATTTTCTCTGGAGCTGTAAGTGACCAGAACCCAGGCGTTTCGGGTGCCTACAAGTGCCTGGGTCAGCTGCTTACCCGGCACTGGGTACATCCAAACGCTCCGTGTTGTTTCAGCTCCCTTGCAGGCACCCGCTCTGGGTTGCTTTTGATGCTGGGTGAATTCTTTCTGCTTCTCCTTCATCATGTCTGACCGGCAAGCTTGTGCATAACGGGCATTCTTGTTCGTTGTCTCCGACATGACCTTGCACTTGTGCTGAGATGTGGGCAGACCGATTAATGAAACCATCTTCACGCTGTCCCAGCTTTTGCTTTGTTGGGCTGCCCCCCTCCGTTTTCCAGGCACCGGCGCTGGGACGTGCTTACAATTTGGTACGAATGCTAAGAGCTGGTCCTAAAGTTTAAATCTCCTCCATTTCATGATGGCTGATTCCCCGTCTGTCCCACAGTTCCTGAAGTCACCTCCGTGTTGCTCCTAGCTGCCTTCGTGCTGGCTGAGGGGGCACAACGCTGGCTGATGCATCACACTGGTTAGTGCTCAGCGTGGCGCCATTCCTCGGTAACAGAACGCACTGCCATTGAGGCAAATGGAAGGTTAATATACCCAAATCAATAAACCTAAATGTCTAAAAATGCCTTCCTTCAGGCTTTCACAGCCATTGCCCATCAGCCATGGTGGGGCTGAAAGGCCCTGTAGTTGCCTGGGTAACTCTCACCACCTCAAACTCTCACAAGTGCCCGTGCCCCACGCTTCTGTTGGGCGCAGAAACCCCTCTGGCTCTGCAGTACAGGCGGAGCCTGCGCGCCGCCTCGGGGGGCTTGGTGTCTGAGGCTGTTCTGGGGGCGCTGGGCTCTGCCCAGCGTCGCACAAGGGCGTGTGTGAAGGGGTGCCGCGTTCAGACTGTGAGGAAGGGACAACTTCTAGGGAGAAGTTTTACTGTCAGATAAATGTCCGCTCTAGGAACTGGCGTGAAGGTGGAGACCTGTGTGCAAGGTAAAAGCAGTGCTGGGACAAAGAATCTTCTTTGGCGAGGAGATGAGTAATGACCGGGTGACACGGCTGGGCTGGAGGTGGAAAATTAAGGGTGATAAACTTAAATGAGCAGAAATAACTGGGCCACAATGATAAGGAGAGATAAAGAGGCCAGGAAACTGAAAGCAATGCAGGATGAGAACAAGGACTGTGCTGTCCTGTGGACAGCTCCAAGGTAACAAATTGCTTTGGACTTCAGCTTCTGTTGCAAAGCAGCATCTTGGCCAGCGTGTCCCAGAGCTGAGTCCAGACGCAAGCTTAAACCCCCCCTGCCACCCTTGCCTTGCCACAGGGAGGAGGTGGCAACCGCTGCTCTTTATCTCCCCTTCTGCAGCACTTGTTTTACAAGCCTCCCTTGTGTCCCCTTTGACTCGGGGTCTGGCTGCAGGCATTGCTCCAGCTCTCTTCATGGAGACCCTATTTCGCACTTCCGATCGCCTCCCCGTGCCGTCTTTAGGCTTAGCTAGTCGTTAAAGAGACACCTTGGCGCCTCAAGGAAATTTGCACAGCAGCGTTGGCTTTTTTTCGAAGTATTTTCCTAACAACGTCCCACATTCCAAGCGTGGTACCCGGCCGCTGCCCCATAATGGTGTCTGTGTGCGTATTCTGGGGAGCCATGGCGGCTCCCGCTCCGCAGCTGGAGTTGGGGTTGTTTTTCCCGCTGGATGCTGCTTCCATGGTGTATTGGGTTTCTGTGGCAAGGTCTTGGTAGTGGGGGGGCTACAGGGGTGGCTTCTGTGAGAAGCTGCTAGAAGTTTTCCCTGTGTCCGCTGCTGGCCAAGGCCAAGCCAATCAGCAGCAGTGGAAGCGCCCCTGGGATAACATTTAAGAAGGGGAAAAAAAAAAATCATCTGAGGCTCAGTAGCCGGAGAGAGAAGTGAGAGGATGGGAGAGAAAACAGCCCTGCAGGCACCAAGGGCAGGGCAGCAGGAGGGGCTCCAGGCGCCGGAGCAGAGATTCCCCTGCAGCCCGTGGTGAAGACCATGGTGGGGCAGGCTGTCCCCCTGCAGCCCATGGAGGTCCATGGTGGAGCAGATCCCCACCTGCAGCCCGGGGAGGACCCCACGCCGGAGCGGGTGGATGTGGGAAGGGAGGAGGCTGTGATCCCGTGGGAAGCCTGCACCAGATCAGGTTCCTGGCGAGGCTTTGGGGACCCGTGGGGGGAGGAGCCCACGCCGAAGCAGGTTTGCCGGCAGAACTTGTGACCCCGCAGGGGACCCAACGCTGGAGCAGTCTGCTCCTGAGGGACTGCACCCCGTGGGAGGGATGGACCCACGCTGGAGCAGTTCATGGAGAACTGAGCCCGTGGGAAGGACCCACGTTGGAGCAGTTCGTGGGGACTGTCTGCCGTGAGTGGGACCCCACGTGTGAGCAGGGGCAGAGTCCTCTCCCTAGGGAAGAAGCAGCAGCAGAGACGACGTGTGATGGACTGACCCCAATCCCCGTCCCCCCGCGCCGCTGGGGGGAGTAGGTAGAGGAGGTGGGAGTGAAGTTGAGCCCAGAAAGAAGGGAGGGCTGGGGGGGAAGGTTTTTATGATCTAGCAGTTTTTCATAGAATCATAGAAGGTTTTGGGTTGGAAGGGACCCCTAGAGGTCATCTAGTCCAACCCCCCTGCAGTGAGCAGGGACACCACTAACTAGATCAGGTTGCTCAGAGCCCCATCCAACCAGGCCTTGAATGTTTCCAGGGATGGGGCGTCCACCACCTCTCTGGGCAACCTGTTCCAGTGTTTCACCACCCTCATTGTAAAGAATTTCCTCCTTAGATCCAGTCTAAACCTACGCTGGTTTAGTTTAAAGCCATCCCCCCTTGTCCTGTCCCAGCTGGCCCTGCTAAAAAGCTTGTCCCCCCCTTCCTCTGGGCCCCCTTGAAGCCCTGAGCGGCCGCACTCAGCCTGCCCGCAGCCTCCTCTGCTCCAGGCTGAACACCCCCAACTCTCCCAGCCTGGCCTCAGAGCAGAGGGGCTCCAGCCCTCGGAGCATTTTAGTAGCCCTCCCCTGGCCCCGCTCCAACAGCTCCGTGTCCTCCTTGTGCTGAGGGCTCCCGAGCTGGACGCAGGGCTCCAGGGGAGGTCTCCCCAGAGCAGAGCAGAGCAGAGGGGCACAATCCCCTCCCTCGACGCTGGCCACGCTTCTCCTGATGCAGCCCAGGGCAGGGTTGGCTTCTGGGCTGCCAGCGCCCGTGGCCGGCTCATGGCCAGCTTTTCACCCCCCAGCACCCCCAAGCCCCTCTGGGCAGGGCTGCTCTCCATCCTTTCTTCCCCCAGCCTGTACTGATACTGGGGGTTACCCCGACCCAGGGGCAGGACCTTGCCCTTGGCCTTGTTGAACCTCATGAGGTTCACACAGGCCCAGCTCTCCAGCCTGTCCAGGTCTCTCTGGATGCCATCCCGTCCTTTCTCCTCTCCTTCTCTGATTTTGATTGATTGACAATAAATTAATTATTTCTTTCAAGTGGAGCCTGTTTTGCCCATGATGGTAACTGGTAAAACGATCTCTCCCTGTCCTTATCCCGACCCACGAGCCCTTTGGATTTACTTTTTCTCTCCTCTGCCTGGTTAGAGGGGAGGGACGGAGCAGCTTTGGTGGGCCCCGGGTGTCCAGCCAGGGTTAACCCACGACACAGGGGCGAAGCCCAAGCGCTGCCGGGGGAGGGGGCCTGCAGCCGGGCCGGCCTTCGGCCTGAGGCGCGGCACGGCGGGGGCCAGGCACCGCCACCACCGGGGCCGCTTACGGCCTCCGCCGCTTTACTCCCCCGGCGCCCAGGGGCGCGGCCGCTGCCCCCCGGCCCAGGCCCTGCCGCCCGGCTCCGCCGCCCCTCCCTGGGCCGGGGCTGGGCCCGCGGCGGCCGCCGCTCCCCTGCGCCCCAGCGGCGGGCGGGTCCCCGCGCTGCGGCCCGGGGGCGGGCGGGGCCGGGGCGGGCGCGGGGCAGGGCGGGAGCGGACTCCGCTTCCCAGGGACGCTCGCGGGGGGGCGGTGCGGCCCCAGGAGCCGACCGGGAGCGGCGGGGCCCGAGCGCGGCGGCCAGGCCCGAGGGGCGGCGCGGGACCGGGGCGCAGCCGGAGCAGCCGAACCGGGGCCGCCGCTCGGCCTGGCGCGGCCCTGCCGGAGCGCCCGCCCCCCCCCCCGCGCATCCGGGCCCTCCCTCGGGCAGGGCCCTGCCCGGCGCGGCGGCGGCGGCTCCCGCCCGGGCCCGCCCCCGCCCCTGCCCTGCCCGCCCGGAGCCGATCGCGGCTGGCCCCGATCGCGGCTGAGCCCCGGCGCGATGCTGCGGTGCATGCCGCCGCTCTGGCGCTGCAACCGGCACGTGGAGGCGCTGGACCGGCGGCACTGCTCGCTGCAGGCCGTGCCCGAGGAGATCTACCGCTACAGCCGCTCGCTGGAGGAGCTGCTGCTGGACGCCAACCAGCTCCGGGAGCTGCCCAAGGTGAGGCCGCGGCCCGCCCCGGCTGGAGCGCGGGGCCGCCGGCGGAGGCCTCGGTCCGCTGCGGCCTGGGGAGCGCGGCCGCCGCCCCCTTCTCCCCTCCGCCGCCCCCCGCTGGCCCGGGAGCAGCGCGGGCGGGCGCTGCCCCGGCCTACCCAGCCCCGCTCCCGGGAGCGGCCGCCGCCCGGCTGCGCCGCTTTCCTTCCCCCGTCTCGCGCGGGCGCGCGGGGCCGTCGCCGCGGCGCCCGGGGCTCGGCTTTTCCACGGGAAGGGGAGCCCCGGGCTTCGGGAGCGCCCGCTGTCCGGCGGCGCGGGCGAGCTCCTCTGCCTGAGAAAGGGGCCTCCTGGCCCCGACAGAGAAACGCTTCCCCGAAATCAGCAGCCCCGTGAGCCACGCTTACTGCTAAGCAAAGCGCAGCGTGGGTTCAAAACCGCTGGTTTAATCCATGCTCCAAAAAAGCCATCAACTAAGTTTGTTAAAAGTGACAGAGGTGCCTTATGCTTGCTTTGCACTTGTTATCTGGGACTTCAGCCTGCGCCTGCAATTTCTGCCACAGCTCTGTTTAAGCCACAGAGTTCTCTGCGCAGGTAACACCGGTGACAAATCCTTCGCGTGCTGCCAGACACCACGCCAGCGTCGTTCCTCTGTGGAAGCAGAGGGCTGGAGATCTGCTCAGCAGAGCTGCTGGCTCGACCCAGACGTCTCTGACTCCCGAAGGGCTCTCGGGTACGGGCAGAGCTCTTGTGCTTGGGCCCTGAGGTACCGTTCAGGAGGAACCGAATCCATGGTGTTCCTGTGCTGCTGGGTAATCTGGAGCATAGGACACTGCAAACAAGAACTGGAATTTGAACCTGCCTCTCAGGAAGGAGGCGGCCTTGAGACACTGCTGGGCTATAGGATACTCTGGAGGAGGTTTTACTGCATACCCCCTGTGGAAACTGCACCATTTAAAAGTTAGTTGGGTATTGCCTGTGCCAGAGGGAGAAGGTATGGACTAGACGGTCCCTTCCAACCCTTGCCGTTCTGTATGTGGCTGCAGCTGGTTTGGATAGAGGCTCCTCAGCGAATAGAGACTAAGTCACCTTTTTATTAAAAAAAAATGAGAAACAGGTCATATTTTTTGTTTTAAATTTTTTTGTGGAATTACTGACACATTTTGAAATTTGCCACGAAATCTGGAGAAAAAACCCAAACGCGCACACCAAAAACGTTTTTTTTTTTTTTTTTTTTTGATTCAGGCCAGAATAATTTGCTTTGGCTTTGCTAAAGGGTGCAGTTCGTGCCTCCCCGCCCAGGCAGACTCTTGCTCTCCTGATGCCTGTCGTACTTTTGTGTCCTCTCTCCCTCTTCTCCATGTCTTCCTTTGATTACTGTGAGCCAGGCTGCTTGTGGGATTCAGTTGTGAGGGTGCCTTGTGCAGGTACAGAGATGCTGGTGTGATACTTTACCAGCTCTCCTCCATCACGTAGCTCGGGATCTGGTTCTGCTTCGGGCAGGGCTATTTCTCAAACTCCGGGGCGCATGTTACAGGCAGGTTAGGGCTCGGGAGCGAGTGCCTTTCTGCAGAGGCGGCTGATTGCGACACATCTGCAGTGAACCTGCCGATCCTTGCGCTGCTCAGCTCCTCCTCTCCTGCTGAATCGCCACAGTCCTGCCTTGTGTTTGCAGAGAACCCCTTTGGACTGAGGTGTTACTGGGTTTTGTTAGCTTCTGAAGAGCGAGTGTCGTCCTGGCGTTTCATTTAGCCTGTGATCAGATACAGCCCTGCCTGTGAGAGCGGGGAGCGTGTTCCTGCCCTGAGCACCGTCTCCTTCCTGTTGCCGCCCAGAGAGCTTCTGTTCGTGCACGCTGTTGTTGTCGGTTCGGCTGGGGAGCATCAGAGCTCTGGCCGTGACCTGTCCTGGGATCACTGGTTCCTCTCTCATGTTTGAGTTCCCCCAAATTTTTAGACTTCTCTGGCAAAGAGTTATTAGGAAAACAGTAGAGAACAGACAGATAAGATTCAGGTCCTCTGGTCTCAAAAGAGGTGTTGTAAAGTCAGAAGAGGTACGGGGAATGGGGAGCAGAAAATGGCGTGATCGGACCCAACGTGCAACAGCTTTTGCATAAGGAAAATAAACTTTCACAAGACGTCTTCAGTCTGTCTGCAAAAGACGGTACTGTTCCCCCATCAGGCGATGGAGGTCTGGAGTATCGCGGGTGGCCCGGAGGGAATGAGCAGGGAGCAACTGACCACCATTTCTTCCTGCACGAGGACTGGAGGCCATCAAGTGAAAGCAGAAAGGACTCAGAATAAATGAAATTATTTTCATGCAAACCGTAGTTAAGCTGGAGTGTAGAGCTACTTGCCATGTGATGTAATGGGTGCTCAAAGCTTACATGAGCTCAGGAAAGAAGTGGACCAGTTCATGGAAGAGAAAACGGCCAAAAATGAGTGTGCGCAATGACACCGTTTTGCTTGTGCTGGGTATCCAAGGAGAGGCGTGGTCTTGGACCGCTGCACTCGCATTCTCGCCTGTCAGGAGCCGTCTGAGCTGCTATGGGCTTTCTCCAGTTGTGACGGCCATCAGCCCATCCCTGGCAAAACCTAAATGACCTCCAGAGGTTTATTCTGACCCAAAACATGCGAAATGCCCTCTCCCTCACAAGCAAGGTGAGTGCCAAATGCCTGGGGAACAGGAGGTGAAACGAGCAGAGCACCCCTGCGTGCCGACTGCTCCTGAAAAAGGCCAAGGAGCTGGTGGATGCTGGCTAGAGACGCTGTGCCCTGGAGACACGTCGGGAAGAGTGACCAGAAGTAGGCCCCGGTGTCTTTCCCCTTTCCAGCCCCTGCCAGGTTTCCTCCGGCTGGCGCTGCGGCTTGTCCGGAGGTGGGCGATAAGGAGTTTGGTGGGACAAGGGTGCAAGGTTGGACCCACCTGGGGTTTGACCCAAGACATCTCCCAATGGTCTGTGCTAACAGAACTGACCTGAGCGGTGAAGAGGGGCGCGTCTCAGTCCCAGGCACGTGCAGGAAGGGCATTATTTAAGGGTGCTGCTGCTGGGGGCTGTGAGGGCAGGGGCAGATACCTAGTGTCTGCGTGGTATGCAGGGTGGGTACGGGATGAAAACTGGAAGTGAATCGCCCTTCCACCAGGGAATACAGCAACGCTCGATCTGAGCACACGTTTTTCCTGAGGGAGGGCAAGGGGAGAGGGGTCTTTGGTCGGGGTAGGGAGGACGCCTTCCAGCTGAGCGCTTCGTGGAAACGTGCCTTTTGTGAGAGAGACTGGCAGGAGGATTTCATAGAATCATGGAATCATAGAATGTTTTGGGTGGGAAGGGACCCCCAGAGGTCACCCAGCCCAACCCCCCTGCAGGAGCAGCGACACCTTGAACCACATCAGGTTGCTCACAGCCCCGGCCAACCTGGCCTGGAATGGTCCCAGGGATGGGGCCTCCACCCCCTCTCTGGGCAACCCCTGCCAGGGTTTCACCACCCTCGTTGTAAAGAATTTCCTCCTTAGATCCAGTCTAAACCTCCCCTGCTTCAGTTTAAAACCATCACCCCTTGTCCTGTCCCAGCTGGCCCTACTAAAAAGATTGTCCCCATCTGTCCTACAGGCCCCCTTTAGATACTGAAAGGCCGTAATCAGGTCTCCCCGCAGCCTTCTCTTCTCCAGGCTGAACAACCACCAAGGAAGGTGGGCAGGGAGGTGGCGTCTTGCGCAGGACAGGGCTGCGTCTGCCCGTTCCTTGGGAGAGGAGCGTAAAGGGCTACTGAGATGTGTGAGCGGCAAGTGGAGATCAGCGAGGAAAGCGGCAGTTCTCCTTTTGTATGAGCATGTAGTCCTTGGAAGCAAGCTTGGCCAGGCCAAGTTTGGTTTCAAGGGCTCAAGCCGGGTTTTTGGGGAAGGCTTCCATGTGGAGGCGATTTTTGAAGGACAAGAATGGAGGGGTGGCTGGCTTTTGGAAAGGTCATCTTGTTTTACAGCTAGCAACTTCCTTTGGAAATGTTTGAATTTATCTGAGTGGGTTTTCTCACCTGGCACCCGCTACCGGGCACCTCTTTCTGACATGCTTTCATTTGTCTCCATGACGCTGCTTCTGGAGTCCCGAAGCACCGGCAATCTCTTGCTCTTTCTGCGGCACCATTTTCTCCTGTACCAGGACTTCTCATGTCCCCTTCCTGCTGCTGCTTTGCTCTTGATCTGATTAGGTGACCCGCCTGCCTCCTGGCATTTCTGAGTGACACCACCGCGCTTTCCTGAGCTCCCTCTTCTGAGCAGTAGAAGCGAGCACTTGTTTCTCTCGGTCCCGCAGAGCTGAATACGATTCTGTCTGCTTTTCCTTCTTTTTTGTCTGTCCCATGTGGAATCTTGCCTGGTTTGGGTCCAGGTTTCTCATGGTGGTGGCTGTGCTCTGGTTGCTTGAAGGGATAGACTAAATCTGTGCTAGCAGCATCTGCTGCCTCGTCGCAGGGATTTGCTGCCAGGGTGATACGGCATGATTTAATGGAAAACGATAAATTCCATGCGATAACTCGAGGGTGTCTGAATTCCAGAGGAGGAAATGCCGTGCTCTGTGCTGACTTTTGCTCTACCTGGCTTGCATGGAGTGATTTCTGCAGGACCGTGAGGCGCTACGGCAGCAGGACGCACAGCAGGTCCTTCGGCTAGGGGTGTAGGCTTCAAGGCTGCAGTGTGCTAAATCGTTCTGTCAGAGCTGCAGGAGCCACCTGACTCGTTCAGTCCGCTCTCCGTGAGCACTTCAGAGGTGCGGGCCTCACCAGAAAGGAATGAACGCAGTCCGGAATTCGGAGGAGGAATTTGGAGGTGGCAGATGGAGCTGGTCACAGCCTAGGAGCAGAGCCGGACCCAGGGGCTCTTGGCGTGCTTTCAGATTTGGAGTACGGGAAGGCAAAAGGGAGAGGTCGGAAGAAACCTGGGTGGAGCGGAGCTCGTAGGACTCGGTGTAGGAGGAAGAGAGGGTGGAGCTGGTAGGGACTGAAAATGAGGAAGGAGTCGGTGTGGAGGAGGGAGGAGACCTCTCCTCCGCGTCAGCAGGAGCGGGCAGGGGCACTGGCTGCTGGAGGCCTGCTGGGAGCGGGCAGGGGGTGTCGTGGGGCTGGGGGGACCAAGGAGGAAGCTGAAGAGCCGGCTTTGATAGCAGGTTTTTGAATCGTGGTGGTGCTGAAGAGGCAAGCCCTGGGGGTGTCTATGGAGGGATTGCAGTTTCTCTGCTTTTCTTCTTCCTTGCCAAAGCTCCCACCACAAATTGGTCCCAGTGCAGAAAACTCTTCTCTATAGGCCAGTGAGCTGGTTTTAGTTTGCCCTGAAAGTTATGAGAGACGGACACCGGGCTAGAGCACCGGGGAGGGGAGGCCTGGGTCCAGTGCCCATTCCTTCCTGTTCTGGCTTGTCCCTATTTGCATCTGGCAAGGCCATTTCTGGGCTGGTGGAATCAGCCCTGGTTTCAGTGGTTCCTCCGGTTTGGCTGCCGTTGGCCTGGGGCAAGAGCATGGGTGTCCTTTGTCCAGTGCCCGGATCCTGCCGCATGGAGCAGGGTGAAACCCGAGAGCGGTGTTTGTCACTTTCCCAAGCCAAGGTGGGGCCTCGCAAAGCTAATTAAGAGCAGCTTTTAATTTCCTGGCATCTGGGGCCTGCAAGGAGGATCCTGGGGTTTATTTACTTCCATGGAGGAGTAAAGCTGCTCCTTTTAATCTCTCCGTGCTAATAGCCCTTCCCTGAGAAAGTCAGGGAGCCACGAACCGCCGGTGGCCGGGCTCCGCAGTGGTTTGCCGTGCCGTAAGGAGGCCGAGCACCGAGAGAGCTTGAGAGCTTGGTGGGCACCTTCTCTTGTTCCGCATGTGAATGCATCGCAGGCTGGGTCAAAACTGCAGGCTGCATTTGTTTAACAAAACCAGACAAGAAACTGGTTTCACTTGATCGTGGGAGACCTGTGCGCAGGGTTGGCGTGCCTCTCTGTTCCTTCCAGGAGTCCAGGGGCCCTGTGAGTTGATGTGCACAAATGGATGTGGTTTCGTTTCTCCAAAAGCCAGGTATCCTGGATGTGCCGCTGCCCAGAAGCTGAATCGAGCGCAGGCCGTTTCACCCTTTTGTCTCTGCGCGGTAACTGTCTGTCTTCAGAATCCTGGGTGGCTGCTGGGGGGATTTAGGGTTTGTGCTGGACTGGGAATAGCTGAGTGCAGGCTCAGTTGTGGAAAGAAGAGCGAACAAATCTCTTGGACGTGGAAACAAGGGAATAGTAAAGAGGAGCACGGAAGTCACTTTATGCTTTAAGGTCTACAAATAAGAATTGACTGTGAATATTCACATCTCTGCGAGCTCCAAGGTGTGCGGTCAGCTTTGCTGTGGGACAGTGTGTGGGCGTGCTGCCCTGCGTGGGTCTCAAAAGGAGTTCAGGTCTTGCAGAAAGTTCAAACGAGCGTAACGGCGAGGTGAAGAAGCGTACTGGGCAGCAGAGAGGTTCGGTGAAGCACAGAGTTCATGAAGATTTAGGTGACTGTGGACTAAACGTCGCTGCCTCTCACCACATCTTCCTTTGTGCCGATTTTGTACGATGTAGGGAGGTCATCAATGGAAGCACCTACTCGGTCTCTCCAACCTGGGTTCGGCTGACCTGGTTATCGTCAGCCTCTAGAGAACATCTCCGTTGTGTGGTCAATAACATCTCTGTGTCCTTGGGTGCATCGTCTGCCAAGTTGGCTGCTTGGAATAAGTTTGCAGCTTTGGGATTCCGTCTGTTCCTCAGTGGCACCTTCCCTTGCTCGTGTTCCAGTCTGCGGTCTCTAAAGCGTTGTCGCGATATCACAGTGGCCCTACAGAGCATTTGCTCTTGACCTGCTCTGCTTGCACCTCCAAGACCTCTCCTTACTCCTTTTGGCTATTGTCTGAATTCCTGCCAGGGGGTTTAGGCGGCGTTTCATTGGTGGTTAGAGAGAAAGGCAGGACTAGGTTAACCTCTTTAGGCCTCCTCTGACCTGTCATTGATGTTTCCCTGAATATTCTTGGGTTTCATAACCTTGTTTCACCATCTCCCCGATAGAAACTTGGAGGCAGGGAGCGATGGTGAAAGAGCATGGCGGATGGCAAGAGACACCGCGAGCTGAGGCAGAGGGATGTGGTGGCCCGCAGGGCTCTTGCATTGCGAGGTTCTCCGCGGTTTCTGACTCCTTTTCACATTTCTAGTTCAGGGTATTTAATGGCGTCTGCGTGAGCTGTTCCCCTGAGAGCCGCTTTGGCACCTTCCTATTCTTTGTGCTCTTCCTGTTCAGAGTTGTTTGTGTCTGAGAATCTCCTGCCTCCTTCCACACCAGGGACACTTAACTCTTCCTTAAGACTTTTCCCAGCCCCCCAGAGGTGCTCCCATGAACCCCGAGCGTACAGTCTGCTGTAGTCCCAGTACCCCGCTCTGTACCAGTTAATAAACTTCATCTCCTCTGCCTTGTCTCGGTTCCCCAGTTTCAGGGTTAGGGCTTATGTGCTGAGGCTTGTTTGGTTGGTTGGTTTATGGTGCCTCTCAGTGCTGGAGATGCGTCTCCTGTATGAACTTACAGGGTAACAGCGTTTTTGCCTCAGGAAAATACGATCCTATCTGAAACAATTGGACCAGGTTCTTGTATACCCTTGGTGTTTTCCCCTCTTGCTGATGTTTGTGGCATTATAGATAAGTAAATGACTTTTCCTGTAATTGCTAGTTGACCCTTCTTTGTTCAGAAGATGGTTTAGAAGAAAACTAGATGGGCAGATGAGGTCCCTTTGCTATACTGGAGAAGGCCGTTCCTGAGGTGCTGGTCTGCCAGGAGGGAGCTGGCTGGGAAGAGGCAAGCGGTAGCATAGATAGGAAAGGGGGGAGGTCTTTGGGTAGTACTTGGGGTATATTAGGGCTTTGCTGCTTCTCCTGTAGGCAGAACGCTGTCCCGTGCAGTGATCTCAGCAGGTCTCTCCAGATGAATGCTTTTGCCGTATTTCAGTGGAAAATGCCACTGGATGCTCCGTGTCTGCCGCAGGGAGCACCGATGTGTCGAGGCACTCATCCTTTGGACCCCTCCCAGCCCGCTGTGCAGGACCAAGGTGGGGGTCACTGGTGCTCTGGTTTCAGCAGGGGGGCTCTCTGTTTACCCAGTTGTACGCTGCTGCTGTCGTGCTTAAGACGCAGTCTGAGACCCTGAATTGCTCCTGTCAGTAAGCGTCCCCCCCCAGCTCTTCGCAGGAGCGAGGTGTTAATTGTGGCATCCTGATCTAATTCTGGCTTGGGGATTTCCTTTCTGTGGCCCTCAATGGGTTTGTCACTTCATTTGGACCAGAGATTCTGCTGGGCTCCTGCCCGCCGTCCTGGGGAACAGTTGCTGTGCCTGGCCCCAGAGGGGTCTGCATTCCTCAGTCCCCGCTCAAATGCCTGGGAAGGAGCAGCTGGTGAGCCCTTGGCTTGGGGACAGCTTGCTTTGTCCCAGCTGGAATGTATTCCTGATGCTTAAGTACTTCTGTGTATTTGGAATACATTCCTCGGGAGCTGATACGTGGGGTTAAATGCAGCCAGGCTGCTTGGGGAGGGCTGTGTCCCGGGAGCAGCCCCCATGTGCAGGGTTGGTCTCCTCCCTGGCTGAGGGCCGGCGGGCCCCCGGGCCGCCTGGGGTGTGCGGGTGGGGGCTGCGGGGGGGGAGCCCCCCTTTGCTGTCCCCGCCGATGCACGGGGAAGGTGGCCTGCCGTGGCCGTCCGTCTGCAGACCCGAGTCTGGCCGAAGCCTGCCGTGCCTGCTGCTGCAGGGTGTCGCTTCCCTGGGACTCTGCGGAGTCTCAGAGGTGTTGGCCAGAGAAGGCTGAAGCCAGTTTAGTATCTGCGGCAAATGCTGCGGGGACTGGGGAATGAAACGCTGCTGTAGCTGGAGTCGGTACCTGGGGGGGGGGGGGGGGGCCTTGTTTGGGACAGCAGATGGTCTGTACCCACGGCCCGTTGTCTTGTCCCGCGCCTGCTCGGGTGGGTCGGCCTGGGTCTGGGTCAGTGGCACCAGGATCTCTGGGGAACACCCAGGTGTGGTGGTCCCACCTGGGTGGCGGTAGCGGTGGTCCCACCTGGGTGGCGGTAGCGGTGGTCGCACCTGGGTGGCGGTAGTGTTGCCCTCCCTGTGGCACCAGGGCTGCCCCGTGGGGGCTGAGGTGCGGCGTCTCTGCTGGAGCTCCAAACCGATGTTCTCGTCCCTCAGCAGTGGCGATCGCTTTTTTGACCTCTGTTTCTCTCCCTGGCTTTCAGGTGCAATGATTCTTCTTGAATCTGGCTATTCTGGGCATATACGTTGCCTGCGTCGTTTCTCTCAGCACGGGGGAAGGTGTGCCTTGGGTTCACCGCTCTGGTGATGCAACCTAGTGCTAGCTGGAGGCGCTTGGCTCTGCTGGAAGTGGACCGACTCCTGTTCCGCCAAGGGAGCTGCACAGCCTCCGGGACTGGCGTCCTGCCCGAGCTGCCCAGCAGTGGGATAGGAGTCTTTCTGGTTCTGTGGCCTCAGCTGTAAGGCGTTGGCTTTGAGCACGGTGACTTGGAAGGACTGACTTTAACCTTAGAGCTGATCCCCTCCCAAGTGTTTTGCTTTGCAGTTTTTCCTTCCAGCCTCACCTGCATCCCTCTCATACAGATGGCTTTCCCCAAGGGCGGTCCCACTGGCACAGTCATCAAAAGATCAGCGCTCTCTTTCATCACAGATGTGAAAGGAGGGACCCCAGTTCTGTTTACACTTCTCCTACCTGTTGGTCTCTGAGACCGACACGGCAGACACGCGTGCTCCTGCATCCTGATGCCTTGGCTGCAGAGCACGCAGCGGTCTCTGCTTCCTCCGTGGGCCGTTCTTAAGATGTCAAGCCTGTGTTTAACCAGGGAAATGTGAATGAAGCGCAAGGCTCAGACACGTGATCCGGTTTTTGGGGCTGTGAGCATTTCGAGGCGCTGCCCGAGCTGCTGCATTTCACTGCTGACGGACACGTCCTGCCCGCGGTGGCAGGGTCCTGTGCATCGTTCTGGCTGGGGACAAACGTGGGGGCCTGCTGCGTGCTGCTGCGAGCCCAGCCCCTGGTGGCAGGGGAAACCAGGCCCTCTCCTTGCTCCTGAATCACCAGGAGAATTGTAATTATTTTCCTGCTACGCAGTCTGATCCTGCCTTTAATTAAATATGTGCTGTCCTGCTGAAGGTGGTGGGCCTGTACCAGCAGGGTTTGACAGTTGGACTTGAAATTCCCTTAAGAATAAAGAGAGGTAAGGAGGAGCTGTCCTGTCACTGGCACTTCCAGGACTGGAAAGGTGAGCAAGACCTCTGCCGTGGATCCCCTTAGCCTGGGTTGGAGGAGAGGTGACGCAGCAGGCGCTGTTGGAGTGCTCAGTCCCTGCAGCAGAATCCCCTGGTCCAAACACTCCGGCTCTGGGCCTTTGTGTCGGAGGCAGCCTGGGTTGCCACAGGTTGTTTTTTGGGGAAGAGGAGGTGTCTGAGACCTGCTGTCTGGCTGGCAGGGCTTGGGAACACCTTGATAGTTTCGGTTGCAGAAGCAAGAAGGTTTTGTGCAATTCCAGTGTGAAGACCGTGTTTATGGTGTAGACCCAGTTCCTGGTCTCCAGGTATAAATCATCACCGCCTTCTTTCAAAGATGTTGGCCTGTGTGTGAGATCATTGTGGCTCTACAGTTGCCTAAGTTGGGCGTCTGACTCCTCTTCCCCTGGCACCTTGAGAAATGACCCATCTTTGTGAGGCACTTCACTGAAGCCTGCTTAGAGCATGCTTGGTTGCGGGGAGAAATGTCCCTGCAGCCTGGTGGCGCTTGGAAGCCGCCCTGCTCCTGCCTGCTGCTCTCAACGGGGGTCCCGGTGCCAGGGCAGCCCCCCCGAGCTGTCTGTCCTGCAGAACAGCACAGCCCCTTCTCCGGAGAAACTGGTAGAGGAGCCCGGGTGTCCGTTTGCCCTCCTCCCTCCCTCTTGGCCGCTGTGGAGATGGCTCTCCTCCAGGTACAGGTGGAAGCGGGGGGGCTGGCCGTCAGAGCAGAGCAGCAAGGTGACGCTGGGGGACAAAGACCCCCATGTCCTAGTCCCCTTCCCGCAGGATTAGGCACGGTGCCTTTGGTGGGACTGATGTTTGGGGCATGAAATGGGACAAGTGCCTCTGCCCAGATGCGTGGGACTGCTTCACCCGAATCTCAGCATTACCCATAGCTTGGGGAGAGCGGAGGGGACCCCCTTGCCTAAGATGCGGTAGGTGAGGGGGGGGCTGGAGTTCAGCCTCGGGTAGGCCAGAGCTCTTTCGCTATAGCCTCAAGAAAACAAAGATTCAGAAAAGAGCCATGAAACTAACCTGGCCCCGGGGCCGACCTGGAAGAGGGGAGCAGTCTGCATGGGAAGCAGTCGGCGTTTGCCACGTCCCCGGCTTCGGTACCCAAAGGCTTTCTCTGCGTGCTTGGCTGTGAAGATGCGCCTCTCCGCAGGTGGGAGCGGGGCTGCGGGACACGCGGGCTTGCGTTGCCATCGTGTGGCTCGTGGCTGGGCACAGGGCTTGGGCCCTGTTGCGGGGACTCTGCGGCCGTGAGGGAGGTCGGTGGGCCGCCGGGGGGGGGGGTAGATCTGTGTCCCTGGCCCTGCCGTGCACCGTCACACTGCTTGGGTGGTTCAGGGACTGAAGCCCTTTCCCTCCCTCCCGCCAGAGCCGCGGGGCCAGCTCCGCCGTGCCTCTTCCCAACTGGTGGCGGTGCGGGGCGGCTGGGGTTACCCAGCACTGGCTCTGCCCCGCCAAACCGGGCTGGCTCTTTGGCTGGTAATCCCATCAGGGGAATGTTCTTGGCTTTCCAGGCCTGCCCTCGGGTTTTTGTTGTTTCTGGGAAACAGCATGCTTGAGTGGTAGCTCGGAGGGTTTGTTCGGATCCTTTCATCCATTGTCCTTTCTCCGTTTTTCATTTTCCACCTCTTGATCTGACTGAATAAGTGAGCAGGGGAGGAGGCAAGGCTCTGCTGAGCATTACTCTGCAGCAGAAAGGAGGCCCTTGGGGGTGGTGTCCGAATTCCCGGCATCACTATCTGAACGCTGTGGTTCTCTAGGCTAACCTAATAGCTCCATTAACCTTTTTTCATGTCCTGGGGCTTTGCTGTAGCCTCAGTGCTAATGCTGGGAGCTTCGCAGATGCGAACATCGACAGTCAGAGGCAGGATTGAGGTTTGGAGAAAGTAACTCACGTCAGCGAGATAAAGAAACCCAACTTACTTAGAGGCACGGTAATTGCAGAGAGGAGGATGGAGCCTCCTTCAGACGTTTTCTAGGGCCTCTTCCAGACAGGAGACTGGGCTTGCAAGGGCCCTTCATGACTTTGCTCTGTACACGCAGGCTGTGTGTGGCTTTGCATGTACCCGATGGTGGTGCTGCTGCTCAGAGGGACCTTGACAGGCTGGAAGAATGGGCCAGTGGGAATCTCATGGAGTTGAACAAAGGGAAATGCCAGTTTCTGCACCTGGGGAGGAATAACCTCATCCGGCAGTGCAAGGAGGGGGCTGACCACCTGAAATGCAGCTTTGCAGACACACTGGGGGTCCTGGTGGACCACAAGTTGACCAGTGGTTAGGAAGAGCATTGCCAGCAGGCCAAGGAAGGCGATCCTTCCTCTCTGTTCTGCTCTGGTGAAACCACGTCTGGAGGACTGTATCCAGGGAAGGGCCACAAAAGTGATGAAGAGGCTGGGATGTCTGGTCCCAGTTCTCAGCCTCTCCCCATATCACATTCAGCCTGGAGAAGAGAAGGCTTAGGGGGATTTTAACAACGTGTATGTGGTGTCAGGGAGCAAAGGAGATGGAGCCAGGCTCCCCTCGGTAGCGTCCAGTGGCAGGACAAGAGGTAACGGGCAGAGTGAAACAGGAAATTCTGTTTAAATGTAAGGAATTGCTTTTTATTTGGTTGGTTTTTACTGGAGGGGTGGTTGAACACTGGAACATGTCGCCCAGTGAGGTTGCGGAATGCTCAGTCCTTGGAGATACCCAAAACCCGAGTGGACACAGCCCTGGGTAACCTGCTGGAGCTGATCCTGATTTGAGTGGAGGTTGGACTAGCTGATCCTGAGAGGTCCCTTCCAACCTCAGCCATTCTGTGGTTCTGGTGGAGCTGCCTCCACGATGCACGGTGCCCTGTTGAGTGAAGGGCTGTATTGAAATCTGCGTCCCTCGCTTGCTGTCCTGCTGCGTACCCCTCTGCAGTTTTGCAGACTTTGGCTTTCTAGGAACTGGCCCTGCTTTCTTAATTGGGCTGGAAGCTCCGCGCTGGTGTCCGCAGGCAGCGCGACGCCTGCCAAACGCTAGTCGAGGCTGTGTGCGAAGGCGGTAGCGGCTGGCAGGAGGCAGCTGATGCGGCCAGTTTGGGAGCTGGACGGCCAGAGTTCCTCATGTGATGATTGAGGAGGGGGACTGTCGGACTTCGGTCTCCGCTCAGGAGTTAGGCATCCCCTCTTACTTCTGGCCGGCCCCATCTCTGGTGCCACCCATCCGCACCGCGGGGGAGCGGTCCTGACGTGCTGAGGATGTGAGGCCAGCAGCTCACTTCTGCGTCGGGCGGGCATTCCTCCCTTCCTGGCTTCACTGCTTTGCCGTGTACGAGTTCGCCACTGACCGAAGCTGGAGCCGTGCCCTAACCTGGCTTATAAATTAAGTGCAGGCAAAACGCTTCGTGTATGCTGAACTCCGCGGGATCGGGGCCTTCCGTGCCTTCCATCTCGCAGGGTGGGAAGCTCTGCAAGTGGGGCGTCGGGCATCCCTGCGGACACCAGAAGTGTCTTTGCACGCTGGGCCTCGGCACCAGCCTGTGAGGCTCAGGACTTGCCCAACACACAGGTATTTCAGTTCCTCAGCAGAAGCCCGAGGTGAATCTGCCAAACGGAGCCTGTATTTGCTGTGTTTCTTGTTTCCGTGAACTGGCTGAGCCTGTTGCTGTTTCCCTGGATAACCTCAAATAAAGCCACAGTGTGCTGTTTGGAAGCGTTCCCTGAGCAGGGCTGACCCAGCCATCAGCAGTGAGTGCAGTGT
This sequence comes from Gorsachius magnificus, assembly GCA_034008185.1. Classification (NCBI taxonomy): domain Eukaryota; kingdom Metazoa; phylum Chordata; class Aves; order Pelecaniformes; family Ardeidae; genus Gorsachius; species Gorsachius magnificus. The sequence continues at coordinate 469,078 of CM067082.1, forward strand.
GGCCAGGATGGCTCCCTGCTCGGCCGGCTGTGATATTCCAGTTGAAGCTGACAGCTCTTCCCCTCTGCGATGGCGGTGGTTTTGCCTGTCCCAGCAGTGATGCTGCTCGGTGAGCCTGCTAGCTTTCTTCTATAAGATTGCGCCAAAGGCAGTGGTCTGAATCAAGAGGTTCATAAATAATTGTGCTGGGGTTTCATCTTTTAGAATCACAGAATCACTTTGGTTGGAAAACCCTTTAACCAACCAACCCCATCCCACCCTAAACCCTTTTAAATCCCCCCAGGGATGGGGACTCCACCACCTCCCTGGGCAGCCCCTTCCAGAGCCTGACAGCCCTTTTGGTGAAAAAGTTTTTCCTAATGTCCAACCTAACCCTGCCCTGGCGCAGCTTCAGACCATTCCCCCTCATCCTATCATCTCTTACCAGGGAGCAGAGGCCGACCCCCACCTCGCTACAGCCCCCTTTCAGGTAGGTGTGGAGGGCGATCAGGGCTCCCCTCAGCCTCCTCACTTCTGCATAGATCTCAGTGTTGAAGTGGGTCTTTGATAGCTGCTGAGGCACCGGTGGTTGTTCAGGACAGAAGGGAAGTCTTTCTGGTTTAGTCGTGGTTAGGTGGACCCAACTGACACGGGAGTGTCGTGTGCTCTGACCGGAGTGGAATCGACAGCGCCGGTGGTCCCCGAACTCCCCTGGGGGTTCCTGGGTACCCAGCCCATTTGAGTGGGTACCTGCGTGACCTGTGGAAGTGCAGCTGGTGGGGTGTCATTGTGGAAGGTTTGTCACAGTCAGGGGTCTTCTAAAATCTTGATGGTTCTCCTCCATTGTTTATATTGGTTGCACACTTCAGTATTTGCCCGGCAACAGCAAAAAGGACGTTTGAGGCTTTTTTCTTTGGTTGCGCAGATGGGCCTGTGAGCTGGCCTTCCCGCTGCACGTACCGCTGTTGGTGGCCTTGTTTGTGTCCAGCCACCTCCTCTCCACTGTTCCTGTTGGGCGTTGTGCTGAAGGCGCTCGGCTTCATCCTTGCTCCGTGTGTTCAGGGTTCGGGTCCTCGCAGGGTCTGGCGGGGCGCCCTGGCGTCACGGCGGGCCAGCAGCACGCTGGACGTACCGAGGGTCAACAAGGGCAAGGGCCGGGTCCTGCCCTGGGGTCACCACAACCCCAGGCAGCGCTCCAGGCGTGGGGCAGAGGGGCTGGAGAGCTGCCCGGCGGAAAAGGCCCCGGGGGGGTTGGTGGAGAGGGGGCTGGAGAGGAGCCAGCAGGGTGCCCAGGTGGCCAAGAGGGCCAGCGGCATCCTGGCTTGTATGAGGAGTGGTGTGGCCAGCAGGAGCGGGCAGGGCCCGTGCCCCTGTGCTGGGCACTGGGGGGGCCGCCCCTCGAGTGCTGGGGTCAGGGTTGGGCCCCTCCCTCCCCGAAGGCCCTGGGGGGGCTGGAGCGTGTCCAGAGAAGGGCAGCGGAGCTGGGGAGGGGTCTGGAGCCCCAGGCTGCTGGGGAGCGGCTGGGGGAGCTGGGGGGTTCAGCCTGGAGCAGAGGAGGCTGAGGGGAGCCCTCATGGCTGCCTACAAGTGCCTGAGAGGAGGGGGGAGCCGGGGGGGTCGGGCTCTGCTCCCAGGGAAGGGGCGATGGGACGAGGGGGAGTGGTCTGAAGTTGCGCCAGGGCAGATTCAGGTTGGACATTAGGAAAAACTTCTTCACCAAAAGGGCTGTCAGGCTCTGGAAGGGGCTGCCCAGGGAGGTGGTGGAGTCCCCATCCCTGGGGGGATTTAAAAGAAGGATGGATGAGGTGCTGAGGGACAGGGTTTGGGGGTGGGATGTCAGAGTTAGGGGGACGCTTGGATTGCTGATCTCAAAGGGCTTTTCCAACCAAAGTGATTCTATGATTCTATGATAGGAGCGCACCCGGGGACCCCTCAGCTCAGCACTCCGCAGACCACACCTCGGTCCTGCGCCCCTTGCAGGGCCCACGATCCAAGAAGGGCACGGCTGAACGGGTGTGGGTTCAGGAGAGGGTCCTCAGGGTGGGCAGGGGCTGATGCACTTGCCCTGGCAGGACAGGCTGCGGGAATGGGACCTCTTCAGCCTGGAGAAGACGCTGCTCTGGAGGGACTCTGTAGCAGCCCCGGTGCTGGGGGGTTATGGGGGAGATGGAGCCCGGTGGTGCATGGGGGAGAGGCACAGGGCGTCACTGAACGAGGGGGATCCGTCTGGGCACAAGGAAGCTGTTTTTCACTGTGAGAAGGATTAATTGGTGGGTCCAGGGGTCCAGAGGGTTTTTGGATCCTCTGTCATGGGAGGTTTTGTAAGACTTGACTAGGCAAAAGCCTGAGCAACCTGGTCTGGCTTCATAGCTCACCCTGCTTGGAGCAAGAGGTTGGACGAGATATCTCCCAAGGTTCTTTCCAACCTGAGTTATTTCATGATTCTGTGACACACAGAATGTCCATGATATGCAGCGGATTAGAAGGATATTACTTCATTGTCCTTTTTGATGGGAAAAATCCATGGATCTAGGTTGCCTTTTTTTTTTTTTTAAAGAGATTGAAGTAATTTAATTTTGCTTCAGAAATTATAGCTAACTCTTGAATGCCTCCTCACGTTTGCCTGCTTTCACCTTCAGAGGGGCCACTGCACAAGGAGGTTGCATCTGAACACACCTGCAGAGCTGGTATTGCACGTTTTTCTGTCCTTTTTGCAATGTCACGGCTTTGTGGCCTATCTCTTCTCTTTTGGCTTATAGTGCTTTACAGGCTCTTCGTGCCTTTCATGACTTGCCAGCCAGCCGGTGTGTCCATGGGAGGGATGGCCTCGGTATTTCCGATCTCTTATCTCGCCATTGCTCTGCTCTGGATGCTGTAAGAATTTACGCCTCCTGGATCTTATTTGCAAGACAGTTTTGTAGTTGTTTTCCGTCGGAGCCATCTCGTAACCCTTCACGTGCTTCAACGTACAATATCTGTCATTTCTTCCCATTTACAAAGGCTTTTTCCCTACAGTTACCCAACTATGCTGTCAGTATATTGGTACACCTAAGTCCTGAGCCTCCTTTTTGTTTATGGTAACCTCCGTCATGTGCTGAGCTGGCTGAATTCCTGGGCACTGGAGCTCTTTCCTACTAATCCCTGTTCGCTCCGTGTGGTCTTCAGGCTCCTGGTACACCAGGAAACAGTGAAAGGTTGCTGCTTATTTTTTTTCTTCAAACATATTTTTGATCTTATATCAGTCTAGTTTGGACACTGAAATATCTAGGCCGTGCAGATTTGGTGATTTTATTTATTTATTTATTCTTATATTCAGAAAATCTGGAGGTTGTGGGTGTTTCATCTTAATGGAGACATTCAGTATAGTGCTAAATTCATCACCTCTTTTTTTTTTTTTTGGCCAGCTGTATGAAACAGGGTTAACATTGATTAGAAAAGGGGTAATTGCCAGTCTCCAAAGAGATGTTGGCTTAAGTTTTCACTCTTAGTTCCAGTAACAATTTTAAAATTCATTGGTTTTCCGTTTCCAGTGTCACAAATGATTCTCTGCGCAGTCTTGCTTTGTAAATTTGGCCATTGGGCTAACGCGTTGGAGTACCCAGTTCGCAAAATACTGAACCGAAAATTGTGTGCATCGTGTTAGGCGCTGTGTTTGCAGCCTTATCAGTTCTTGATTATATCCTGTGGCCATATTTTGCATCACGTTAACCGTAGTCCTCGTAGCAGTAAGAGCAAGCTGTGCCTGCTTGCTAGCTTTCTGCAAGCTTTGCTGGCGCCAGCGGGGAGCGCGTCGGCTCCGTGCTCGTTCCTGAGGATGGTCCCGTCTCTGAACGGCTGCTGAACAGCTTGGGCAGTGCTGGGCTGCCTTGGCAGCTCTGCGAGGCAGTGGCAGTGCCATCCACCAGGGTTATGGAGCCCTCGGTTTGCTGAAAAATCTGCTTGCGCTGCTCCAGTGAAGGCATGGGTGAGCCGAGCAGCCTGCCGAGGGGCAGCGCAGACCTGCTGGGGTACCTGTGCTGCCGCTGGCCGGAGTGCATTGGCGCGACCGGCGGCTGTGGGTACGGGGGTAACGACGAGGAGCAAGCGGCCGGTACCTAACGATGAACAAGAAGGTTTTGCTGGTCAGGGCAGGCACGGTGGCTTACATGGATTCTGCTTAACTTTCTTTTTTTTTTTTTTTTGCAAATATAAGATCTTAATTCTTGCGTGGGAACGCCCTAACTCTGCATTTGGTTTTGTGGCCTCCACCGATGACTTTTGACTAGTTTGAATTTCTGTCACATCAAAACACTTTATTCAGGCCCAGCTTACCGAATCTGCAGAAGCAGGATGTGCGGCTCGTGCTGTTGCTGCATAGGAGTTTGTGCACAGATCTGTAACGGTCCCTCGGCACTGTGAGGTTCTGCAGTTTTTTGGTTACTACTTTTTCTTTAAAGCAGCAGCTGGGAGAGAAGCAATGCTGTTTATCTGTGGTAAGAAAGGACCGTGCAAGGCCAGGTGCTCTGGAACATTGCATTTTGTAGGTGTCTTCCCGAAGCAAAGTCAACTGGACGGGAAGAACTGCCAGGTTGTCATGACAGCCTCCTTGCGAGGCGGGGGCTGCGCGTGGCTCCGCAGACGGGGCTGCGCGCGCCGGTTCTGGTGTTTGCAGTGAGGTTGTGCTGGTGGAAGGCCCATCACGCAGCCGGTGCCGTTACATCGCAGTGAGCTCCGGGGACACGACTGCTGTGCTGAAGCAGCGCTGTGCTGGTTTGATTCTGATGGCCTGGCTGAGGGAGTAAAACTGAACCCTAGGCAAGACTGAAGGCAACGTCCACAGCTACCGCTCGCCCCGCAGGCCGTCGGCTTTCACGTCTCTGTGGTGGCAAAAACGCTTCCGTATATATTGCAGTGCAAGATACAGCATGATTTCATTCTAGTTTATTCTATTTATTTTTTTAAAGTGTGCACATCTATTCTGAGACTGTCTAAAATCTGTGGGCACAAGTGCTAACAGTTTGGCCTAGAGATGTTCTGTTCCTGTTGTTATTTTCCAGCAGGTCAACACAATGTCTTGCCTGGAATTTCCTTGCATTCTAAAATTAGGAGAAGGATCTAGGAAACAATAGCAAATCAGGCTGCTAAACCTCCTGCTCTGGCTTGAACCTGTGTTGTCATTTAGACTTTCACCTACTTCCTTTCTTGTTAAAGTGATTTGCATTAGATAAACTAAATTACAAAGAGTTTACACTGCTCAGTGTCAAGAGAACTTTTCTTTTTTTTTCCTTCTTTCTTTTGCTTACTGTGGTCTCCTGTCCTACTTCAGGACATCAGGAGCATGAATTCCCTGTCTCTGCTGTTCATCCCAGAGTGCTTCTCCCTTTCCGTGCGGGGAGCGCTGTGGACGCACAGCAGCCTCCGCGTAGCAAAGGCCACGCCGTGTTTTGCAGTCCCTCAAACACGCGCTTGCCTGCAGCAGCGGGCAGAGAAACTTCTTGAGCTGTGTTATTAGACCCCGTCATCGTCCCTTCCGTGGGGCCAGTGGGCTCTTCATGGCCTGGGTATCTTTTCACGGTTAGGTTGTGCGTCACCTTTTCATTCTTTACCCCTCCCTGGCCTGGTCTGTATTACTGTTCCTCGCAGTGTTACCAGTGACGGTTGGGGGTGTCCCACCACCCCGGACCTGAACAACTCTCAGTACCCCCCAACTGTTCCTGGGGAGCTCTGTTTCAGTAACCTTGCAGCAGATGGATCACTGAGAAAGAAGGTTCCGACCTCAAATTCCTGTTTGATCCTTCTCGGCGTGGTCTCTGTAAGCAGCCCTGACTCTCTGGAGGTGTTTTCTGATCTGGAAGTAACCCTGTGATTGCATCTTCTGTCGCCTGCTGTAACTCCCTCTGTCTCTGGCAGAGGACAGACGGGACGGTTACATGGATTAGAAGTGGCTTCTGCCTGTGACTGCGTAGACCTGCGTTTGTTCCTAGCTTCATCGCTACTTTCTTTGGCGTCATGGGTTGAGTTACTGCTTCTTAAGGTTTGGCCATCTAAAACTCATACGCTGTCAGAGGTGACTTAGAGCTCTTGTCCGTGGTGTTGCAGAACCCAAACGCATAATCTGAGATGCGTCGTTGCTGTCTGTGCGCAGCAGGCTCTGCCCTTATCTGTTTGTGGGCTATGGGCAGACTTCTTAAACTCCCTCATCTTCTGCAGTGGCCCAATATTGTTTGTTTATTATTCCCAGGCACTCTGAAATGGTCCAGGAAATGCAGCAACGCCACAGCCTTGGTTTCCATCCTGTCCAGGATCCTATGCCCAACTACAGTTAGAAGCAGCTGCAGGATTTGTTCGGTTGATAGTTATAGTGTGTTGTGTTTGGTTAAACTTGCTGTGTTAGACTTACGGAGAGGCTGGTGATGCCTAGAAAGAGGTGATTGACTGATCAAATCTTGTAATTTTCTGTTTGTAGGTAATATAATTGACCTCTGAGAACAGGGGCAGGTGTGAAGGAGTCGGGTGATGTTGGACTAGGAGGCCTCTAGTGGTCCCTTCCAGTCAACTTTTCTATGACTGTGCTGTTTCTAGGAAGGAATTCTCTTTCCTTCTCTCATTGCGTTACTTGGGCCCTACGGATAGTTTGCCTGCTCCTTTTCTCTTCTGGTGCAAGTGGCACAAATGCATTCCCTGTTGGTGCAGGGACCATCGCTGATGTCCTGACAAAGCGTCCTGTACAGACGTTATGGCAGCAGGGACAGGGCTTCGGTCTGGAAGGCCCCTAATGTTTCGGTTTTCTTGGCTTCTCTGGACCAGACTCGCGAACATGGCAGTGTCTGCTGGCAAGCCGCTTTATAGTGACGTCCTCGCGATGCCAGCGTTTGAGTGCTGAAGATTAACTGTTCTCTTCGGAAACGGGGAGCATCCAGTTTGTGTCCCACAAGGGAGGGAGAAGAGCAGTGGGGTAATAGAGATGTTGAATGAATCGTCAAGCTAAACTCATTAATTGCCTTCTTTCACCCTTGTCTCTCGTAGACCGTAGTCGGGGTTCTTGTCTGTGCAGCGACTGCCCTGTGAGGACAGCGGCTATGAGAGAGGGCAGTCGTCTCCAGGGCTGGATGCTCAGGTCTGCCCTGGGGCGGGTTTCCCCCGGAACTGCTGCTGACCCAGTTCTGTTCTCTCCCGTCACAGCCTTTCTTTAGGCTTCTGAACCTGCGCAAGCTGGGCCTGAGTGACAATGAAATCCAGAGACTTCCCCCTGAGGTTGCCAACTTCATGCAGCTGGTGGAACTGGACATCTCCCGTAACGGTAAGGTCACAGCTGAGTGGGGAGAGGGTGCCCCACAGCCCTGGTTCTCTGGGTATCCCCTGTGCACTCAGGTTCTGGAAGAGGCCGTGCCCTTTCCCAGTCCTGCAGAGCGATCTCGTGGGTCCTGAGCTATGAAAATATGGTTGTCTTACTGGTGACAGCCTGAGACATGGTACCTGGTGTCCCGTTTGCCACATGATAGGCTCTTCTCAAGCCTCTTTTTTTTCTTTCATGTATTTTTTCCCAGACATTCCAGAAATTCCTGAAAGCATCAAATTCTGCAAATCGTTGGAAATCGCAGACTTCAGTGGGAATCCTCTCTCCAGGTAGGAAGGCATATGCAACCCTTCTGTCCGGCTGAGAATGAGAGTTGAAGTTCCTCATTCTCCCTGGCTTTCTCTGGTCTTCACCTTGTAATTGTCCTCCCTTGAAGTCAAGGCCCAGTGTTGCCCTGCCTTTGCCAAGACCTGCAGATGTCTGCTCTCCTGGCAGGCGGAACGCTCGGCAGAGGGAAGAGCTGCTGTGTGCTCCCTCTTCTGCGGGGCCGAGGGCTTGTGCTGACGAGCCTTTAGTCGTGCCCTTGCCCCTGGTGTGAGTGGTGAGGACTTCTCGCCTCTTAGAATAAGCTTGTTACGCCCCCACCCCTTCACCCCAGTGCAGAAACCAGAATGAATGTGGACTTGTACTGCAGAGGAGTAGAGAAAGGCCTGCATGCCGTCCCTTTTTGCGCTCTGTCCGTCCCTTTTTGCGCTCTGTCCGTCCCTTTTTGCGCTCTGTCCGTCCCTTTTTGCGCTCTGTCACCTTATTTATAACATAGGATGGCCATCTTTGAACTCTGTGTTTGGTTGCTTTCCCTGATACCTCCATGCCCAGAGCTATGCCCAAGAACGGCGCTCTCTGCCTTGTCTCTTCAGGCTTCTGTCTCCTTCTTAATCCATAATGTTTTGGGAATTCAAGCGTGGCTCCTCCGCCTTGGTGAACCATGCTTTCGGGCACTGGTGTCTCGGTGCGATGTCTGCCAGGGTCCCAGTCGCCCTTTCAATGGATTTACCTCTCTGCTCTTGTGGCGCCAGACACTGCTGGAACGGGACAAACGTTTCAGTCAGTGAGAGCCCCTGTACCACAGGAGCGACCAGCACTTCCACACTACAAGTTATTTGTCAGTCTTTTTGTGGCCCAGAGTTGCAGGATGTGCGTCATGAGCAGCGGGACAGGGAGGCTCAAGGACCGGCCTGTGAACAGCAAAGGATTTCTCCTTTTCATGGGTCTTTCCCTGTTCTGTTGCATCTCGGAGCTGTTACCATAATACTGCTTGGTCCCAGGGAATGCTGCAGTGTCACCTGCAGAAATACCCTTAGGTGGGCATTTGAGTTACTTGGTAGCCCTCCCTGCTTCTGGGTTTAAATGATGACATGGCTTCATGCTCGAGTTCTGCAGAGCCAAGTTTGCACGCTTGGACATGTGTGACTTTGGTGCAAGGGGGTGGTGGTGTCTTGGAAATGGGGCAGAGTCTGGCTCAGAAACCAGGTTCAGAGCTGGTTCCTGGTCTTCTCCCTTCCACATGTTGATACCAATTGGGATAAGACTGGCTTTTGGGGGACTTAAGTGAGGAATTTAGGGCTTGTGTAGTGCACAGAATTAATGGTATTTTGTTCTGTCCTGCTTTCACAGGCTTCCAGAGGGCTTCACGCAGCTTCGGAGCCTGGGCCATTTGGCCTTGAACGATGTGTCCCTGCAGAGCCTCCCCAATGACATTGGGAAGTGAGTATGCCCCTGTCCTCATAACGGGGAGGAGGGTTGAGGTGGGGACACCGTGCGTTTGGGGTGGCGACACTAGCAGGACTTGGAGGGGAAGCGCCTGCCATCCCAGTTACAGCTTGCCACTGTACCGAGCAAGCACACTGTGTGAGCTCCTCAGCATTAGTCTTGTTAAAAACAACCTTTTTAAAAAGGTTCCTTTCCTGGTCTCAGCTGCTTCTCCTGCTCTGTGGCACAGGGCAGGAGTGCATCCAGGCTTCCCAGACCCTCTGTCTTTCCTTATTTTATGAGTGCCCGTTTGCCCCTTTCTGAACAAGTTTGGTCTGTCTGATGATGTTGAAATTATTTATGCTGCTAGCAAATGGCCGAGGCAAAGCCTGTGGGGTTTTGACCATGGGGTGCAGTGTCCCTCCCATGGGATCTGGCTTTCTCGGGCAGACGGTCCTGTGTGTGATAGCATGGTTCCTTGTCCTGAGTTTGGGCACAGTGTTGTTTCCCCATGGTTTTGCAATAAGCAGTCACCTTCATCAGAAGTCATTTAAGATCCTGTTTGCTTTTTGTCTTCCCCTGTCATCTCCGTTCATGTGTGCACACTCTCGTGTATGCATTTGTGTAGGCCATGAGGGGTGGTCCCAAGGGAAGGGATATGAGCATCTCCTTGTATCCCTGAAGCCTTATTCAGTGAATCTGGCTTTCTCGCTCCCTTTTCTCTTGCAGTTTGGCAAACCTGGTGACTTTGGAGCTACGTGAGAACCTGCTAAAGACTCTCCCCACGTGAGTGTCTGTCTGGTGGCTTCAGGAGTCTCCTGCCTGGTTGTCCTTACTGATTCCTCAGGGACTTGCTGTTTCTGTAGCACAGGCTCTAGCACTTTGCTCGGGAGGGCTCAGGGCTTTGCGTAAATCAGCTGCATCTTGCTGGATTTTTGTAAGTTGGGGTGAGGTGGGAGAGAGGTGGTAGAGGGCTGAAGAACAGGGAAGGGCATTCAGAGTCTGTACTCAGCCTCTGTGCCAGGGTTGATTTAGAATCGACAGGGTTCTGTAAGAAAGCTGCTGGAAATGGTACTCTCCACTTTTCCTGGAGAGGTAGAGCAGATGACAGATTCTTTTGGAAAAAGCGAGAAAAACGTACCGTTGTGAGTGTAGGAAGGGCTCTGTGTACAGTGAAGCTCACCATCTGAAGAGCAGCAGGATACGGCTGAGGATGTATTTTGCCTCTGACATCGCTGTTTTCTTGGGTATCCCTTCTGATTGCTTGGTTGAGCGGTTTGTGGGAATGGGTGGGATAACTAGCTTTCCTGCAGCAGACAAAAAAAGGCCGGCAGGGGAGAAGAGGTAAGTCACGATTAGTGTTTCGGAGAGTTAGGGACAGAGATGAATTCCTGGTGGAGGATCTGGTTGGTACAGCTGATGCTATCAGGTAGAAAGGATGTGGAGAACTAATGAGTCTGTACGTTAATCTCTGGTTTGGAGCCCGTGAGACGTGTTTGTTGAGTTTTCTAACCTACGTTAGCTCTGTCAGCTTGTTTTCTGCCTGCTTATCCATCCAGCTGACGATTCCCCCAGTCCTCCTTGGATATATGTTGGAAGCAATTCTGTCTGACTTCTTTCCAAATAGCAGTGTGTTTTGGGGCCACACAAACTCCTCGGGGAGTGTGCAAAGCATGCAGCTATTGTCACCTTTCCTCAGTGCCCTCTTGCTATTCATGGCGAGCACTCGGTTTGGCTACCTGTACTTTCCCCCCTTGCTCCTCTGCTTTATTTAAAAAAGAGGGCAAAAGAGGCATCTAATGATACAGTGTTCAAGGAAGGCTTCGAGACTCTAAGCAGTTAGGGCTTTAGTCTTGCTGCTTCTGTGATGGCCATGCCCCCCTCGCTGAGAGATGTTGCTGTGACTCAGGTGCGTGCTCTTCCTGATGGTTATTTCCCCCTGGGACCTGCAAGTACAGGCTTTGTATGACATCAGTCACGTCTGCTTGTGGAGCTCATGCGTCAGCTTTGACCCAGAAGGCAAGACGCTTCCAAAAAGGAGCTGAGAGTCTGCACTGGTCAGCTCCCAGCTGTCACATCTGGTGATGACACAGTGTGGAAGCATCGTTCAGATTAACACTGTCATCTTGTCTCCGATGCCGAAGTCACGGGTTCCTTTCTGCACAGTTGTCATCAGCATTAACGCCCTGTCACAGAAAGGCAATATTAAACGACCAGCTGAGATGGCCCCATGTGGAATATAGCCACAAGGGAGAACCTGAGAGCCAAACCTCCTTACACCAGGCTGAGAACAGGCAAGCAGGAGAAGTTTGGGTCCCGGTGTTGGCACCCACTGCCGTCTGCTCCTCGTGTTCTTTGTGTTCATACAGACAGGTACCACCACTGTGATACACCACACAAAGGAAGAGGTGCAATAGCTACATCCAGAGCTGGGCTGTCAAACAGCAGTGAAGAATGGTCCCAATGGCTTTTCACCACCTAGGAACCAGCAAGTATCTGGAGTTTGAGAATTCAGTCTGTGACCAAGCCCATACGGTTTCTGGGAGATCTCTCGTGCCCAGTGCTCCCTTGTTTCCCTACGTTAGATTTGTATGCCATCCAGCAAGATACCTGTAGCATGCGGTGAACTTTGGGGTATTTTCTCTGAAAGATGAGTCCGGGCCTGATGCTCATTCTGCAGTGCAATTGCAGCTGCTCTTCATCTTTCCCCAAGTCTCTGAATTATACTTTTGGATGATTTCCAGAAGTAGAAAGAAGATCTTGAAGGCCAAGGCAATTTTCACCAGATCTGTCAGTCAAATATGAGATCAAAATCAATGGCCAACATTTTGGTGGTAGTGTCAGGTACCCCACACAGATCTGAAGCTCTTGTACCTATCTGGTTGCAAACTGCCCAAGAATGGCTCTAAACAAGTCCAAGTGATCTTGCCAAGGAGTGGAATGACTTACTGAAATGGATGATGTTTTCAGGGTTGCTGAGCCCAGTCCGTAGATGGGCTTCAATACTGTGAATCTGTGACTGCATAAAGCGTCAGTGTCCTCTTCATTTTTGTTGTTGTTGAGCTCCTTGAAAGATCCGGCTTGCAATGACCTTTACTTGGCAAAATTTAATCTCATTGATTAGTCTTCTGCTGTCAGCTGAATTCTGAACAGCTTGTCTTGTACAGCTGACTATCGCTCCTCATCCTCCGCGCAGATGGGATGCAGCTTGCCGATAATTTGGGAAGGGTAGCTCTTGCTGATGTATTCTCATGGAATAGTACAGGGTGATCTGTACGGAGGCATTTTGCAAGACCTCGCATGTCAACATGGATTCCACAGCTCACTTATTCCTTTTTTGGGAATTCAAACTGTGAAGGTGCGAAGGGACAGTCAAGGCTGCTTCACCCTTCAGAGAAGTCAAAGGGACAACGTGCAGTCATAATGAGAGACTGCTATACAGCAGAATCCTTTTGATGATCCTGTCGATAAACCTTTAGTGAGTTAATACAATATCTCAAAATCCACTACTGCATGAGGTCAAAACTTGCTCTTCCTGTGTGGCCGAAATATTTTTAGAGCCTGGCCCAGGCAAGGCAGATGTGTTTCATTGCTCTCTCACAGCTTTGCAGCCCCCAACTTCAGTAGCTTGGATGGTGTTGGGATATGTAGCTCTCTTCCCAGAAGATGCAGTGATTTCTGTACTGGGACAATTCCTTACAAAGAGAACAAAAAGAACTGAAGACCCTCCCTACCGGGGAAGCGGGCAGGGCCGAGATGGGCAAGGTGAGAGACAGCAACCCCTGTTTGGGGAAGTGGGAGTTGGAGTTGATGGGGTGGGACTGAGAGCTGAGGACACGTGAACACCAGGGGCCATGCCAGAGGAACTGGATCCTGGTTTTGTGGGGTTACGGCCTTTTATAGCACCAGGTCGCAATGTATTTGGATGCTCAGGGCGCATCCTTGGACCACTAGTGTTGACAGGCTTTGGTTCCCCCGCAGGCTTCTCGCAGTATCTTGCCTGGTGAGCTTCTTGTCTGTGTGTCTTGACCTCATGGAGACATCGTGCCAGTGTTGTCTTTCCCTTTCTCTTAAGCAGCATGGGCATTCCATTCAGGGACACTGAAGCTGTTGAATTTGTCATTCCTGCCTCTCCCTGCCGCTGTGCTCCCCTAGCCCCCTAAATATGTGTTGTCCTCTGCTGACTGTCTCCTGTGATCTGTCAGTCTGTGCCCAGGTCCCCATCCTTGCTACAAGAATGGGCAGCAGTGTTAAGGTGTGGCTTGCCATCTGCCATGTTTTCACTCAAAGAGTATTTTATGGTGGGAGGGAAGAAGGCAAATTGGTGACAGAATGGAAACTGGCCGCTTTGGGACTGCTGGTGCTCCCGACCCAAGTTCCCTGGTGCAGACTGGCTGGGGGAAGGGTGCCAGCTTCCATAAGCTGCTTGGCTGGGGGGGGACTACGAAAAAGGTCAGGATTGCCCCACCTGTTTTAGGAGTTACTAAAGATTTTGTAATTTGAGAGATGTGTGTCCCAGATGCTAACCTTCCGTTCATTCTTTCTTTCTTTTTTTTTTTTTTCTCTTCCCCTCTCTCCTCCCTCTATCTTGCAGTTCACTCTCCTTCCTTGTCAAGTTAGAACAGTTGGATCTTGGTGGCAATGACCTGGAAGTGCTGGTAGGTGAGGGATGGTGGGGAGGGAGTATGGGTGGTTGGAAGGGGCAGAACCCTGTGCCTCTGTGGAAGCAAGTGGGTTTTCATCTGAAATGCAAAGCCATAGACCTGCAGGTTGGTTGGGGAGATTCTCATCTGCCCACATTGGCCTAGTCCTAGTTCCCAGCATGACGGTCTCGTCATGCGTTGGCCCTTGCTTCCTACTGTCCTCACGCACAACTTGCTCGGCTCTTCCCAAGCACTTTTGCTCTGGGATGTTAATTCTTGCTATCTAGCTGACTGAGGACCTTTCCTTTCCGGTGGGACTGGTACCTCCTTCTCTTCCGTGTTGCGCTGCCCCCAGCTGTTGTTTTTCACTTCTGCTAGGCCAACTTTTTGTCTGTTCTTTCTGATTTGATTTCCCTACTGCAAAGTGCAGGACCATTCCATGCCTTTCCCGGCAGCAAAGTCAGCCAAGCGTGGGGCGTGTGCCCTCTGGACATGGGTGCCTCCACAGAGGGCTCTGGGCGTAAGCGTCCTGAGAGCCAGTGCACAGTCTTGAAATTCAGCTTGTCCTGGCATTCAGGCACGTCCAGTGATAGTCTTTAATTTTGCAGCTCTAGATTAAGCTGTCGCTGAATCCTGCTCCTAATGTTCTGGAATGCCTTTTAGCAGAGACCCATCTAAACTGGGAGGCAAAGGAGCTCGTGCAGCTTGCTGTGCACAAGGCTGTGGCTTACCTGGGAGAAGGGCTGTCCGACACTTGAACAGCACTGCAGTGGTGCGTTAACTCCGAACCCAAACACTAACTGGCCTATGTGGGTTTGTGGAGTGATGCTATGAACGTATGCCTACCATTGCTGGTGGTGCTGCTCCACCACGCTGAGTTGGCCAGTGTTACCCAAGTGTTTGTTTTCATGCCTGAGAGGAGAAAGACTCACTTCCTCTGTAAGACTGGAATTTCCAAAGCCCTGTTTCGTTCTGGTCTCGCCTGCTACCAGACAGTCTTTGCTGTTGTCTTCCATGTTTCCTGCTGGGATCTTCTGCAACCAGTATGCCATCCCAGACATGCCCAAGCACGTGTGCTGCTGTATTGTGGCACACCAACACGTTGGCTTCATCAGCTCTTTGGTGAATGCTTCCGGGAGGTTGAAAGCAGTAACAGTGCCTAGCTTTGCAGCGGCCTGGAGCAGCTTCTCCCCCCTGGAAGGGACTGATGCTCATACTGTCCTGCTCTGTTACAGCCAGATACTCTGGGAGCACTACCAAACCTGCGTGAGCTTTGGTTAGACCGGAACCAGCTCTCAGCCCTGCCTCCTGTGAGTACCTGTTCAGGGCCATTGCTGAAGGCAATTCGCCGCTTTGCTGCCTTTCTCCACTGCTCCCTTGAGCCCTAGTGTCTCCTTTCTGATCCTAGGAGCTGGGCAATCTCCGCCGCTTGGTCTGTCTGGATGTGTCGGAGAACAAGCTGGAGCAGTTGCCCAATGAGGTCAGTGGGCTAGTAGCACTGACAGACTTGCTCCTGTCACAGAACCTGTTGGAATGCATTCCAGATGGGATCGGTGAGTATTGCGGGACGGGGAGCCCGGGCAGTGCTTCTGGCGGGGGGGCTTCAGGCAAGAGTGTACGTAACAAGGTGCACTCAAGGGCTTGGTGGACATAGTCACAGTAGCTGAGTGCAGAAGCAGGAGATGGTACTGATGAGCAGAACTCTACAGGATGACTTCAGGTCTTTGATCTGCGTCATGCATGGGTGAAGCCTGTGAAGAAGCCTGATGGGGAAGAAAGGTGGTGCCTGTGTTGTAGGTTACAGAATCCCTGATGGGTGGCATTTTGGCCAGATGAACGTAGAATAGTGTCATCATCTCTGTGGCATAGTTCACACCTAGCTTGTTGCCCTGGCCAGGTCAGCTGAAGCAGCTCTCCATCCTCAAGGTGGACCAGAATCGGCTGACAGAGGTGACAGAGTCAATTGGGGACTGTGAAAATCTGTCAGAACTCATCTTGACAGAGAACATGCTGACAGTAAGTACACCAGCAGCCACCCTGCCTCTCCTGTGCTGGTCGGTTTAGCCACGTGCCAGGGATCTTTCCCATCTTCTGGCCTCTGAGCCGGATGCCTGAGTGTGCTCCAGCTGCTCTCCCTCCCGCTGCTTTGATGCACAGAGTTTCACGTAGCTCACAGGCTCCTGAGAAGACCCAAGAGGGTCTTGCAAGGGTGGCAAGAGTGACCCCAGGTGAAAGCTGCTTTCTCTCACTGTTTGTTTGGTTTGTTTTTTTTTTTTTTTCCCCCCTCTGAAAAATTCTCTCTAGGATAGCCGGGATGCTGGCGCCAGGGTAGCCAGTCCTGAAGCCCATCCAACCTGGTGGGAGCAGGACTACATAAAAAGCTGCATTTGGCGAGGGGCCATGGAGTAGTGTAATTTAGAATGGTCCTGCTCCAAGCTGCTCATGATTTGATTGTCCAAACACAAGTATTGGGAATGGACAGGAGGAAAACCTTGGCCAGTGGTGTTCTGAGTGCACCGTGCTGGGGTGATGAGCTGGCATGTAGCAGTCTGTGAACCTGAGGGAAAATCTGTCCCAGAGCTGTAGGGAGAACGTTACCAAAAATGCATCCGTTAGGACAGAAGGCAGCTTTTTTTTTCCCCAGATAGTGGGTTTTATGCCTTTATACCTTTATTCTACCGCTCTTATCTTTTGCAATGACTGAATTGTGTCCTTCCTAGGCCTTACCAAAGTCCCTCGGCAAGCTGGTCAAGCTGACGAACCTGAACGTGGATCGGAACCGGCTAACATCCCTTCCAGCTGAGATTGGGGGCTGTGCCAATCTGAATGTGCTGTCCTTGCGAGACAACCGCTGGCCCTGCTGCCACCAGAGCTTGCCAACACCACTGAGCTTCACGTCCTGGATGTGGCTGGGAACAGGTCAGCAGCAGGAGGGGTAAACGGGCTTGTAGGCACGTTCCTAGGGAGGCTGCTGTGAAGGAGCAGCATGGGCTGGGCCCTGGTGTGTCTTGGGAGACGCTGGATCTGTGCCGACCCCAGGATCCATGGCTTGGAGGAGCCCAGGCTGGTTGCTCTGGGCTCTGGAGAGAGGGTGTGTGTCTCAAGCTTTGCCTGTTAAGTCTTCCTCCATGTTACTTGAATAGGGTAGAACTAATGCAGAAGTTTGGGGGCATCTTGCCATGTGTGAAATAAAGATCAGGGGAGATCCCCGGTCCACTGACTTCCTTCCTGTGGGTTTTGTAGTTTTGTGCCATCAGTCCTCAGGTGATCGTTGCCAAAGCCTTGTCTGTGCACAACCTCACAGCCTGCAAGTATCTGTGGTCTGTCCTGAAAGACTCTGCAGGTTTTAGGTGCAGTTCTGTCAGCTGAGGTAATTTCCGTAGCAGTTGGGAGCTGACCAGAGCTTCTGTTTGGAACACTCTGGTCTGCGAAAGCTTAATTTTTCTGTCTTCAAACCCCTCTTCAAAGTTCACCATTTTCACGCTGTTGATGGGAGTTGTCCTCTGCTAAAAATCGATGAGGGTGGGTTAGTGGAGCCCAGTCTGTGGCTGTGGCAGGGCCATACGCGGCCCAAGCCAGCTGCGTCAGTGTGTGCAAGAGTGAGGGACCCTGCAGTGGCTTGGCCCCGTGCTTCTCCAGCGCGGGTGAGGCAGTCTGGAGCCAAGTTGAAGTTCCTTCGTTACCAGGTAAGTTCAACCAGCAGTTCTTCTTGTCTTTTGCAGACTGCAGAACTTGCCATTTGCTTTGACAAATCTTAACCTGAAAGCCCTGTGGCTGGCAGAAAATCAGTCCCAGCCCATGCTGAAATTCCAAACAGAGGATGATGAAAAGACAGGAGAAAAAGTTCTCACTTGTTACCTGCTTCCCCAGCAGCCCTCTCCTAGCCTAGGTAAGAGACTGCATTATGAACGCTGTCTGCAGTACCAGGTACTCTGGGAAGTGCTGTAGGGAGGAGGCCTTGAACCTTCCTCTCTGCCTGGTTGTGCTGTTCTTTGTCACTGTGATACCTGTAGCAACCCTGGATGGTTGGTGGCAACTGTCCAAGGCAGAGGTTGTTAAAGCTGCGAAATTGCTTCTCAGCCAGGTGGTAAAGACGCTGCAGCCCAGTCTTCAAGTCTTTTGCTTTGATCTGTTGACTGAGTAGGTCAGTGTCTGCGAGGTTTGCGTCCTGTCATGATGATATTCTTGTGCCAATACTCCTGGTTCATGCCTTATTCCTACCTTTTTCCTTAGTTCTTGGGTAAGGAGTGCTAGAGCTGAACCATTCGGGTCCTTTTATAGAGGCTGCTGTAGATCTGGTGGGAGGTGTACAAGAGGTGACAAGATCTGGAGGCTACATCCTTTGTCCTCATGGCCTCTGGGGTTTGATGCCATGGGCAGATACACCAGAAGCGCCCTAACGGGTTGAGAGCTGTCTTTCATCCAAGCCTACAGCCCTGCTTGTTCAGTAGCTCCCACTGTGTTATCTTTCTCCCCAGAGAATCTTTTGCAGAACAGTGTGGATGAGAGCTGGACGGACACCAATTTAAACAGAGTCAGTGTGATTCAGTTCCTGGATGAACCCAAAGTAGATGACGAAGAGGAGTCTGGAGCTGAGAGACGGGTAAGAAGAAGAGTTTCTGCAGGCTTGTCAGCTCCTGATGGAGGCACAGGCACATTCTGAACTTTTTCTGTGAGGTGGGAAAATGTTACCGTGTTGGTGTTTCACCCTGTAACGCTGCTGCAGACAGGCACTGTGTTTGTGCGGTCTGAAGGGCATTTGGTGCCCTGAGGAGACGAGCAGGGATAGAAGAGAATTCCCTGAGAGCCTTTGTGCAGATTTACGTTTTGATGGCCATCCCGTGGGAGTTGAGCTGTGACGGCTAAGCCTGCCCGTGGAGCATTCGGGCAGTCGGAGATCCGAACAGCCAGAGCGCTGTCAGGACTGGGTTTTAGTTGACCCCCTCACGGGGAGGAGCTGCCCAGCCAAACTCGAGCCACCCCTCCAAGCACGGAGCCAGATGCAAGCCCATGCTGTGGAGTGTCCTGTTACTAGCGCAGGAAGATGATTTTGCTTTAATTGCAGGTGATTTTGCTTTAATTGCAGACGCAAAGGGCAGGATAGAAGTTTCCATTTTCAGCGAGTGCTCTGCTGGTTTAAATCTCCCGCAGAATGCTTTTCCCTTTTTATTTCATGGAGAGAGAGTCTCTTGAGATCGGAATCCTTCTAATAAATTGTATTTGCATCTGTCCTTGTAGCATGTACATGCTGCTGGCGTTTGGGGGGGGTTGATTGGTTTTGGCATTGTTGCTAATTTTAGAATAGTGTTTTTCTTGACTCTTGGCTGGGGTGGAACTAGCTGAGCATCACAGATTATGGTAGTGTACGGGCTTGTCAGACGTGTTAAGAAACACCGGAGGGATGCAGAAGATATTCCCCCTGTGTGTTCCTGCAGGGGCTTCTGTGCTGACAGTTTTGCATTTACTCAGCCTGAAGCACAACTCAAACCTTCCCTTCTCCACAATTCCTCCCAATCCCTCTGTCAGAAGGAAAGCAGGATAGTGTCCGAGGGCGCTCCGAGGAGCGCTACCTGCCCCCATTTCTTTCCCCTTCCCGGCTGCAGGCTGTGGTGGTGGCGAGGCCCAGATCGGATCCCGCAGCGTGACGCTTGCGCCGTGTCCAGCTGGGGCTCTAGTGCTCCGATCAAACGTGGTTCGGTCCCGCGGCTCGGCACGTGCTGCTCTGACCGTTGAATCTCCCGCTCTGGGTGTTTTTCTTTGGTAGGGCTTGCAGCGCAGAGCAACCCCTCACCCCAGTGAGCTGAAGGTTATGAAGAAGGTGATTGAAGTTCGGCGCAATGAGGTATATGCTGCAAAGCCTGAGGCGGACCTGAATTCTCCTAACTCAGAAGTGAGTGCCGTTCAGTAAGAAATGGGTAACTGCAGAGAGCACGGAGCCGAGCTGGGCAGTGGGGAGGCGGTGTGTGTAAGCTGGGCAGGAAGAACTTAGTCTTGGGAAAGATCGGAAGGGACTGAGCATGGATTACCTGGACGCCAAGGGCTGGAATCTGCCTTGTGGTGTCAGCTGGGGCCACTGAGATAGAGCAAGAGATGCAACCAGGAGACAGAGAGCAGCACAAGGGGAGCTGTGTGCGTTGGTATCACTTCTGTCGCAAGGCAGAGAGAGGAAAAGGCAGCTCCGATATTCCCAGTAAGGAATGATGGGAGTGAGTGCTCGGGGGAGGCATCTCGCTGCCCAGGTGTGATACCAAGGATCAATGCCCTCAGAGATGGTGGAACAGGGCAGGACCTAGGTGAGATGCAGCAGGCTTGGCAGGGAAAGCAGCGGGCAGCCTGAAGGAAAAGCTGGTTCTGTTGGTACCAGATCATACCCCACCTCACACCAGTTGCGCTACGTTGCTCCATCTGCTGCTTTGGTTTCCATCCTGACTTTTACAATCATCTTCTCAGGAGAAGAGGCTGAGCGCCACGTCAAATCACAGTGAGGACTCCCACCTTTCCAACAGCACTGCCTCGGCTGACTTCAGGGGAGAGGAGCAGGGAGAGGAGGGGGAGAGGAGCTGGCCGAACGGGCAGGTGCCTGAGATGCAGGAGCTGGAGAAGGAGGCAAAGCCCGGAGCTGAAGAGGAGCGTAAGGAAGCTGCCAACCAAGAGGAGGAAGATGTGGAAGTGGAATACAATGAGGTAGGAGCCTAGGAACTGCAGCAGGGTCATGATAAAAAGTGGAAGGTCTTGAAAGTTTCAGAGAAAATGGTAAATGAATGTACAGAGCGTGATTTGGGCATCACTGGGGGCAAATACAGGCTGTGGAAGCCAAGTGCAAGTGGACATTCGGGCAGCCTGTGGGAGCTGGGTCCGTGGGAGGCTGGGAAGGAAGGAGAGTGTGGGCGCCAGGCAGGGACTGTGGGAAAATCAGGGTGACAGGACTGAGTGCCCTCAGTCTCTGGGGCTGACAGAAGATGTGTCGGGGCAAAGGAGCCAGTACAGAAAGGGGCAAGTATGGTGAAATTTTAACGTGTGTTCCTGCTCCTTCTTTAGCACAAAAGCAGCAATGCTGGCTTTGCCTGGGTTTGGGGCGGGACACAGCAGGTTTCTGCACTGCCTCCAGGTGTGGCTGTTTCCTGAGGTTCACAATCTTTCTGGGGCTTTGCCATTGTAGCCCACTGTACACTTTGCTGAGGACACGCTAATACGGAGTGAGGATGAGGATGAAGACGAAGAGCGACCATTCCCAGTGGAGAAACAGAGGCTCATCCGCAAGGACACGCCCCATTATAAGAAACACTTTAAGATAACTAAACTGCCCAAGCCAGAGGCAGTGGTGGCACTCCTGCAGGGGCTGAACAGTGATGGAGTTCCCAAAGAGGAAGAGGAATTAGGAGGCTGCAATAACAACGCGGAGCCCGAGGATCAGGAGGAAGCATGGGATGAAGATGACAGAAAAAATGGAGCTTTATCTGCTCAGCCATCAGTGAAGGTAAGGTCTTGTGGGGAGGGGGGAAGGTCAGAGGGGTGCCAGACCGCCCTTCTGCTACTTTGAACTGCCAACCAGGTTGATGTGGTACCGATGACAACGTTGGCAAGAGGCTCCAGCACTTCAGGAGAGACATGCTGAGGGCGGGAGGGCTGGAGTTTGTCCTGGGGCTCCTATGATTGTCCAAGAGCTGTGTCATGTTGCTTATGTCTGACTCCTTGCACTGCATCCAGATTCTTGCACCCTCCCTGCTGTGTGTGATGTTGTGTTCTGTGCCGCAAGAGCAGTTCTCTTGTCCCATCACCGACAGGTTCTTCCATTCCTTTGTCACCTCCTCACTTGCTGGTTGTTGCACCTCATTTGCAACAGGATGAGCTCTGTCCCTGGATGGACACTTGTCTTTCTGCCATCGTGCCTCCTGGAGAGGAGTAGGTAGTGAGAGCAGACAGGAGCGTGCCCTTGGTTCCACCCCGTGCCTGCCCCGGCACAGATGCAGTCTGATGAAGCGTGCATTGGGGTTTAGGGGAACGTGTGCTCCGGAGTTTTGCCACTACCATGGGCCTTTCTGGTTATGCTGGGGGCTGATGAGATAGGATGTCCTTGGCTCTGCTCAGCTGAGTCGCTGTGTTCGGCTAGGGACACACAGAGAGAGATTCTTGCTGGAGCAAGATCCTCGCAGTGGAGTAGGAATATACTGGTGAGGGACAACGCCCAGGGCGAGACCAGTTCTTACTGCAGTTGGTGTGATGATTCTGGAGGTGTATTTGGCAGGCAGGGATGCAGATGTGGCTGAATCTCCATCACAGCCTGACACCAGCAGATCTCTTGGGTGAGATGTGGGTCTCTGAACTGGTGGAAGATGTTAGAGTTGAACCTGTTCTTGCTGTTACCACACACACTCCAGGCTGTTGAGATCAGTTCCACCCCACACTGGAGTTCAGATTACTCAGGGGAAGGGTCTTGCTCTCAAGTTTGGAGCCTTTCTCTCAGTGGATGCTTGCCTTGCTGTATCCCAGCTGATACAGCTCATCCCTTGCTCCCTAGGGACGAGCCATGTCGTCTCCTCGCTGTTTGTGAAGTTCTTCAGAATGGAAAGCAGTTGCTGCTGCTTGTAAGGATGTGTGAAGCCATTCTGAGTCCCCCTCATCCAAGACCTGCCACACTTGGGGAAATGCCCACACCCAGAAAGCTTATTTTAGTCAGGGACTCAAAGCTGGGGGTGCACTGGTCCACTGGCAAGACACGTAAAATCTGCATGGGTGTTGAGACCACAGGCTTGGTGTGTCCATCAGAAAGTTACCTTTGTTATTGGCAAAGCCTTCTGCCTGGAAATCAGAGTTTTCCTTTCCGTGGGGCTGGGCTGGATGCCTGCTCCAGGAGGGCAGATTTATTACCTTGCCTCCTGAGCCATCTTCCAGAGGTGGGAATGTGAGCAGCAGTGTCCTTGCACAGTGGAGTTTCAAGTAAGAGGTGCTGCATACGTGCACTGAGGAGGAGGTGGGCCAGGGTACGCAGGAGGCTGAATCCTTAAACCGGGGGGGGGGGGGTTTGCAAAGGCAGTTGGCTTTCAGGAGAAATCCGAAGGTTCCCTGCGTTTGGGAGCAGAATCCCTGGGTGTCTGGCAGGATGCACGGTTCCACCCCAGGCTCTTCCCTTCGCAGGAGGGACCAATGCAGGTTGATTGGGGATTGCTTTGTTCCTGTGCAGCAGCTGGGTGGCACCAGAGGCCCCCTTGCGCTCTCCTCCCGTGTTGTTTAATTCTTCCTCCTTCACTGAGCAACTTGGTGCGGAGGGCGTAAAATCAGGTGTTAGCGCTCAGCTTGTGAGCTTGGCGGTCGCAGCCTCAGCGTGCCAGCACGGACAAGACGTGCCCTTAAAGGTGCAGCTCCCGGAGCGCTGGGCCAAGGAGGCTGGCGCTCCGCGCGTGGCACGCCCCGGGAGCAGCCCCGTCGCTGGCACTCGCTGGTAGGTGGGAATCGGGAGCGGTGTGAGTGGGGGCTGCTCGGGTGCTGTGTGGCCAGGCCTCTCGGAGCGGTGTGCGTCTGTGTGTTGGGTGGTGGTGGTGGTAGTGGTGGCGGGTTTGGTTTATGCTCCACTAATCCGCATGCCTCTTTGCTGGTTCCTGTCCTAACAGGGGGTGTCGTTTGATCAAGCCAATAATCTGCTGATTGAACCTGCTCGCATTGAGGAGGAAGAGGTCTGTACCACTCCTACTGTTCTCTCTCTGCCAAAAATCATGCAGTCTGCTTGATTTGCTTCCCAGGCTCACCCATTGTAGGGGAAACTCTGATCTCTCTGGGTCAAGTGGCTTCTGGACCTGACTGATCACAAACACACAATGATTGTTTCCTCCCCTGCTTTCACCTCCTTTCCCTACTTTTCCATACCTGAGGTGAGAATGGCTGCTGCAGATCAGGAGCGAGATGGAAGGAATGGAAAAAACCCAAAGGGGGCTGAGGTGGAAGGTTCGGTTCCTATTTGCTGTGCACTGAGGAAGGATAAGGGCAGAAGATAAATGCATCCTTCTGGGAGTGGTGGGGGACCCCGAAGGAGCAGGGGCCTCGGGAATCTGCCGAGTGCTATGTATGACCCTTTGGGAGAGGGAGGAGGATCTAACTCAGGACACTGTGCCGTTGCATGAGAAGGGTGGACTGGAGCTAAGGATTCATGCAGCCCCCCCTAGAATCCCCTCCAGTCTTCACGTGCAGCGTGTGTCAGGAAGGGGTGGGTGGCACTAGGGGGTCCATAAAGCCCCTGGTGCGTGTTTGGTGTTCTGTGCCAAGGTTTGAAGTCCTGTGTCCTGCTGCTGCAGCTCGTCCTCTGACCATGATTAACGTCCTGGGCTTGTTTCCAAGTTCTCGGCAGGCGTGCCTGATCCTGTGGGTCAGTGGGCTTTCTGCAGGCAGTGTTCCCAGGGAACTGCTGGAAGCAGAGGGCTACTGCCACTGCAGGAGGCAGAAACTGCTGTTGGTACTCAGGGCTTGCACGAAGGTTTCTTCCCTTAGGACAGTTCAGCGGTACCAGACCCATGTGTACATGAGTGTGCGGGCTTGGTTGTCTCTGTGAACGTGGCTCCTTGCTACTCCCTCCGGTGTAAAATGGAGGCTTCTCTTCCCTGGGTTTGGAGTAAAACTTTGCTGGGAGGGAGGTGACAAATCCTTTCCATGAAGGCAAAACGTGAGCTGGCTCAGATGTGGTCCACTGTCGGTGTGTCCTGAAGATTTGTCCCTCTTAGCTCTAGGTCACTGAAAAACGTATTATTATTTCTTGTGTTTCTCTTTTGCATACCTCATCTGTCACTCCAAGGCAAAGCTGGGTATAGCCAGGTGCTTTCTGATCCCTCGCTTGGGAAATCCCTGCTCTTGGTCCTTCTTTCCAGCTGTTAGACATCACATCCCATTTGCTGAGTTTTCTTGCTCCTCGAGGTGTGGTGGCCCAGGAAACCTCTGTCCTGTATCAGGCAACAGTCTGCCTGCCTCTTCCTTGGCTCCTGCCCACGCTGCGCCTGCATCCGATGGAAGTGCTGAGAGCCTCCCGGTGGTGGCTGGCGAGGGGGTAGCTGGTGAGAGGCCCCATGCTCTCCCTGCTGTCCCTGCAGCGCGGTCTCCTCTGTGCAGACCTGTTCCCTCCCTGTAACGAGCACCCTGGTAGTGCGGGTCCCAAGGGCAAGCATAGTGGCCGCCCGCCGGGCGGGTGGCAGTAGCCGAAGCTGCCCCGGAGCAGACCAGCCTTGGGAAGCAGTTGAGTGAGCTCCAGGGGGAGTGCTCAGCTCGGCGGGTGGCTGCTGACCTCTCCAGCCAGTAATGCTCCGTCACTGTAGTGGAGTCGCGCTGGGCGCCCACTGGGACTGCAGCTCCCGTGGCAGATTCAGTCCCCAGGAACATCAGAGAAGCAAAGTGTGGGACTGGGGCTGGGAGTGCCAAGTGGGACCTGAGCTCGGGCACTGCATGGCTGGGACACCCCGCTCTGCTGAGGGGGTTGCCCTCCCTACCGTTCCCAGCGTGATGGCTGCGGAAAACACACACCTCTCAGTGAATAGGTGGAGGACAAGAGGAGAAATATTCAGGGCCTTAAAGACCACTTGGCGTCTGAGTAGAGAATTAGCTTGGGAAGTGACCAATCCCAGAAATAGCATCTACCTGCTGCTTCCAAGGATGTTTTCCTGCCCTTGAGAAGAGCCTGTTACAGCTAAACCAGCGGGCTGATGAAACTGGGCAAGACCATTGCCGAGTGGATGGCCTGGGGTCCCTTGAGCAGCACACGCCGCTGTCACATTCCTTGCATAGTTTTATACGGCTCTTGGAGAGAAGGGACTGCTGATTGTGTGTCCTTTAAGCCTAAACCATAATCCTGAGCCGAAGACGAAGCGTGCCAGAGTAGAGCTGGAGAGATCTGCCTAACTTCTGTCCGCACGCCAGCATCAGGGCGCAGGAGCCTGGTGTGCAGCCGGTGCTTCCAGAGCCGTTAGTGCCTGTGGGACTCTACTGCAGCGACAGAAAGAATTTTGTTAAAGCACATGGTATCTGAGAGTGGGTATCAGGATTCCCCTGCTGACTCCGTTCAGTGTTTTGTCCCGGTCTCCAGCTGCGCGGCAGAAATGCTGTATCTGGGTTGTGGGGAGGCTTTTGGAGGACCATCGAGCTGCTGCTTGAAGGCACAAGGTCGCACCTGAAGTCTTTCTTTTCAGATAGTTTTTGAAGAAGTAGTGCAGAAGGAGCTGCTGTGCAGATTGAAGGTCATAGTGGACAGAGGGTCCCAAATCCTTTTTTAGTGTGACCAATGCTTCTTTGTCTGCAGTAAGGGCTGATCTCATCCTCCTGTGTTTGCCCAGGCTTAACCCGTCTTCTGCAGAGCACCTGAAAATAGAGGAGTTGTGAAGGGCCCTGCGCTGGCAAACGGTGCCGACTGAGGAGCTTTGTAGGTTTTTGCTTCTCCCGTGACGCTTCCTCCCAGCGGCACAGGGCTATCTGGAAAGGATATGCTGCTAATTTCCCTGCCTAGGAAAAGGCTAGGCTGATCAAAACTCCTTGACTTCTCTGCTGGCGGGGGGAAAAGGTCCTGTTGGCTGCTGCTGCTCGGACATCAAGTCCTGTCACTCTGGAGTCAGAAGCCAGTCAAGTCTTCTCCTTTATAGCAGTCCTGTCCTGTGGAAGTGGCTCAGAAATATTACCATTTGTGTTTGAACGCAGGCCTCGTGCTTAGCACCACAGTTACTGTTGGCCAGGGTCAGGCTGGCCCTGAAGCATCCAGAGTTAAGGGGGTTCAGCCTTGAGAAGGTTGGCCCACGTAGTGCCTGGCATTGGGATGCCCTACTGTTGCCACCTCGGTGGTGCTGCTGCAATGCTGCCTTTGCGCTGGGACTTGGGTGCCTTGCTCTGCTTGCTGAGTGACACCGTCTGCTCATCGGGACGTGTCAGGCTTAGGATTCTTGCGTAGCAAGTTTTGTTTTCCTGCAATGTGACCTGTAAATTGTAAACCCTGAACAGATTAATAAACCTCTTCTGTATAATGCAGGAAAGATCAGGTCACCTGCATTTGCTCAGCTGGCTTGCCTAGAGCACGGTGGCAGAGCAGAGTCCTCTTGAAGTTACGGAAAGACACAACGCTCTGCTTTCTCTCTTTTAATTTTTTAAATGACTCAAGTTCCCACTGAGCAAGGGAAAATGTGCCATACTTTCTGGTTTAATTTGTCTGGTTTTTAATTCATTGCCGTAGGGGTGTTTTTGTGACCTCTTCCTGCTGGGTTGAAGGGCCCTCGTTATTCTTTCTTACGCTGTGACCCCCCAGCAGCTTGGAGGTGGGGTTTGAGATCTCTTGTAGATGTACAGCTTCGCGCAGTTCGAATGGGATTCACCTACCAAGTGGCAGAGATGACTTGTGTGATTGCTGCTTATTCAGCGTAAACTCCTCATCATTCCATGTGAACTGGGGATTTTATCTGATCCCATCGGCATTCCTAAGGACCGAGTAGTGAACTGTGGAATGATTTCTCGCGCAGATGCAGAACTGCCTGCAGAGTTTCCTTTCCCTGCTCTGAGAGTGGTACAGCCGTCCGGTTCGGTCAAAGAGACCCGAAAGCAACAGAGGGGTGCTTTAACACAGAGAGGCGATGTCATGCTCACACAAAACACGCCACTGCAAATCTGATTTTTCGCTTTTGAAACAGGAAAACACAGTGAATATAGCAGATACGGGTCTTGCTGCTTGGGATGGGGACTACACAAAAAATTCGGGCATTAAAATAACCCCTGTAGAAATCAATGGGCTTAAGCATTTGCATGCCTTTAACCACTGGTCCTCATTTGCAAGCTCAGTAGTATTTTCTGACTGTGTCTTTCTGTGGAGAACGATAACTCCTAGAGTGGTTTGGAGACTTTGTGGTGGATGACCATCACCAGCTGGGCTCCGGGAACTGGAGTGAGGCAAGGTTGGGAGAGGTTGCCATTCCTGGAAGATAGGCGTTAGCCAAAAGAGCTCTGCTCAGTTCCAGAGTAACAAGCTAAACTTACAGTGAAGATGACGCAGATTCTTTGGGAGAAATCCTGAGGTCAAGTCTCCTACCACCACTAGCAACCAGGTACTATATTCCATTTCATAAGTCAGTCAAACTTTTTATTAAATAGAGATTGTTTCCTCCTGTTACTCAACATGTGCACACATGTGGGCTCCTCCTACTGGGAGAAACCAAAAACTTCTTCAGATTTCTGCTCCTTGAATGATTGGAACACTTGCTTTCAGGCTGAATCTGCATTTGCTAATTCATTTTTTCATTGCAATTTATCTTGAGAAAACTCTTTCTTGCTTTCTGACCCTTTGCTTGTCCGTCAGTCCCAGCTCTGCCTAGCCTTCACTCTGCTGCATCACAGGAGCCAAATCTCTCTGGCATTATCGTGTAAGACAGATTTCCATTCCCCATCTTCCTCACTGCCTTTTCATTCACTGTTCTGCGTGAATCCAGGTTTGCTGGCTGAGGATAACATGGCAGAATTTGTTCAGGCTCTAGTTCACTAAACTCCATGGTTTCTCTTCCACATCAGATGTGGTAGTTTCTGCCCACGGATGGAGGTTCTCTTTAGCTGCAGAGCTTTTATTCCCGCGTTCAACATCGAAGTCCCCAGCGAGTCTTGTTCTCCAGATGGTTGGTGTTCTTAAAGGTGTCATCTTGGATAGATGCTCTGCTCTCCTATGGTGCGGTCTGCCCTTAGCAACATAAAGCTGAAATGGATTTTTGGAAGAGAGTTGTAAATTCCCCAGTCCTTTCAGCCTTTTAGATGTATGTTAAATGGCGGGATACAACGGACCTTCAGAACAGTAAGAAACGACTGGGCTGTGAGGAGCTCCTGCATGAAATCTGGTAGAATGATGCAAAATGGATGACTGTACCCATGATTTTACCACACAAAGAGCATCAATAAGAATAGGAATAAAACTTCTTCACTGCTGAAGAGAGGAAGAAATGTAATGTGTCTCAGCGTCACTCGTTCCTGCTGAATCTGCAGGTTTGGGGCCCATTTCCAGTTCTGGGAATGGTTCAAAGCTCAGTAGCTTTGTCTAATACTCGTTTTGTTTACTCTTGTCGAAGTTGAACGCTTTCGTTTCCAGAGGGACTCTGTTGCATTCCATCGTTTAGCCAGCCCAGTTCCTTTCGGGACCCCGCTTGCTGTTTGCATTTCCATGCCCATGGCAAACCTGGGTGCCCATCGTGATGAGGAGGAAGCACGAGCTGCTTAAATGCCTATTTCTGGCATTCATTAATGAAAGAACTAATCATGGAATCATAAACCAGACCAGGTTGGAAGGGACCTCGAAAGGCCCAACCTTTTGTGGGAAGGGGAGCCTAGATGAGATTACCTAGCACCCTGACCCACTGGGTCGTGAAGGCCTCCACTGATGGGCACTCCACCATGTCCCTGGGGAGATGGTTCTGGTGAATGATTATACTCACTGTAAACATTATTTTCTTACATCAAGATGAAATCACATATCTATATACCCACACGTATATAGATATGAATATTCATTTATATCATATGATTCATATATATATGATAGCACTGTATTCGTATCTATATATTCATATCAAGATTAATCAGATCTGTGTGAACCTGTTTATGGCTCAAAATTCATCGTATTTAATATTTAAAAAAATGCATCCTTTCTTCATCCCCAGTTAATGAAGTGTTATCCACTGTCTCAGAATCGCCCAGGGAAGGGTGTCTGCAGGAGTAGAGCAGAGCATTTGGCATCGCAGGTCGCCTGTCCTGCCTGCCTTAGTGCTGCCGTCCATCGCTGGGGCTTGCAGACTTCTCTTGCTTGGCACTCTCTGGTCGGTGCTAAGCTGGGTGGGGAGGTGGTTGGTAAGAAGGCGGTGAAGTGCTTGACTCTGACTGTACCCTACCAGCTCTGCCTTGCGAGTGCCCACTCCCTTGGTAACTAAAACCCCATCTGAACGGAGGAAGGATTAACATCAGAGCCAGCAAATCCTCAGCTCGTACGCAGCAGCCTGCTTCTCTGCCAGGGCAGGATAAAGATCCTTTCGTATTCCTTTTTCTGTTGCTCATTTTTAATTTCGTTCTCAACAGCTCATGCAGTAATCTCCCCCCTTCAATTTGGTCACTGGTATTTTCAGCCTATCCCCTTGTCCTCACAAGTTCTTGCTTACTGCAGCCAGACAGATTTAGCTCTTCTAATCTCTCCTGGTGAGTCACTGCCCCTGGCTCCTGAACTCCCATGGGCCTCTTACATTTATGTGCTGGCGAGGTACCCCCCCTTTTGTCGAGGTGTTTCTGGAAGAGAGACAGAGCTGAATGTGACCTCTCCGGTGGTGGGTGTGAGGGGCTTTCTTCAGGGACTGGGGAGCACAGACCTTAGCAAGACGTGGTGGTCCTTTCACTGGTATTTTCCCAGGCCCTTACAATCTGTAGTTGAGGATTTCTGGGCTGTTCATATCATTGTACCAGACACAGTGGAGCTGCTGGCTGTGGAATGGTCTGATCTCTCCAGTCCCCTTTAGTTCATAGAATCGTTTGTTGGGAAACCCCTTTGGCAATGGACCCGTCCCCCCCCGCCACCCCCCCCAACCCGTCCCCAACGCCCGGCGCCCGGCGTTCAACCCCCCAGGGCGGGGACCGACCCCTTCCCGGGGCCCCTTCCCCCCGACAGCCCTTGGGGGAAGGAATTGTTCCCCAGGGCCAATCTCACCCTGCCCTGGCACAACTGGAGGCCGGTGCCCCTCGTCCCATCGCCCCTTCCCTGGGAGCAGAGCCCGACCCCCCCGGCTCCCCCCCCCCCTCAGGCACTTGTAGGCAGCCATGAGGGCTCCCCTCAGCCTCCTCTGCTCCAGGCTGAACCCCCCCAGCTCCCCCAGCCGCTCCCCAGCAGCCTGGGGCTCCAGACCCCTCCCCAGCTCCGCTGCCCTTCTCTGGACACGCTCCAGCAACGCAACGTCTAGTCCCACAGTATTTAGTGGTAATAAATTATACCATTTACTTGTGCTTTATCTTAAAAAGCATTTTTTAAAGCCTGCTGCTGAAATTTCATTGGGTATCCCTAATTCCTTTGTTGTTACAAACATGGAACAGTAATTTCCTATAAAGTTATTCATGGTATGAAAAGATAAAAAGCTGTCTGTCCCTCCCCTCCCCTATTTGAAGGCTCCTAGCCTCCCCTCCTATGGGACTGTTAAGTTTTTACCATCAAGTGATTTGGAATAAGATCGGGCCTGATGCAGTTCTCGGCAGAACCCTGCTGCTTGGTCCTTCGCCGATGCCTGGTACATCTCCTCCGCCAGTTCGTAGCTTGTATAACGTACGCCTAAACCCAGCGTCACGCTGCGTCAGCAAGGATGCCTTGTGCTGACACGTTTCACATTTCACAAAAGTCTGCTTATTAAATCTTTGCTATTCCTTTGTCAACCCAGTTTAGAGTCTTGTCAAAGAATGAAATAGAGGTGTGCTTGGTTTTGAGAGACCCAATTTCCATGACGTTCAGCTCTTTGCACGAGCGCTGTCTCTGTGCCTGTGAAGCGGCACGCGTGTTCTTCAGGGACTGCTCTGGAAGTGGCGCTAGGACGGTGAGCTGATAGTTACGGGGATCGTTGTGTGTAATCTCAATCCCACAGCACAACGCAGATGCTATTGCAGGGTATTGAGAATCCAGAATTTTCTAAATGCTCTGTAAGCATATCAGAGATCTCTGTCCATCGTTGGGACTCTTGGGGACGAGTTACCCAGTCCTCTTAACTTTTACAATGGTTATTCCTTGTTGATCATGAATGGATTCTTCAGCTGCTGTTGGACTAAAGAGCGATTCGTCACCTTCAGGTGATGCACGTACATCATCCCGCGGCTGTCCAGATACAAATCACGTATTCATCACGTTTGCATTTTCTGTGTCCCTGCTGGCAATCCCGTCTCATTTAAAGTTTAAGTGGTATAAATGCAGGGATGAGCCGCGTGCCTCCGGATGTGTAGCAAGTCATAAGAAGATGCCCGTGCATGCTGAAACTTGTTGCCTTCTGGAAACAAAGCCCTTAAAACCCCGCTCTCCCGGGTGTTTCTGGGGGAACAACTTGGTCCTTCAGCAGGTTCTGAAGCGTAGCAGCTCCAGCTTTGGCAGTTGAAGTCTGGGAGTTTGCTGCCTCTGCGTCTGCTGTGTGTCCCCCAAGAGCAAGTCACAGAAATCCTTAGCGGGCAGTTGCAAGGCACAGCACTGAATAGCCTTTCAAGTCCGTTGGACAGTGCTCAGATACCCCTGGCTGCTAAAGAAAGGTAACCCCGTCCATGTGTGCACTATTTCTAGTTTCTCTGGAATGCCATACGTTTACTCGCTGCAGGTTGGAAAATCTCGCAGGATCAAGCGAATATGTTAAAAGATAGCTATATTCAAAGTGTATGGCAACCAGGTTGAGATGGAGTCAGTCAGTCCTTGTTTCCCGGAGATGTGCAGCCAGGAGCACGGGTGGGACCGAGGGGGACAGAGGAGAGGGGAGGGAGCTGGAACTGCATCCTTGGCTTGGAATCGTAGAATCATAGTATGTTTTGGGGTGGAAGTCACCCAGTCCAACCCCTCTGCAGGAGCAGGGACACCTTGAACCACATCAGGTTGCTCACAGCCCCGTCCAACCTGGCCTGGAATGTTCCCAGGGATGGGGCCTCCACCCCCTCTCTGGGCAGTCCCTGCCAGGGTTTCAACGCTTTTGCGTCAGTGCCATCGATTGTCAATAGGTTCCCCCTAGTCCCCAGTGGGAGTTCAGGGAGGTGACGGCTCCAGGCTGAGGGGGCAGTTTTCCCACTTTTATCTTTCCCCAGCAGCACTTTTCTATGGAGGGCACAGATGCTGCCTGTCCGGAGGGGCTAGGAAGCATGTCTGGGTATGTTGCCCACATGATGAAGGTTTGCCCTTTCTGCAGAGGAAGGAGCCAGTCAGTCGAGCATCATTTCTGGGTGGGGAGGATCACACATCAGCTGTCCTGGCCAAGCTGAGCTATTGCTGGGCAGCAGGAGGATCCCTGGTTCCGGGGGAGAAAATCCAGGAGGAGAAAAGTACCCAGGGAAGTCACGGGCAAGAGCGATTCCAGGGGTGGAAGCTGGTGTGCTGTCCCCGCCGTTAGAGCCACGGTTGCCATCAGTCTAGACGCGGGAGTCAAGGCAGCTCTGAAGCAGCTATAGGACAGATGCACTTTTGGGAAGAAGTAACTCACTGGCTCAGTGCAAAAGGCAATGTCTGGGCTGTCGTGAAGTACTGGATATAAAGCTGAAGGGCCCTTGTAGGCTACCAGGTCTCGTTCCTTCTTTCCCAGGTTCATACTGGTGTCAATTATTCTTTTCATAGACTTCAAACAAACATTCACCAGTTCAGTTTCTTACCACACTGGTTTTTGGAGAACTAATTTGCTTTGGGAGTTTGAAATCTTCTTTCCAGCCTGAATATATTTATGTCCAATTCAAGCCCATTCGCTGTTGTCCTAGCAGTGTCTTTAATTAGGTCCAGTTCCTCCTTGGTGTTCTGCTTTTCCAGTGTGCGTTGGTAGGCACAAGGCTCTTAATCCTTAGTCCAGTTGACTGTTCTGGCAAGTTTCCCCATACTTTCGGTCTGGTTTCCATGGATTTGTGAAATCCATGGGGTTTGTTGCTTATCTCTCCGTTCGTTTACACGATCAACTTCCTGTGCACCTGGAAGTGGCTTTCTGAAACCAGTGACGTTGTACGTTCCTCCTTGTCAAAGACAGCAATCCTGTCCTCCTGGGTCAGGCACTGAGCAAAACCATCAGCTGTCTTACTCGGAATGCCTGGATCCTGTTGTTGAAGTGCTCTCTGGTCCTTGGCTGGAGACCTGGTTTTCCATCTCCTTCAGAAGTTTTGGTGTTAAATATAGGTACGAGTCTTCAGAGCATTACTAAAATCCATCGAGAAGAAAAAAAAAGTGGTATTTGTTGTTAGATCCCAATAGACTTCTTCATGCAAGCCGTGCCAGTCTAACGTCTAACCAGTTTTAAAGTGGGTTATCACCGACATGCCGTGCTGCCTCACAACCACCGCCTTTCTCCGTCCCACCACAGCGATCCTTGCTCTCGGTGCTCGGGTTTTGCTCAGGCTCCAGGCCTTGCCCCGGAGACCGTGGACGTAGGGTCTGCCGGGGAGCGGGGGTTTCCTCGGGAAGATCCCAGCAGCTTTCTGCGCCGCAGTGGGCTGGGCACGGGAGGAAACAACGAGGATCCTCATTTCAGTTCCGCGTTTCCTGCGGTGGTTTTGGGGGTTTGTTTTTGTTTTAAACTTAGAGGAATGCGAGGCCCCACAGGCTTCTGTCACTGTAGAAGGGCTTGTGGGGGGGGGGTTAAGGAAAGCAAGTCCCCTGCTGGTTTTGCTGCCCGTGCTGTGGCCCGGCCTCGGCCCCACGGACCCGATGTTTAAGCTAGACACCTCTGCAGCAGCCGCTCTCTGCTCTGGACTTTGTTTCCAGAGAGGTGACATCTGGAGGACAGCAAATTTGGTTCTCTCCAGGAGTCTGCGTACACTTCTTTCACTCACCTCGCCAGCTCCTTGGTCCTTGGCCCTGACAGATCCCCGAGAGAGTCCTGTCTATCCCATTCCTTCCCCTGTGTCCTACCACATGCTCTCTGTCTTCCCTCTCACCACTGGGGCAACATGAACAGTTTATGCTGGTGTCCTGAATATAAGCAATTTCGGTTCGAGTTTGACCAAAAGTTTTGCCGTTGGAAGTGGGCATAATTTGGTAAGCAGAGGTGGGAGGTGGGAAGGAGCCTGCCTGTGCAGAGGGGAGAAGGGGAAGGAGCCAGCTGGATGAAGCAGATGGCTTTTCTGGAATCACGCATCGATCTCCATCAGCAGAGCAAAGCCAAGTATCCGTCCGGGGTGTTCTGGAAGAGGTGCCATTCTTGTTATGGCACTCCACGTTGGGGTGACCCCTAATCTCCCCATATGTACGGAATTACACCCCAAAGGGAGTCATGTGGTAGAGCTGGGCTGTGATGGGAACGCTATCCTTGTTTCTTTATCCAGTCCCATCCCACTGCTGCTCAGTTTACTTCGTGGTGGACATCGATGTGTCCATTACAGGCAAACTGACTCTTGCCCTTGAGCTGCGGCTCAGGACCCAGCTGTGAAAAGGCTTTGTTTGAACGTACCGTGACTTCGGTGCCTTTGGGGCCGGGATCCCGCAGCTTACACGAACGTGTGAACAGATGCATGCAGATAAAGTTTATGCTCTTGTGCTTGTTCTTTAAGTAGTCACCCCTTGCTCTTTGAGATGTTTTGGGCGCTCTCCCGCTCCGCGCTGACCTGTAACCTGTGTCCGTTCTGCTTCCAGTTGACACTGACTATCGTGCGGCAGACGGGGGGGCTGGGCATCAGCATCGCAGGGGGCAAGGGCTCCACCCCCTATAAGGGTGATGATGAGGTAAGACCCTGGACTCTGTGATTATTGAAGCACCCTCTTTCAGGGTACAGTTCTCTGTAGCTGGATGTCCGTATGTATCGGCTTTGGGGCTGGGCTGGGCTTCCAGAGCAAGGTGGTGGGAGCAGCCCTCCACCCACCCCGAAGCGGGAGGCTGGCAGGGCCGGGCAGGCTCTCGCCAGTGGAGCACAACGTGTTGGAGCTTCCTGCTACTGACTGCGGAGAGCAGCCACCAGAGCAGCAGCTTCTTTCCCATCCGTGTCCTGATGTACAGGACTCGCAAGCCGGCGGTGGCGTCGGCTGCGTCCTGTTCTCGTCCCGCTGGAAAAGGATGAAAGCGTAGTTCCCTTTTCCCCTTTGTCACCTGCGGGGTAGCCCTGCGATGGGATTTCTCTCCCCTTTCTACCAGCTCCTGAATGGGGGGATGTGGCTGTCCTGGCCTCACATCCGGGGTACGGGATTGGCAAGGGATCTCCCCTTCCCCTTAAGCTGAACGGGGTGGAGTGGTCTCTGCACTGCAGAGGGCTGAGGAACGGGCTCTGCCGCTTCTAATAAGTAGTTTTGTTTCCAGGGCATCTTTATTTCCCGCGTGTCAGAAGAGGGTCCTGCAGCTCGTGCAGGGGTTCGTGTTGGGGACAAGCTCCTGGAGGTAAGAACCTGGCTGCCGTGAAGAAGCGCGTGCTTCTACTGCCTTGGGAGCGGAGGGAGAGACGTGGTTTGGTGTTTATTTGCATCGTGCTAGGTTGCAGGCCACATTAAGCATCAGGAGCTGTGCAAGAGCAAAACAAAATTCCCCTGGCTCCAAGAGTTGTTTAATTAACGTTACTGTTAATCTCCTGCTGCTTTGTAAGGACAGAAATTGTGGGAAGGACGGCCGTGTGTGCCCACGTCCCCAGCCGGCCTCTGCACCTCTGCTTTCCTGTCTGGGGCAAGCGTGGACCTTGTAAGATAGGTCCAGGGACCCCCCTCAGCCAGGGAGCCAGCCGTATGCCATGCTCGCTTGCCTTCACGTTATTTAGAAATGTGATTAATCAGACGGGATTGTGATGCACTTAAGGGAGGATTGATTTAACTATGGAGGGAAGAGATGTCCCGACAGTGCTGGACAGGGATCAGAGGAGTGGTCTGCACCTGGGGCACTGGCCTGAGTTTGTGCGACCTGGTGTGGTGTCCCTAGGCACTTCATGCTCCCCCACTCACTGCACCTGCCTATGAGCAGTGGAGGCCTGGCCTGGGCGTTTGCCTCAGTAGGTGTTCCAGTCTTTTTCACCACCTACCTGGCATCAACAGTGGTAGAAGTCAAATAAGGCGCTATGTGGTTCCGTAATCAGAAGTTTTTATATTGCTTCATGAGAAAAACTTGATTCTGGGGTTTCAGAAGTTACCTTGTTTACCTCTGCAGCTATCATAGGATTGTCTTGATAATTCCATGAAGTTTTAAGTCCAAGAAGGAATATGCCCTTGGCCTAGCCTGGTCTCTTGTACGTTATAGGGCCCTGAGTGTCACCGAGCACCCTTGTGCTGCATCCATCATACTGCGTTGTGCTGCAGAGCGACTTCCAAAAGGGAGTCAGATTTTGAAGGTTGTGAGAGACGAATGATTATTCCCTTCCCCACCAGCTAAATTCACGGCACCCTGCTATTTCATATAAAGTACATCCCTCTCAGTTACAGCTTTGGGAAAAGACTGTTCTGTTTTCACTTGTGATTCGCTTCCCAGGATGCCCATTGAGCTGTGCCTCCTGCAGAAGTGGAGGTACCCTTGCCACATGACTCAGACGTTTGCCCTGTTCCTTCTAAAAGTCTGTGTTGTGTCCTCAAGTGGGACGTGGCTGAGGCACATCAGATGTGGGTTCCGTGCTCACTGGCCATGAATTGTAAGGAATACCTCTTTGCCCCTAGAGTAGGGATACAGCGCGTTGCTCGGTAATGAAGGCCATGATGGGAAGAAACCCGAAATGCCATGAAGTGGAGGAAATAGATTTGACCATCTAGGTTTCAGGCTGAGCACCAGACAATCTTTCCTCTGTGTGTTAATACGAAGCGAGGTGGCTGCTATGAAAAGAAAATTCTTCAGCTTCACGGGCCCCCACTTTGCATTTCCTCTGTCATCTTTTCTTCTGAAATCAGGGAAGCAAGAGTGAAGGGAATCGGGTTCCTTCCCTGAGAGCTGCAGGACCTGGTGTCCCCCCTGCAAGTACCTCACTAGTTTTGCATGGGGGGGAAGGAAATGTGCGTTCCAGGGTATGAGGAGGTAGATGTCCTTCTGGAAGGCGAACAAGAAGTTGTGTCGCCCCGAGTTGTACTGAGGTTTGTTAGGGGAGGTAATTCTGGGTGAGTGGCCATCTGTCTGGGAGTTTGTGGCCTGCAGGGATGCTAGGGAAGTCGGAGCTCCCTGTGGGGGGAGGATTCCTCGGAAAGGGCCTTCACTGTGCTTGGCAGGGGCTGCCCCAGCCTGGGACGCGCTGTGGGAGCCTCCTGTGCTGGGCGATTGCAGGGGGGGCAGCAGCTGAGGCCTGGGTACCCCTGGGGAAGAAGGTGTTGACCCAGCTCTGCAGGGGCTGAGCTGCGCTTCCGCAGGGCAGCAGTTGGGAGGCTGGAGCCGTCTGTGCGGCCCTTGGAAGAGCTCCCCGCGGAGGTAAGGGCTGTGCCCGGCTCTGTCTGTCCCCAGGTGAACGGCGTGTCTCTGCACTGTGCTGAGCACCACGTGGCGGTGGAAGCCCTGCGCGGATCAGGAAGCTCCGTCTCCATGATAGTTCTGCGGGAGCGGATGGTGGAGCCAGAGAACGCCATCACGGTCACCCCGCTGCGCCCTGAGGATGACTACAGCCCTCGCGAGCGGCGAGGTGGTCTGCGCTTCCCAGAGCGACCCGAGGGGGCACCTCCCACAGAGAGATATTCCACCTGCCTTATGCGCAATGAGAAGGGCCTGGGCTTCAGCATCGCTGGTGGCAAAGGCTCCACGCCCTACCGGGCTGGTGACACGGTCAGTAATGATTCCCTGGGAAGGAAGGGGCTTGGTCCCCGAGCCTCAGCACTGCTTGTGGGAGCAGCGCGGGGTCTTCCTCACGCGTGGGCACGCAGCAGTGCAGCATGGCCCTGGGCTGGGGGGCCAGGCGGGCTCCGAGAGCCGGAACCTACTCTTAAGTCGGGGAAGGAGAGAAGTCCAGCAGGAGGTGGGGCTGGGGCTCACAGTCCCTGCCAGTGACATTTAATCTTGCTGCTGTCCTCTTGGCATATATTCTGGGCTCTCGGCCACACGAAGGCTTTGCTGCAGCTGGAGGTTTTGCGGGTGGCTCCAGAAGCAGAAGAGGGTTTGTGTGGAGTGAGGAACAAATAGGGAGGGCCAGGGCAGGGGAGGGGTCTGTGAAGGGGAAAGCGCTGAGACCTGCCTGGCGTCCAGGAACGATTCTGGAAAGCCAAGCGCTGGTCAGGGGAGGCACGTGCTGCTCTGACCCGTCTGACCGTGTTGCAGGGGATCTTTATCTCCCGGATTGCAGAGGGTGGTGCGGCCCATCGGGACGGGATCCTGCACGTAGGAGATCGGGTCATCTCGGTGAGTGTGGGTGTGCAGGGAAGGGGTCTAACTCGGTTCTCTGCCCTTCCTTATACAGGGGCTGTTTTTCTGTCATTGAAGCTGGATTTTGGGGGTCCTTTTTTCAGCTCCTGAGCCTTCTGGGAGAGCATTTAATCTTGGTGGTTCTATCCTTGCCTGTGACTGGTGGTGGGTGCAGTTAATGCCTCCCCTTTCCCCAAACACTGCGAGTGAGCGCTTCCCCCAGGAACAGCACGTGGCAGTCCGGGCTGTGCTGGAGGGAGGTGACACGGCAGCACGGCCCCAGCCTGTCCCTCCAGAGCCTTGTGGGACAGCCCCGGAGGGCTCTGCCGCAGCATGGCTGTGGGGAGGGAAGCCCTCCGGGGCACGGCTGACCGGCTCCCTGCAGAGCATGGCAGGGGGGTCAGCGTAGGCTGAAGAGGAGGGAGGGGGGGCTGCCCGAGGGTGGTGTGGGGCCGGGCAGGGCATACCGCAGTGCTTCCCCCTGCTTGCGTTGGGAACCCCATTTCCCTTCCCGTTTGTGCCAGTGGTATGGATCTCACTGCTGCTCTAACCTCAAGTCTCTCTGCCTAAACGTGCCACTTGCTCCCCCTCCTGCCGGGGAGGGTCTGCTGAGTCTCCTGACCCTCTTCCCAAGCTCGCATGCTGCCTCCGAGTGAAAGCTCCTGCATCCTGGTGCTGGTGGTGGGTTTCTGATCCAGCTGGTGTGGTAAGAGCACGTGTTACCACAGAGCTGGCGCGAGTAAACACGGATACAGCCTTGTCAGTGCTGGCTTCTGTCTGCCCTACCCCTAGGCTGGGGGCTGTGCTGTATTTGCTCTGGCACAAAGCTTCAGTGGAGCTCTGGCCCAGGTCTGACATTCGTATCTTGGCGGGAGACTTGCACTGGTACAGCATCTCTCCGTCCTGGCTCCCCCTCCTCACAAAATCAAAAATCAAGCCCTGAGCCTGACTGTTGCCAGGTAGCCTAAATTATTTTGGTGTTGCTCATTTTTGATGCTCCACGGGTACAGAGGCATGACTGAGAGGTGTAATCACAGGCACGCAGCCTGTCATATGGCGTTGATTTGCTCTACCTGTGGCAAGAAGGAAACACAAGGTCTCAGAATAGGGTCAAAAGTCAAACGCGTTTCCACCCCCCGTTAGCAGCTCTATTTATATCTGTGAGCAGCTTCGTAGGAAAAGCAGAGCTAATTCCCTCCTAATAGCCTGCCGTGTCCTTAGGCCGCAGCATATGGCTCAGGGCCTCTGTTAGTCTGGACGAAGGCCTTGCTGTCATTAGTCCTCCAACACACCCCACTGCAACGACGAGCGCGGCGTTACCGCATGGGTGGGATGTCCATGCTCGAGAGCACGGCCCTCTGCTCCCAGGGATGCTGCCTGTGCTCAGGCCTGTGCAGCCGTAAAAGCTTTGGTGCTGAGCATCAGCTGCAGCTGAAATCTTGTGCTCCGTTACGATGAAAGCAGGGACAAATCATTATTTTCCAGAAGAACACTTACTGGTCTGGGCCATCCGCATCAGTCGTGTGCCTTCCGGCAAGGGCCTGGCTGTTGCTTCTCCCGCAGCCGTGCCTCCTGGCCGCGGCGGGGCCGACTGCTGAGCGTGCTCTCCATGTCGCGGTAGCGTTACGTCCTGAGGCCTCTCACACCTTCCTCGAGAATACCTGCCTGCTGTGTGAGACGTGCCAGCAGCCATGTGAGTTCCGCTCAGTCTCCGGCGAAATCTGGTGCTAGGTCAGGGCTGGGGGCTGCCCTGGCCCAGTGGTGCTGGATGCTGAGAGCGTCTCTTCACTTCAGAGCTGTGCCTGCCCGGCATCGCTTACGTTCCCTATTTACCACAACTCTTTTGAAGCAGTGGTTGCCTGTTTTTACTGGAAAGCTTTTCAGGATGTGCTGATTCCTGGGGCGTGCCGTGCAGGTCGCGTGTGTTCCCCTGTACCTGCACAGGGAAAGCAGGAGGGCCCTCGCTAGGATACAGGCGTTTGCATAGGTCCAGCAGGCAGAAGCCCATTTCCAAAGCCATAGGCTCCTCGTCATGCCTCAGTTCTCGCTTTGCCCAAGAATTTTTGTTTTCTCAGCAAAAGAAATACAGCACAGCTTCCCACTCTTCCCCTGTGCTCTAAACGGTCCTGGGCTTCTCTGCAGGGGAAGGACTGGGATAGCTCCTTTTACTTTCCTAAGGGAGCTTTGAGTACATGGATTGAAGAGCCCAGCCTCGATCTCTCTTCAAAGTTAACACCCCACAAAACTCGCCAGTGACTGACTACTAACTCTCCAGCTTTCCCTGTGTTCCAGTGTGCCTTGAGAGTCACCACGGGCATCCTGAGAGTCGTTTTGGTAGTGGAAGACATGGGACAGGGAGCTGCAAGGGGGGAACGTTGGAGAGTTTGACTCGTGGAGTGGGACCCTAGCAGGGAGGGTGCAGGGCTGGGAGCAGTGGCTAAGGGCAGCTGGTTTTTGGGATAGGACTGGGAGTAGACTGGAGAAAACGGGTTCTGGGGGAGATGTAGGACAGTAGTAACACCAGGCGACACGTGGGGGTCCTAACGAGAGCAGTCTGCTCACTAAGAAATTTGCCAGAACAATACAACTCCCTGGCACGCAGAAAAATGTGCGGGGCTGGGAGAGGACAGATGGCACTGCCCCTTCCTCTGGGCGCTTAGGTAGCCGACCTGCACTGGTTGTCTTTGCTCTCTTGCAACACAGCAGGAAAGGCTGCTGAAATCTAGCTGCCCAAAAGCTGGGAAGGCATCGTGACCGCCAGGTAACGGAGAAGTTAGTGAATAGAAGGCTGCTCTATATGGTATGCCTCTGACGCGGGGAGTCCTGTGTCCCTGTTCGCTGCTCCGGGGAAGTACCAAAGTATACTGGTCTGACCGTGTCATCCTCTTGTCAGTGGCAGAAGAATAACAGAGGGGACTGTGTGAAGTCAACAGCGCACGCTGCTGTGGCGGGTCTGCCTGTGGAGGATGGTGGGCCTTGATCCGGTGATAAGAACCTGAGGGCCAAGTCTCTTCCGCATGTCATCTTTGTTAAACTTTGGGGTATCTGGCAGGCGGGAGGACCCAAGGGGACCCTCCCTTCCCAGTCCACTGGGCACAAGGCTCCCGCTTTTCCCCGTTCCCAGGTCCAGCCATCAGGAGGGCTAAGTGCAGGTTCCAAAGATGAAACACACTGCGGACATGGCTGGCCACCGATTTACACAGACAAGGAGGGGGGCAGTACCTTTACAGGTGCACACATGAGCACAAACAGTCCTTACAGGGCATGGATGACACAGACAACCCTGTT
This sequence comes from Gorsachius magnificus, assembly GCA_034008185.1. Classification (NCBI taxonomy): domain Eukaryota; kingdom Metazoa; phylum Chordata; class Aves; order Pelecaniformes; family Ardeidae; genus Gorsachius; species Gorsachius magnificus. Next base: position 510,960 of record CM067082.1, read on the forward strand.
TCTGAGCCGCTGGCTAATCAGGTTTAGGGTTTGCTAGTGGAACGTGCACGTATACTCCCTCCCTCAGCTCACATGAGTATTCGTGTTTGCAGGTCCCTTCAGGCTCTGGCCCAAGCGATGTGTTCATAGAATCATAGACTCACAGAATGGTTTGGGTTGGAAGGGACCCCCAGAGGTCCCCCAGCCCAACCCCCCTGCAGGAGCAGGGACACCTTGAACCACATCAGGTTGCTCACAGCCCCGGCCAACCTGGCCTGGAATGGTCCCAGGGATGGGGCCTCCACCCCCTCTCTGGGCAACCCCTGCCAGGGTTTCACCACCCTCGTTGTAAAGAATTTCCTCCTTATATCCAGTCTAAACCTACCCTGCTTCAGTTTAAAACCTTACCCCTTGTCCTGTCACAACTGGCCCTACTAAAAAGATTTTCCCCCCCTTTCCTATAGGCCCCCAGGACTGAAAGGCCAAGGCTCCCCCTTTTCCGGCTGAACACCCCCAACTCCCTCAGCCTGTCCTCATAAGAGAGGTGCTCCAGCCCTCGGAGCATCTTAGTAGCCTCTGGCCCCGCTCCAACAGGTCCATGTCCTCCTTGTGCTGAGGGCTCCCGAGCTGGACGCAGGGCTCCGGGTGAGGTCTCCCCAGAGCAGAGCAGAGGGGCACAATCCCCTCCCTCGACCTGCTGGCCACGCTTCTCCTGATGCAGCCCAGGGCAGGGTTGGCTTCTGGGCTGCCAGTGCACATGACCGGCTCTTCAAGGCTCTTTGGTCGGGCCCTGAGCCTTTCATCCAGTTTCTGGGCCAGCTGTTGGGTCTTCCCACGCTTTGGACTCCTGCCTGCTGGCTAGTCCAACTTGAATTTTACTAGTGGATCTTGCACACGTACCCAGAATAGAGAGCAAACCCACACAGCAAATACAAACCGAGTTTGATCAAAAGACAGAGCAGACTGCAATGATCAGGCCCAGGGCTTGGCCAGACCAGCGTACAACCAGCACCCTGCCTGCGTGTCATCAGCCTCTTTTATTCTCCACCCTCTCCCTTTTCCCATGCTTGTTCCTTCCCTCTTCTCCTTGCCCACTCCTCTTTCCTACCTCTGATTCTTCTGCTAAACATCCCATAATAAGTTCTGCACATTCCCACGATCCCCCTTAAAACATCCTGTAGCACGTTTGCTCTTTCCCGTGGGAGCAGTTCTGATAACCTGTGATAATCTCGATTTCCTCTGCATATTGATTACCAAGACTTTGGTGGCACTTCCTTCATGTCGCCGTGTCAGCAATGACTTTAACGATCCGTCCGTGAGCGTCTTGAGTCCTGTCCCCGTGATCTGCGTTTCATTACACTTTGCGCACCTGCGTGTTTAATTTCTGCTCTTCCCTGCTTGTGGCCTTGCTCCTTGCTCAGCAGCCCTTGCCCAGGCACCCTCGCATCCCTCCTCTTCCCGCGCGCCCGTGGCAGGCGGCCGTGCCTTCGCGTCCTTCTGTTCATCCTGCGTGGTTGGTGCCACAGGCATCCCCTTGGGGACAGTCCTCCGAGCAGATGCGACGTGGTGAGGCTGAGTTTGCTGTCTGTGCCCAGCAGCGTGGGGCTGGCTCGCCTGTCGTAAGGGGAGCAGCACACTGGGCTGGGGCTGGGATGCAGCAGGTCGGGTTGGGGGGCGTGTCTGTCACAGAATCACAGAATGGCAAGGGTTGGAAGGGCCCTCGGGAGATCATCTAGTCCAACTCCCCTGCTCAAGCAGGTTCTCCTAGAGCATGTTACACAGGACTTCGTCCAGGCAGGCTTTGAATATCTCCGGAGAAGGAGACTCCACAGCCCCCCTGGGCAGCCTGGGCCAGGGCTCAGGCACCCTCACAGTCAACAAGTTCTTCCTCCCATTCAACTGGAACCTCTTCTGCTTCAGGTTGTGCCCATGGCCCCTTGTCCTGGCGCTGGGCACCACTGGGAAGAGTCTGGCTGCGTCCTGGTGACCCCCACCCTTGAGATATTTGTAGGTGGTGATGAGGTCCCCTCTCAGCCTTCTCTTCTCCAGGCTGAACAAGCCCAGCTCTCCCAGCCTTTCCTCCTAGGGGAGATGCTCCAGTCCCCCCATCATCCTGGTTGCCCTCCTCTGGACTCTCTCCAGGAGTTCCTCATCTTTCTTGAACTGGGGAGCCCAGAACTGGACCCAGAGCTCCAGGTGGGGTCTCATTGGGGCAGAGCAGAGGGGGAGGAGAACCTCCCTCGCCCTGCTGCCCTCTCCTGTTGCTCCGCTCGCCCCTGGGCAGAGCTGCTTCCCAGCAGGTCAGCCCCCAGCCTGTCCTGGTGCCTGGGGTTCCCCCCAGGGGCAGCACCCGACATTTGGCCCTTGTTGAACTCCATCAGGTTCCTCTGCGCCCAACTCTCCAGCCCGGCCAGGTCCTGCTGGATGGCAGCGCAGCCTTCCCATGGATCAGCCACTCCTCCCAGTTTGGTGTCCTCAGCGAACTGGCTGGGGGTACACTCTGTCCCCTTGGCCAGGTCATTGATGAACAAGTTGAACAAGACCGGGCTGAGTACTGAGCCCTGGGGAACTCCACGAGCTACCGGCCTCCAACTGGACTCTGCCCCGCCGCATCAGAACCCTCTGTGGAGGTTCTGGACAAAGCCTCATCAGACCGTGCCGTCAGCGCTGTCCAGAAACTGCTTTCTTGAAAGGAGCTGGGGCGTAACTACGATATTTCTAGGAATCAGGCAGTGAGAAGTCAGGCTACAAAATCCAGCTGCTGTGGCTTTACAAAGTCACGTTACTGTTTCGTAAGCTGATCAAACTCCATCTCAATAGCTGTTATTTTTGCGTCCTCAATGATTGTTTCGGAAAGCTTTTCCAGAACCTAAGGCTAGAAACCTTTTAATTTTCAGCTTCAACATTTTTGTGGCAAGTTCTGTCCTTTTGGCACTGGTGTTCTAGCTTCGCTCTCCTCTTGATATTCTGTCCCTTGTACATTCGTGGAGAACAGTCGCGTCCTTTCTGGTCCTCTGAGTTTCTGGGCACGCTGTTTGAAATCTCAGTTCTGTCGGAAAGGCTCTCTGTTCCCCGGCCTGTTGTAGCAGCTTTTCTCTGCACATCTCCTTACCTTCTGTTAGGTAATTTATCGTGTGTGAAGGGTGAGGACAGGACCCGGTTTTTCAGATGAGTTCTCTTCAGTGCTTTGTATGAATGACGTTGCTGCTGCCCTGTCTATACTGGAAGCACCTCTTTGTCCGAAGCATTGTGTCTTTCACTGATACCACAAGACAACTGTGGTTGTATTCTTGAAATTATTTGGCATAGCAGATTGGATAATGTTTTCTTGTCCAAAAAAATTGTAGCTTTCCTTCCACGTCAGCCACTCAGTCGCCGCAGACGAGCAGAATCTCTTTCTCGGTGCTTCCAGGCCTTTTTGTACCTGGGTGCACTTTTTGTGCCTTAAAACTGACATTTTCCCCAGACTGCCACCACCTTGCCCAGCGTGGGCAGACAGCAGCCCAGTGGCAGGTCCTGTCGCATGTCAGCTCACGCTCTTCGGTGCCTGCATCTGGGCTTTGAGAGCGGTTGGTAAGGGCGAATGGGCTAGCGCGAAGGCAGCTGAGGCTGTGGCACGTTCGCGTGCTGTGGCATCACTGCTGGGAATCACCGTTTTGTCTTCTTCCCGTATTGAGATCTTTGGACCCATTCCTTTATGCAGCCTCTTGGGCTGCTTTGGTCAGTAGGACAGCTGGAGCGCAAAGCCAGGAAGGAGGGACAGGTAACAAGTGAGCCCCAGCACAGCCCGGGCAGTGGCTGGGCTTGTGGTGCTCCAGGAGGTGGAGCGTTGCACTTGGTCTTCATGGACCCCTGGAGCACCACTGATGCTGTTAGGGCTTGGAGGTGTACAGAGAAGGTGGGGAAGGGGCTGGTAAGCTGTCTAGAAAGAGGGTCCCTCACTACAAGAAAGATGTTGCATTGCTGGAGCATGTCCAGAGGAGAGCAATGGAGCTGGGGAAGGGTCTGGAGCCCCAGGCTGCTGGGGAGCAGCTGGGGGAGCCGGGGGGGGTTCAGCCTGGAGCAGAGGAGGCTGAGGGGAGCCCTCATGGCTGCCTACAAGTGCCTGAGAGGAGGGGGGAGCCGGGGGGGGTCGGGCTCTGCTCCCAGGGAAGGGGTCGAGTCCCCAGCCCTGGGGGGATTGAACAGCCGGGCAGCCGTGGCGCCTGGGGCCAGGGTTTGGGGGTGGGATGGCAGGGGTAGGGGAATGGTTGGGCTGGGTGATCCTAAAGGGCTGTTCCAACCCAAACGATTCTGGGATTCTATGGTTGGGGTGAGGTGGAAATGAGCAGGTGCCCGAGTCCCTCTGCCATATGGGAAGGAGTGGGGTAGGTTACAAAGTGCTGTGGGGATCAGGCTTTTGAGAAGGGGCAGTGCTGCAGCAGAATGGGGTCCCTTAGGGTGCTTGGCTAACTGCTTAGAACAACAGGGTGTGCTTGGGTGACGGTCTGACACTGAGTTTGCGGGTTGTTCTAGATCAATGGGGTAGACATGACAGAAGCCAGGCATGATCAGGCAGTAGCGCTGCTTACCGCGTCCTCCCCCACCATCGTGCTGCTGGTAGAGCGAGAGGGTGCAGAGCAGCTCAGCGAGGGAGACTCGCCAGGGGTGCCCCGAGCGCGCATGCACTCCCCACCGCCGCCTCCCAGCCACGGGGAGAGCCCGCCGGAGGAGACGCCCTCGCTGCAGAGGAACCATCTGTCTAAAGGCCTGGAGGATCAGTATCCCATTGAGGTGAGTCTGTCTGTTGGAATAGGGGGGAGCGCAGTCTTGGGTGGTTTTCATCTGAAAAGTTGGTGCTCTGATGAGGGCTGGCCCCCTGTGTTACTGGGGCATTGAGAAGTAATGGGGAACCCACTAGTCCTGTGGGTGCTTACCTTGTGGTCATGCAAAACTTCCCTGACTCCATGTTTTGCGGTGATAGCCCTTATTTTCTTACGTGATATCCCTTATTTTCTTTGACTCTGCTTCTTGTTCCCTCAAGGAAATTCACCTTGTAAAAGCAGGTGGGCCCCTGGGACTCAGCATCGTAGGAGGCAGTGACCATTCAAGCCATCCGTTTGGGATTCATGAACCAGGTGTCTTCATTTCAAAGGTAGAGTCCTGTGTGAGCAGCCTAGCAGCGGACATTCCTGACCTGTTTCATTATTGGGGTTGAGACAAAGGGTTTTGATGCAAGTGTCTGAGAAGTACGGTATAGATTAAAAACAAAAGAAGATGGGATGGGGGAGGGATGCACACGTAGGTAAAGAGTTGGATTTCTACAGCAGCAGCAGTACGTCTACTATAAGCGAAGGGGCATGTAAAAGGCTGCAAACCTGTGTAGTGCATGCTGAACTGTTTGGGGAGACTCGGCTTTTGAACTGCTGAGCTTACGTTAGCTTTTGATGGATCCCGGGAAGGAGCAGGCATCTCGGAGAACCAGTCACTGCTCAGAAAGCGTTGGTGGGATGAAGGCGTAACTGCAAGGGAAGGCAGAAGTGCTCCTCTGCAGTCAGAGCAGCGTCCTCCGACCCAACATTCTTGTTCCAGTGGTGGCATTTGCTGATGCTGTTTAGAGACAGCACACAAGCTACCCACTTGCTGCAGCTCATTCCCTTCACAGTCCCGCACATCCACACTTATTGGCTTAGGGGCATTAGAGAGGACATCCCTGCTCAGCCCTTTCTGCATCCATACATCTCTTGTCCCTTGGACATGCTGAATCTGTCTCCTCTAATACCCGTGGCTGCAAGTCCCAGAACATCATTACCTGTCACCTGAAGTGCTCTTTGATGTGCTCTAAACCAGTGTCCCACCGGTTACACCGAGTGCTTCTCCATTCTTGTATCGCCACTTTGGTAACAGAAGTCCTGTGTTCAGCTTGTTCACCACCTTCATTGTGGTAAACCTCATTCATTCTCCTTCCGTAGCTTTCTCTCCGAACTCCAGAGTTATGGCCTTCATTTCTCCTTCCAACGTGCTGCTCCACCCCCTCGTTATTTTAGTTGCCTTTCTCTGGACCTTCTCTAACCCCACCATGTCCTTCTTAAGATGTGGCATCACAGGATCATTCAGGTTGGAAGGGACCTGCAGAGGTGATTTGATCTTGCTGAAAGCAGAGGTCAGCCCAGGTCAGCTTGCTGAGGGCATTGGCTGGTCAAGTTCTGAGTGTCGCCACAGTTGGAGATCTCACAGCCTCTCCAGGCTCCTCTTCCAACGTTTAACTACTGTTATGGTGAACATTTTCTTCCTCGTATCTAGTCAGAATTTTCCTTATTATAGAACCATAGAATAGAATCATAGAATTCCAGCTTGGATGCCTTGCCTCTTTCCCTGTACCACTGTACCTTTGAGAAGAGCCTGGCCCCTGTTTCCTCTGTACCATTGTGTTAGGTAGTTGAAGACAGCAGCAACATCCCCATTAGCTTTCTGTTCTCCAGAATGAAAACCCCGAGGTCTCCCTGCCTCTCTTGTACAACATATTCTCTACACCCCTGTTCATCTTCTTGGCCCTCTGCTGCGCTCGTCCCAGTTTATCAGTGTCTGTCGTGTACTCCAGATGCAAAGTCGCAAGCACTGATTAGTGGGGACCGATCGCTTCCCTTGCTCCGCTGGTTACACCTCCACTCCTGTGAGGGCACGCTGCCGGCGTAGCTGTCTTCCACAGTATTCCGGATCCAAGGCTCTGGCTAGCCAGAAGCCTCCTGAAACAGCAAGTCTGTCTGACGGGGTTTCTGCAGAGAGCCTGTCCCGTTCCTTCTCACTGGTGCTATGCAGTATGCTCATCTCATCCTGTAGCCTCTTCACCTGCCAGCTTGGCACCTTGATCCGAGCGCACCTTCCACTGGCCACTGGTGAGGCCACCACCAGCCTCGAGGGGATGTCCCAGGCACTCCCTGTAGCCCAAGACCCCGAAAGCCGTCTCCTCCCTCTAAAGCACCAGGGATACTCCAGCTGGTGCTGGGCACCTTACCGGATTCCCAGTCCTCGTGCAGTTTCTGGGTTTTTTCTCCTTTTTAACAGAGAACGGAACAGTCCGGGATTCCGGCCCGGGCTTGGTTTTTGTCTCTTCTTGCATGTGGAGCCCATGATTTCAGAGAACATGCGACAGTGTCTCTAGGAACTCTCCTGAGCTACTGCTTCTGAGTTGCATGTTGTGTGTGTGTGGTTTACAGTGGGTTTTTCCATAGACTCGCTGTCTGTGCTGAAGGCACGTGTCTCATGCCTTGTCTTTTTGTCCACTTTTCTTGGCCCCTTTTGAAGTTCCACACCACCAGGGTGGTATTTGGCTGCTCAAAACAGCGTAGTATTATTGGCAGACCTGGGAACTTCACTCTTTTCCAGGTCACAGATGGGCACGCTGAATAACGCCAGTCTGGCACCCATCCCTCAGGCGCCCCACCAGTGAATCTTCTGTGTCCTGAGCAGCAGCTGCCCAGCCCTGCCCTTTCTTTCCTCTCCTTTAATGAGCTTTCAGTCCATCAAGATGGTGTTTCCTCCCATCCAGTGGACACAGCTTCTCCAATAGCCTTTAGGTTCAGACCTTGTGAAGGGCCATTTGGAAATCCAGAAGTTATGTCTACCAGATTCCTTCCTGCATGTGTTCACTGTTTCTTTCGTGGTGCTGAGGCAGGATTTGCTTTCACTGAAGCCAAACTAGCTCTTCCCCAACAACCCCCCCTTATCCACATGCTCACGGATCTTACTCTTTCTTTGTTTTCCCAGGAACAGAAGTTAGGTTTCTTGGTTAGCAACTCTTTAGCTCTCAACATCCCCTCCTGAGCACTTCTTGAGGACTGCAGTTGTACTGACACCGTCAGTCCTGGTACCATGGCCATTTGTAATGGTAGATAATGCTCTTCCAACAGCAGCCCTGCAGTTTAACATTTGAATTCCTTCTTGTGAGAAAGCCGTCTCCTGGTTACAGTCACAGGCAAAATAGTGGAAAAGCTGGCACAGGACTGGTTCAGATGCAAATAACACCATGTGAATATAAGAACATAGTGAATGACACTTCAAAGCAAATCTTGCTTCATTCTTTGCCAGTGTTCACAGATCCATTACCTCTTCGGGAACTTTGGTTGCAGAGAGAGAAGTCAAAGCAGGCCTCAGAGGACGTTGGAGGATAGCCTAGGGACACAGTCGGTGCCTTTGCAAGGAGAGATGGGATTTCTTTCTCTAGCTAGAGTGTTAATGATTCTTTGCAGGTCATTCCCCGTGGGCTGGCATCTCGCAGTGGGCTCCGTGTAGGGGACAGGATCCTGGAGGTGAATAGTATTGACCTGCGCCACGCTACCCACCAGGAAGCAGTGAATGCCCTGCTCTCCAACACCCAGGAGCTGACTATGTTAGTAAGGCGAGATCCGCCACCACCTGGTATGCAGGTAGGTTCTGAGTAAAAGAACTGGGGGAATCGCACTCTTCTTTGTAGAAGGATAACTTTTGAAGACAATTTCTTACCTAGCTGGAAGCCTGGGACTAGGATACAACCAAATTTCTTGGCGGGACAAGGGGTGGTGGTTTTAAACTGAAAGAGTATAGATTTAGACTGGATCTAAGGAAGAAATTCTTTACAACGAGGGTGGTGAAACACTGGAACAGGTTGCCCAGAGAGGGGGTGGAGGCCCCATCCCTGGGAACATTCCAGGCCAGGTTGGCCGGGGCTGTGAGCAACCTGATGTGGTTCAAGGTGTCACTGCTCCCTGCAGGGGGGTTGGGCTGGGTGACCTCTAGGGGTCCCTTCCCACCCAAAACATTCTATGATTCTGTGATTCTGGTTGAAATTCCCTTCTCTCGTGGCAGAATCCAGTCTCTTGTAAGTATATATCCAGCTGAGGACTGTGGAGGGTCTCTTGCCATGCCCATGGTGATACCATGATCAGAGAACGATCAGATTTCATGAAGACCAGACCTGAACAGGTGACAGAAATACAGAAAAGGGCAGACCCTCATCAAAAGGAGTAAACTCTGTCAAATGAGTGAAATGTCTGATTCGGGTCCTTTTCGGGGTATTTAGAACATAGCCAGCTACCAGGACTGTTGCCTCAACAACTCCAGTCTGCACTTGACCCAGAAACAAGGAGACCTTTTCTGTGTTTGCAGGAAATATGCATTGAAAAGGCTCCAGGAGAAAAGCTGGGCATCAGCATCCGGGGTGGAGCAAAAGGTCATGCTGGAAATCCGTTTGATCCCACTGATGAAGGCATCTTCATTTCTAAGGTATGAGACCACTAACTCTGCCACATGGTTCATGCAAGGACTGCTACTGAGGAGGGCAATTCCTGTGGAATTTGTTCGATATGCCCTCTCCACTTTTCACTGGGTACCTCAGTTCTCCTGGAGTATTCTCCATCCACTGAAGGAGGCGCATCTGTTTCCTTTCGTATCTCCTCATCTACAACAGCTACAAAATTCCTGCTTTCATTTCTTATGTTTGCCTTGGTTTTGGCCTTGCATTTCTTCTTTTGCTTTTCTTTCCATAGCATGAGCCCATACATCTTTCCTTTTCCCCTCCATTCCTATGGCTTCCCCAAGTGCTTCCCTTTCTGCCCCCTCAAACTTGAGTGCTCTTTCATCAAAAGCGTTAGGAATTGCTCGCCTTTCCTCCTGTGCCACCCTCCCATGTGTAATTTTGTTCCTTTTCTTTGTAAATGACTGCTTGCGTGCAGAGCCATGTTGCTTTTCCTCGAGAAGGAACAGGCGTGTTCTTTTCAGCCATATACTGTGCATAAGCTTATGCTCCTCCCGACCCTTGCCAAAAAGCGTTGCTGCCTCTTCCTTGTTAGCAACGGCGCACAGGGATCAGTGGTGTCGGTTTTGGTCTTGCTGCTGACCAGAGGGGGACTCTGGATGTTTGACGTTTGTGTCACCAGTTCCCTCTTTAGCTGGCGGGGTTGGGTGGAACCTCTGCTCTTAATAATCCCTGCTGGCTGCTGGACTCCATCACTGCCACTTAACCCTTTCTGATAGCCGGCTACTTTCAAAGTAAGGGAGCACTCGGCACTTGGTGTTACTTGGACATAACGTCTTTATCTCAGTTTTAAGAGTAAATTCACTCTCTCAGGGCAATAGTTGCACATTCAACTGCAATATTTGTAACAGCAGTAGAAGAAAACCAATAATCTTAACTTTTGTAGCCTACAATTATTTTTAATTTTTAATTATTAGGTTTGTTTTTATCCCCTTCAGCGTTACAGCACTTACGGGTTTGGAAGGCTGGCAGTGTAGCTCCATTGCAGGGTTTGTTTACCACCATCACCCCTTTTTTTTTTTTTTTTTGGTAAATAGTGGTTGCTTTAGCTTCTGGAGAAGCAAGGCACCGAACTTCTCTGCTCTCCCTTCAGCTTGATCTCTCCTATCTTCCGGCTTCTCTTGCTTTGTCTGTATATTTCCAGTGACTGAGAGGCAAATACGGTGATTTTTCTTCCTCCTCTTCCAATGCCTGATTACTGCCTTCGTTCTCCTTAGTTTTTCTTAATTTGCATTTCCATTGAGTCCCTTAATTGTTGGGGTTTTTTTAAAGTTGTAATCTGGTTCTTAATTTTTAAAACCTCCTTGATGAAGGGTTACAAGTTGAACACCATGAGAAGTATAAATTATATCTGCGATTTGAAATTCCTGCTCTACCTCATTGGGGATAGCTCAGTGTCCCTCAGTGACATGTCAGTGATGCAGATGGCAGCTGGCATTAAGGGTATTTTTCTACATTAACTTCACCTCCTCCCATTATTTCCGGGTGTTCTACTGTCACACTTATGCACTTGCTCTGCCTGGAAGAGAAATTGTGAGTACTCGGTCGTCTTCCGTTCAGCTGCCCGTGACCACGTCTGTGCATGCACACATGCTCATGCACACTTAAATGTTTTCCTTTCCAGCCCCCAGAAATTAGGTGTAGGCATGCATGACTGCTTTCTGCCCCCCAGACCTAAGGAAAAAGAAAAGCATGCCGCATTTTTTTTCCTCTTTTTACAGGAACTTTATTAAACGTATCTGTTGGGTTTTCTCCAAACCAGCTCTCATAAATCCAATAAACACCCATGCCTTTGGTTTGGGTTTGCTGGGATTTTTTTGCCTCTCTGGTCACAGTAACACGTGGTGGGCAGCAACCCCTTCTTTCCTTCCTCTGATGCTACATGTGCCTCTCTCCTATCCTGACAGCCAACGTCCTTGCGTTTCCCCCACCCAGCAACCGACTTTGTCTGCCCTCATGCTCTCCTTCGTCTCTTGTCATAGATCTACAGATCTATAGCTTTGCTTGAGATCCCTGACACTGACGCACTCTTTCTGCGAAGCCCTTGTGCAGCACTGGTCATAATTCTCTGGAAAGCTTGGTCATGCTGGTCCTTTGACTTTGAGACTGGGCCTCGGAATTGAGGACGTTTATTTGTCCCTGGTGCCTCCGGTGAGGTCTGTCTGTATGCCAGATGTATCAAGGTCTTCACCTGATCTAGCCTGACTCTGTGTACGTCCCATTTTGTTCCAGGCTTTTTGGGTTCCCGTTAGAAGAAGTAATGCCCGTTTGGTGATCCCGCTCCTTTCCCTGAGGCACTTTGAGCTGTGTCCTGTGTTTCTGTCTGGTTCCTGATGGTGGCTTCTCCTGTCACCATTGCTCAGTTTTGTGTCGCCTCTCCAGCTTGCTTACTTCTCCTGAGGCTCATGTTTGCGTGTGTTTGGGATTGGGGTTTTCTCTTTGTGTTCACTTTGTACCCACAGCGAGTCCTGCAGTCTATTTTCCCTCTTCTGAAGGGGGAAAAAAAGAATAAAGCTCCTCACTTTTGTTCTGGTGGCAAAGTGCGTGCTCCCACCCTCTCCTCAAGCGTACATGGATGCGTGTGCTCTGTAATGGACGCGTCTCTGGCTTTCACGTGCTGTATCCCTATGCTGCATGTGTTTGCTTCTGCTGGTGACAGCCTGCGTACGCAAGGCAAGTGTGAGTTCTCATGACTGGCTGAGGCAAGAACGTAGGAGTTACACGCCGCTTCTCTGAAAGAGGATGGAAAATGATGGATCATAGAATCATAGAATCATAGAATGTTTTGGGTTGGAAGGGACCCCTAGAGGTCATCTAGTCCAACCCCCCTGCAGTGAGCAGGGACACCACTAACTAGATCAGGTTGCTAGTTAGTGGTGTCCCTGCTCACTGCAGGGATGTGCATGATTTTTTATGCCTGACTCTACCACAAAGATAGGAAAAGTCTTAATTACTCATTTATCTTGATCCACAAAAATTATCCCTCTGCTTGCATTTTCTGTCTCTCTCCCAACAAAAAACGATTACGCTTTCCTTTCTGTGAAGACAAATCATAGATGCGAGAGCTCTCTCACCCCCTTCACTGACAAAACAAAAGCACTTTCTTCCCTTGGGACAACATGTTTCAAACACAGGTTCTTTCTGTCTCCTGTAAGAGATTTCTCCCACACTTGTTTCCTCTACCAAATTGAACATGCTCTTCCTTCACACCAGAAGGACGGGATGTCACACCAGAAGGACGGGATGTCATCCAGAGAGACCTGGACAGGCTGGAGAGGTGGGCCTGTGTGAACCTCATGAGGTTCAACAAGGCCAAGGGCAAGGTCCTGCACCTGGGTCGGGGTAACCCCCAGTATCAGTACAGGCTGGGGGAAGAAAGGATGGAGAGCAGCCCTGCCCAGAGGGACTTGGGGGTGCTGGGGGGTGAAAAGCTGGCCATGAGCCGGCCACGGGCGCTGGTGGCCCAGAAGGCCAACCCTACCCTGGGCTGCATCAGGAGAAGCGTGGCCAGCAGGTCGAGGGAGGGGATTGTGCCCCTCTGCTCTGCTCTGGTGAGACCTCCCCTGGAGCCCTGCGTCCAACTCTGGAGCCCTCAGCACAGGAGGACATGGACCTGTTGGAGCGGGTCCAGAGGAGGGCCACAAAGATGATCCGAGGGCTGGAGCACCTCTCTTATGAGGACAGGCTGAGGGAGTTGGGCTTGTTCAGCCTGGAGAAGAGAAGGCTGTGGGGAGACCTGATTACGGCCTTTCAATATCTAAAGGGGGCCTATAGGAAAGGGGGGGAAAATCTTTTTAGTAGGGCCAGCTGTGACAGGACAAGGGGTGATCGTTTTAAACTGAAGCAGGGGAGGTTTAGACTGGATATAAGGAAGAAATTCTTTACAACGAGGGTGGTGAAACCCTGGCAGGGGTTGCCCAGAGAGGGGGTGGAGGCCCCATCCCTGGGACCATTCCAGGCCAGGTTGGCCGGGGCTGTGAGCAACCTGATGTGGTTCAAGGTGTCCCTGCTCCTGCAGGGGGGTTGGACTAGATGACCCCTAGGGGTCCCTTCCAACCCAAAACATTCTGATTCTATGATTCTGTGATTCCTTCTCTGCCCTCTCCGTAAGTGCGTGCAAGCACTTCCAGACGCTTTCCCTGACACGTAGCTGCAGCCTTTTCTCCCTGTTCCCTTTGTATGCTGTCTCTCGTTCCTTCTTCCTGATGGTCCCCATCTTCTCTGGTCTTCTCTTACCTCCTTGGGTGATACCTTGATTCCCCCCATTTGTTACAGGTGAGCTCCTCGGGGGCTGCAGCCCGGGACGGCCGCCTGAAGGTGGGAATGCGGATCCTGGAGGTGAATCACCAGAGTTTGCTGGGAATGACGCACACAGAAGCAGTGCAGATACTCCGAAGCGTGGGTGACGCGCTCCTTGTGCTGGTGTGCGATGGCTTTGATCCCAAGGCTGCAGCTGCCATTGAGGTGAGAACTGAAGTGCGGGGTGCCCTCGTAGTGACCGGTACAACGCGGATCCGACCTCTTTCTTCATAGGAGATTGCTGGATTTTTCCAACCTTTTGCTGTAGGTTTGGGGGGGTTTTTGAGGTTCTGGATTTCAAAGCCTGGTCCCCTGCTGTGTGAAACGGAGGTGGTTGCCAGTTCATAAAAGCGACAGTCCCTAAAGACTGTCTCTCTTCTGCTGATTGCAGAAGTGTTTCACCATATCACTGCACTGGCTAGAAATGCAGCTTTCAAGCTGACTTTCTTCAGGCTGTTTATGCCTATTTTTTCTTGTGCCAATGTGATGTTTACAGTAAATTGTCTGCCTATTTATTGGTGTTGCCTTTTCCCTCAGGGAAGCACTTGGCTATAGCAATCCTGTGCCTCCTCAGCTTTCTTTTTGCAAGGCCTAGCACGTAAGCTTTTTTTATTCTCCACAAGAATACGTTACCCAATCCATGGTCACCTTGTCCCCTTTCCGTACCTGTTTCAATTTAAAATCTTTCTTAGACATCAAGTTTCTTGAGTAATTGACAGCTGAAATAAGGTTCCAGGTTGTGAGAAAGTTGTGACTTGCCTACGATCGCCTTGGTACTCTGTACCTGTGAGCCCAGGATATGGAATTTTTTGTATGGCACACCGTGGGCTTCAACCATGTTTTATTGCCTTTTTGCTTTGTAGATGTCCCCAGGAATTATTGCAAACCCTTTTGCTGCTGGTATTGGGCGCAAGAATAGCCTGGAAAGCATCTCTTCTATTGATCGGGATTTAAGCCCTGAAGAACTGGAGATCCTACAGAAGGTGAGTAGTCCGGCTACAACGGGGAGAATGTGATGGAGTGGAAAAATTACCTGAAAATCTCTAGTGTCTCCCTTGGTGCGTGGAATCTGCAACGTGGTAGTGGACTTCCTTTTCATGGGGTCAGCAGGTTCCAGCACTTTCATCAGGAACACGCTAGGAAGGGACTCTGAAATCTTAATGAGGTTACAGGTGCTCCCGGTGGGGAGGGAGCACTGGGTGAAGTGGCTCTAACTTTGGTCTCTCCTAGGAGATGGAAATGGTGAGAGAAGCAACTCAGTGGGAGAGAGAAGAAATGGAGAAAGTGGTGAGAGATTTTTCACGTAGCAGAATCTGTTCTTGAGAGTGGTTCTGCCAGGCCTGTGAGCCCTCAGGAAAATGCCACCGATGATCTCCACCCGGTTCTTGATGCCACGGGGGGCTCTGGGCCTTCTCTCTTTGTAGTGCACCGCTCGGTCACCCTAGCTGCTTTCTGGCTTTGCCGTACCTTCCTGTGTCCCCCTTTGGTGGTACTCTTCTGCTCTTGACAGAGTTCATCTTTGCTACCTGCTGGTACGTTCTGGCCAAGCTGCAACTTTGAGAAAAATGGCCTCTTAGCCTAGAAGTCCCACATTTAATCCGTTCTCTCCATGACCTGCCAGAGCTTTTATGAGCAAAGATGAGAACACACAGCTCAAAGTTGTCCTGAATTGACATGGCACTGTTAGTCAACCACAAGTTTGTGCTCCTCAGTTTACGTGATCATTTTTCTGATTCGTTAGGAGAATTTTGTATTTCTGCCCACTATTTCAGCCCTTCACAGCAATAGGTCAGCAGAGTCAAGTCCCTCAAGGACTTGGGTTTTCTACTTATCCCTCTTAAAACTGCAATTTATTCATTCAGATTCTTTTGGAAGATGAGGGAAAACTTAATTCTTCAGGACTGTTGTTTTGGAATCTGCTCTCCTGGCAGATAAGTGTGCGGACTTACACAGGCCTTTCTTCAGGTTTCCAGTTAAGATATCCCTAATGTTTCTCTGGGTTCTTTCTGTGGTTGTAATCGCTTGGGGTTTTTTTACATTTGCTGCCCCACAAGAGTGTATTTGTGTTGGCAATTCTGGATGGAGGTGATCTTTATAATTTAGTAAACACTTGAGATTTTACTTGTTTTGGAAAAAATGGTCAGAGTTTTGAATAGGCCATGGCACAGGCTGTAAGAGGACAGAGCAGTGAACAAGGAAACAGCTGGATGACCTTTCAGGCATGCAATATTTGTATTAAATGTATATATATATACACTTATTTGTATAATCCTACTCTGCCTTCCGTCAGTGACTGCAATGGGCTATGCGGGGTACAGTTTTGAGAAAGACTGGGGTGGAGCCACAAAAGGGGTTCAGTGTGTTGCCAACTGCCTTGGAGGCTTTGCTTTATCTTTGCTGGCCTGCAGCTTGGATTGATGTCAGCATGTGCAGGAGCAAGTGAAGGGATTTCTGTCCTAAGTGCCTGCAAGGTGTCCTGATGGTGTTTGAGATCTATACTTAGATGGGAATTCGTCCAGTGGAATGACCGTGCAGAATAATCTTCAACCTGATCCAGTCAAAGATGTCCCTGCTCGTTGCAGGGGGGTTGGACTAGATGACCTTTAAAGGTGCCTTCCTACCCAAACTATTCTACGATTCTGTGAATAATTTGGGTAGGAGGGGACCTCTACAGGTCACTTGGTTCAGCTCAGAGCAGAGCCAGATTGGATCAGATTTAGGTTTTTCCTGTAAAACGCCTTGCTCCTTGCCTAGGAAGGAACTGACGAGTTTGTTGTGTTTTCAGAAAGCCTGATTTCGTAGTGTTGCTCTTACAGGAAAGGGCATTCCTACCAGTTTCACATTGGTAGCATATAGACCTGAATGCTCTATAGGAGACTTCCTGTACTCTGAGTCATTATCAGCATTTCTAACACCTTTGTATAAACCAAGTCTGGCCCCAAAACTGTGCTGCTCTGTCTGAGCAGGTTGCGGTAGTTCAGTCTTGGGTAGATAAAGGCTTTTCCAAAATTTATGCTGGGATTTCTTAAAAACACCCCAGAGACTTTGTCAAAAATACAGAAAAACCTTTATGATTGGTGATGTAGCCTTGGCCGTGTCTCATTTTAAAAAGTGCCAATGGTATTGCGATGGCTTATTATGGAAAACTTGAAATTTTATTAAAATGGTTAGTTTAAAAGAAAAAAGCCTTAGCTATAACTAGTCATTCAGCCACCAGCAGTATTTCAAAACAACAGTGGGCATCTTATCGCAAATGTCGTTATTCTTCCTGGAGGCTGACAACGCACAGTAATCGTGGCTCATCTGTCCTGGATGTTTTACTTTTGATAGATTTTAAAGCAATATTCCGAGGTTTCAGTGAAGTGTATTTAAGGACGTCTAAGGTCTATATTCCCATATCCTGCCTTTTCTCTCGCTATAGCGTGGCTTAGGATAACTACAGTGCTGTCTGGCCTAACCTCTGAAGAGCTGAGAACTATGCCTGTAGCCTGGTGATCAGCAGAGGCCAAGACTCCCCTCCAGAACTGCCGGTGCCTTTAAAAGATTCCATATTTTCTGGTGCCCCTTCCATTAGGGTCCTAGGAGGATGTAGCAATGAATGCCCCAGACTCCTTTGGCATCTCGGGCTCCATGGTCTGAGACCCAAGAGCAAAGACACGGTTTTCTGCAGTTGCCTTTCAGCGTGACCTTGAAACTGGGATTCTGTCTCGAATACTGGTTTTGACGACTAAATTTACACCAGTGACAGAGCCGTTGCTGCACGGTAGCCATTGTGACGCTGTAGGAGGTTCCCACCGCAGTGCCAGATCCTCGGTAGTACTGTTTGTGTCACCATTTTGGACCTTCCCTCTAGTGCTCCAGTGTTTCGTGTTCAGTTTGCACAAGAGTGACAGAGAGCAACCATGTCTCCTTACAGTAAGGTTATGAGCTGAAGGGATGGGAGAAATTTTGGCTTTGCTGTACTCGCCGTTAGTCCTGTGGAGGTTTCCAGACACCACTGTGGCACTCACTGCATACGTCTCCCAAGTTCAGGCTCTTTGATAATTCAGTTTCCAAAAGCAGTAACTCCAAATCTCCATGGGCTGACTCGAGATGTATTTCTCTATCACAACTCTGCAGCTGTAGTTGTTTTTCTGGTCATAATTCAGAGCTTCCCCAGGCTCCCCAGATGTTGTCAGGGATGAACACTCCATGGCTCCATCTGGGCTGGCTGGCACTCTTGTCTCCTTCAGCTTAGGACTTCAGAGGAGGATCTCACGAGGTCCCTTCCAACCCTTGCGATTCTGTGATTGTGTGTGATTCTGTGATCTCGTCCTCTCCTGACAAGATAGATTACTGTCGGCTTGAACACTCACCTTACAGAAAACACTTGTCCAAAATAAGCAGAACCAGGTTCAGAATAGACTTTAGCTTAAATATCCCTAAATATCCCTTTGGGTCTTGTGATCCTCCGGAGCATTAGTGTCTTCTCATGTTGCTCACTATTGCCTGGAGGTTGGCAGGGTGATGTGGGACACTGGATATTTGCTAGCGGTAGTGCACAGAAGCTTTTGAAGAGAAGGGCCTAGGTGCCTATGAGAACATTCGGTTGGCTCCCTCGGTATTTCTCAGATGCCTTCCACCTCCCATCCTTCCAGCCTTGGGGCTTCTGGACCATTGTGTTGTGGGCAGGAGCTGTCAGGAGGGTTCAATGCACAACAGAACGGGAGGGCGATGCTGCTTTTGTCTACAGCACTCGCGCTGCAGTGTAGGTGCTGGGTAAAACGTCGCAGCAGTACAAATGCGCAGAACTCGTTCTTTAAGGCAAGTGACTCTTTAAGGCAAGTGACTCTTTAAGGCAAGTGACTCTTTCTTTAAGGCAAGTGACACGTCATTGCCTTCCTCTGGCAACTGGGAAGCAAGCGGGTAGCTGGGGCTTGTCACATCAGTCACTGGTCACTCCGTGTTCCTGTGCTGTGCTGAAAGGCTGAGAGCTCACCAACTGACTTCAAGCCCTGCCCATGCCTATACAATTTCCGTCCCTAGATGTAGTCTTTTGGCTGGGATGCTGCTAACAAGCGCGTGATTTGTTTAGGTCTTTTTCCTTAGTGACGGCTCAGCCTGTGCTCTGTAGATGTGTTTGTCAGTTCTCTTCCAGCCTCTCCAGTCTGTGCCATGTCAAGAAGCCTCTCCTGGAAATAAGCAATCTTCTTTCCCCTGGTGATGGCATAGCTTCTGCTTGGGGGAGGGAAGCTTTAGCTCCTTTGGTGTTTCCCCAGGATTGACCCTGCTGAGGACCTTAGAGACATCTGCTCTCTTCGCCCCCTCTGGACACCCTGGCTTGTGTTGCACGGGGTGTCTGTTCCCGTCTTGTTGGCGGTAACCGAGCTCGTGCAGAATTCCAGCTCCTCTTTCCCCAGGCCCAGCGTATGTGCTGGGTTCCTGCTTGCCCTCTCCCAGCGCCAGTGCTATCCATGCTCCTCTGTCCCCCCCCCCGGCGTCGCTGCCCAGCATGGTGCTGACCTCTTTCCCTTTCTCTTTGCCTGTGCTTCTTGGACGCTGCTCTGACTCTGTCCTGTCTCGTGGAAGGAGTGGATGCGTAGGGAGCGGGAGGCAGCCACACAGCAACTTGAGGAGGAGGCAGAGGTGAGGAGCACGGTGGGAGGGTTGGAGAGTCTCAGGAAGGGGCTGCCTGAAGGCCAGAGAAATCTCTAACAGCGCTCGTTCCCCGTAACTTCTCCATTCCCCCCCCCCCCCCGCCCCAAGACTTGACTTTTGGGTATAAGAGAAGATATCACAAATGAAGAAATGTGTAATGTGGTTGAGGAAGGAATGGTGAAAAACAGAGGCTAGAATTCGAAAGGCAGAGAAATGCAAATGGGAAGCAAAATGAAACCAAATGATACAGTGAGTGCGAGTCAAGGTTGAGAAGAGGTACTGTAGAGGAATTTAGATTTGCACTCTCAAAGGTCTCCAGACCCAGACTGGAAGCCTTTCTGGGTGCTATTTGGAGAAAACGGGTACGTATGTCATGTCCTCCTCTCCCCCTGTAAGGGAGCAGATGTGTGCACATGGGGGTGGGAGGAGTGGTGGGGATCAGTGCACCAGCAGGGCCCCAGAGCGATGTGTTCTCTGCAGTATTTCTCAAGCCCAGCCTCTGCCTTGGGGCCCCATGGTTGTGTTTGGAACAATTCCAGGTTCACTTCCAGGCCATGGGAATTTTCTGCAGAGATTGGACACAAGGCCTTGGTTATCACTAGGGGTGGTTTCCTTTTTAATTGTTCTTTCCAGTTGAATTAGTTGACTTCTGGCCTGATCTCTTCCTGGTGTTTGTGTTTTTTTTGCTCCCCCCCTTGCCCCTCTCCAGAATATCGCCAGTGAACCTTTGAGACTGGACTATCGGACCCTGGCGGCTTTGCCCAGCAGTGGCTTACAGAGAGTCAATCGCACTGTAAGTGAGGGGCCGTGGTCCCTGCGCGGGGGAAGCCGCGGTCGCTGTCGCCTGCCCTCTCCGTGTGCCCTGGGGTGAGGGGTGACAGTGCTCTCTGCGGGAGAAGACGGGGAAGCAGAGCCGTGGTGGACTTTGATGCTGTCTGAAACAGGAGGTGGCCACAAAAGAAAGATTAGAATAAGAAAATGAGGACAGCAGAGAGCCAGGTCGCCATCCATTCTGGAAAGGGAAGGGGCCCGTGTAACTGCCGAGGCACGAAAGGCAGTGTCTGGAACAAGGCAGAAAGAACGGCCCAGCAGGACAGAAGGGTACGTGTGGATGGGAGAGTGCAGGGGACTCCCGAAAGCTGCAGAGGAGGGAGGGGAAGATTCTTCCTGGCATGGAAGATGACCACGTTGTGTGCACGGCTTAGGTGTGGGACGGTGTTCAGAAAGGAGGAGGGATGCAGGATGCTGATACCAAAAGTATTAAAATAAAGGCAAGATCCACCTAGGACTGCAAAAGCAAAGTGTCAGTGATCGCATATCGTGACTTAGCCCTGACACAGCCTGGGGTGCTCCTGCCTGTGTCCTGCCTTTCAGTCCCTGATACGTAGTGGCAGCTCAGCCAAGAGAAAATCCAGATTTCACAGATCACAAAGTCCTCTGTCCCTCCCGTGTTGTTTCTCCACCTCTCCTTTTTGCTTCCTTTGGCCTTTTTTCCTCATTCCCCTTCCTCAGGTTTTCCCCTTGTTTCAGGATCATCTCTTTTATCTTTGCTGTCCCCATCTCATTCCATCCAGGCAGGTCTCCTCTCCTGTTCATCTGTCCTCTTGCTGACTTCAGGCTCTAGTGCTTTCCTGCTTTCACGTTGATGGGAGCCCTGCTTTGTCTCCAGCTTTGTCTCATTTTGTTCTTCCCCATGCTCCCCAGCCTTTGGGTTTTCCCTCCTGGCTGTTCACACAGAACAGTATTATCAGGAAAGGGTTGGATGTGTTTTTAGCATCTCTCTGTGTACCTTCGTAGCTGGAAGCACGGGGAGAGCCAGCCCCACGCCAGCAGCTGCCGCTTTGCTGGACAGCCCTGGTGCTGAGCAGAGCAGAGCAGCATTTGGGGACTCATGCCTCAGCCACCCGTGTCAGCCCGGGAACGCCTGGCACTGGAATGCGGGGCTGCGCGCGCTGGAATGCTGGGATGTATGGGCGGCATCTATAAATGTCCCGTTTCAGGGGAAGGGCCAATTGGTGCCCGTGTTTATCTTTTTCCAGCTGTCATTTGCCCAGCCCTGTCTTTGCTCTGTTTGAAAAACGTCTGCCTAGATCATGCATATGGGGAGATACGGGCATCGAGGACCGCAAGGTTCTGGCCTTCCTGCAGGAGCTGCCCCGAGTCGTTTTGGTGACTGCTGGGAAGGCTTAGACACGGCCAGCAGAAAAGCACGCGGGTCAGTTGAGGGGGTGTCTGTCTCCAGCCAGCCTGGCGGGGTTAAGGTGGCCAATGCTATCGCCCAGCTCCCGTAGTATTGCTCTCTTTCGTCCTGTCTCTAGGCCAACTTCCTCACCACGTACATTCTCCTCCAAACAGTGTCTACATTACATACCCGTAGTTCCCTGCAGGCACTGGTCCCTTTGTGAGCAAGATTTCACAAAGGCATTCTGAGATTCAAGCCTGTTTTGTTTGTATACTTCTAAAACCCCAACTGCAAAATTCCAGTTGAAGGCCGCATGGGAATGCTCGTCGTAGCGATGCCCTCTCTTGGTGTAACGTGATGTCTGCAGGGTGCACTACGGTGTCTGGACGCTGCCATCACAGTACGTAAAGAGCTGGTACGGTCTCTGTCTCCTGCATAGTACGGGCTTGAAAACCATTCCCAGGAATGCCTGCGTCTAGCCCCAGAGACACCGTGCTTTCTGGACTGTGGGAAATGGAGAAGCCCTTACAGCTCAGTAGCGCGTCGCCATGGTTAGTTAATTAACGATCTGTGCTTTCTAGTCTGGATCGATCTCTCTTCAATTTGTAGCCATTGATTCTTTCTCTGAACTCGTTCATTACATTTAGCATTGGATTTGATTCAGTGTCTGGGGCCAAGCGATGGAGCAGAACTGCAAATGCCTTTCTTCTGTGACTGTCCTGTCCGCTAGACTGGGGAGTGACAGCGGCGAGGCTGGGAAAGGCACGCTGCATTGCCAAAATCTTTGCTTGCCCAGAATAGAAATCATTGCTTGTCTGACAAAAATAGGCCACTGTGAAGTAGCGGGGGCGAGGCATCCTGCGCTGGAACACCCTGCTGCGGCAGAGGCGCGGGAGGTGAGAGCGAGGGGCAGATGAAGCTCAGTTCCAGCAATGTCCATGAACAAAACAGGGACTGGGGCTCCCCGTGGGCTATCAGCCTTCATGCAGTGTTGGTGAGGCGCCCATCTCCGCAGGGCCCTAAAAGCGGTGTTTACCTGTTCCCTTTGTGCGGAGCAAAATAGGCGTTGGTGGTGGGGTTCACCTGGAACCCGGGATGGTCCCTGCTTGTGCTCTTCTGCTTGGCCAGGGGAAGCAGCAGTGGTGTCGGGGGGCCTGGCTGTGGGGCCGACAGCCCCACTCTGCAGTGGTGGGTTGCTGGCGGGGTTCTCATTACAGCATCCCCAGTGAACAAATAACTTTCCTGAAAGGAAATTCTGCCTGGCGTAACTTTATGGGCACTAGAGCTCTTGCTAGTGTGGTCGATGGCACTCGGAGGAAAGACGGTTGGAATTTGGGGGGGTTTGGTTTGGGGTTTTTTACATTGGAGAGTTGCATAGCTACAATAGCAAAATCTGTAAGGGTAGCACAGGCCTCAGTGTCTGAAGAAACGTGATATGAGCCAGGGCTCTGCCAGCCACTGCTGTAGGTTGGGTTGGGGCTGAGGGCTTAGGGGAGGGCCTCAGAAATTCCTGAGCCTCCCAGCTGCCATTGTAGTCACCAGCCCACCCAGCCCTTGAGAACTATTTTTGTGAATGCTGCCGTGACAGAGGGGTTGGGGAATGTGCTCTGGCAGAAGAGGTCTTTCTGCTCCCTGGCAGGCGCTTGGATAGAAGGAGATTTGATCGTTGCTCCCTGATCATCTCTGCATCCCTGGAGAAGGCTTTGGCTGGGGTAATGAGCTCTCTTCTGTAGTATTCAAAGAGGAAAGGTCAGTGCTTCATCTTGGGTGGGTGCAGCTGAGCCTGGGCAGAACTGGAGCTCTGCTTCCGTCCTGCCGTCAGTAAGAGCGCTCAGAGGGACCTGTGCTTTGCTAGCTGTTACTGAGCTCTCTGTTACTAGCTGGCGCGTATTTTGATGAAGCGAGGCCGTAAAAGCGCATTTGCCCACGCAGGTGTGATGGGGAGGCAGGGGGTAGACGATACGGTGATAACTGTGCAGCTGTGTGGAAGTGCATTGGCGCGAGAGGCGTTGTTCTGCGTGACAGTGCTGGAGCTACTGAACGTATGCTGGGGTGAGAGGGTGGTGCTTGGCCTTGATGGTGGGGTTGGCTTGAGGATGTGTTGCGGTGCAATGGGAGAGGGTGTGTGCTCGCACAGGTTTTGGCCATCAGTTTTGCTAGAGAGCTGCAGCGTTACTGGTGAGCTGCTGAAGCGCAGGCTGGAACGTGTATGAGAGCTGGGAGAGCGGAGGGAGTGTGCGTGTGGCTGTCACCCGCTTGGTGTGTGTATTGCACGCTGACAGCAAGGCGCTCCCTTTGGGATCGCGGGGTTGGTGGTAGGGTAGGAGAGAGGGAAGGGATGGTGGTGTGGGCATTAGTGCTGGAATTCTTCTCTCCCCTGTCCTTAAGCATCAGCAGCTGCTCTGTATTTTCTCCCTCCTCTCCTTTACTCCTTACTTCTTTCTGATCCTTTTGTTTTCCTCTCAGCTTGTTCAGTATAATAAGGCCAGCTCCAGCATGGAGGGTGACTGCGGTGCGCTGTCTCTGCCAGTGGCACAGGACAGCCGGGACTCGTGCCCAGAACCAGCTGCAGGCCCGGTCATCGGAAGCACGGCCGGCCTTCCTCAGGACCCCGCGTCACCCGACACGCGCACGCGCGGGGCAGAAAAGCCCCAGCTAGAGAAGCAGGATCCCAGGGGTTGCCCCTTGGCCCAGGACCAGATGCCAGAGGCGCCAGAGCAGGAGTGTATGATCGACTCTCAGCCCATCCTCTTCAGTGAGAACCCCTTTGTGGTGGCTGACCGCAAGGGGAAAGCAGCAGGCAAGGCTTGCCTGGGGGGGCCGCCCCTGGGCTACGGCAGGGGGGGAGTGCTGAAGACCAACCTTTACTCCAAGGCAAGCAGTCCCACGGCATGCGGTGTGTGGCATGCGGTCACGCAGTTGAGGCCACCTGCATTCTACTAAACCCCCCGCGCATGCGCTGGACCCCAGAGGCCGGGCAGCACGAGGCCTGTGCGGGGCCGGTCCCACCTAACACGTGCTTCTCCAGCGCTGCCTGCAGAGGCTGTCGGTCAGTGATTGTCTGCCAGCCACTAATGTACCCCAGGTACTGCCAAGTGTGCATGCTGCCGAGCCCCTCTTTGAGGGAGGCAGTGATGGCAGGGGACTTCCCCGATGTCTCTCTGGGTGGGCAAGAGTCCGGCAAGGAGCAGCCATGTTCCCTGTCTGCTGTGGTTGTGAGTGGGGCGTGGGCAGGGCTTGTAGAAGAGTGGTGGTGGTGGCCACGCTGGTGTATCTGGCCCTGAACAAATGCAGCCGTTTTTAGACTAGAAAAGGAAGAGGCAATGCAGCTGACGTGGTTAATGTCCACCCGGCAGCTTGCTGTTCCGTGAAGTGACACGTTTCGGTATATCTAGGCATTCAGATTTCGAGATTTCAGATCTCACTTTGCTTTCTGCTCTGGGAAATCTGTTTGTATTTGACTTTCTCACTGTGGCACAGGAAACCTGTAGCAGAGCAAGGACTAGACCCAAAGATACTGCGTTCCAAATTAGCACCACACCACTCTCCCTTTCATTCTTTCTCAGCCTTTCGGAAGGTCTGAAAAGCAGGGGAAGCAAAACAACCGCAAACAAACAGCCCCCCTCCACAGAAGAAAAACCAAACCAAACAGCACCCACCTGTAGTTCTCTTAGATGTTTCTAGGCTAGTTCCTTGGCGGGAATTTGCTTTTCACAGATGTGTAGGCAGATGAGCACGAGCAAGGTATGTTGGTGAATCTCCGTGACCTCTCAGCTTATTACAAGTCAAAGGCTGTGGGTTGGACATCGTAGACACCCAGCTTTAGAGTCCAAGAGACCACAAAAGCAGCGGTCACAAAGCACTGACCCGTTCTGAAGGCAGACTTTATGCCGAGATCGGCTATCATCAGTCTGGAGGTGGGTGTCGCAGTTGGCTGGAGCTCATCTAATTCCACATCGCTGTCAAAAGGGATCGTTATCCCCGTCTGCATGTTCTCCTGCGTGCTGACACCGGAATGGGAGCAGTTGTGTGTCAGCTGGGCCAGGGAGCTGAACTCCCTGAAAAACAGTGTTGTGGCACAGCTCCTTCCTTGGGGATTGGTAAGCTGCATGTGCTGGCACGTGGGAAGGCTTGGACAGTGGTAGCCAGGAGCAGGGTGAGCAGGAACGCTTTCTGCAGTGTCATGGAAGGAGATCAGGTGATAGCACTGCACGCTTGGTCATTGCAGTGCTAAAAAGGATCAGATGTTTTCTGAGCTGCAATATAAACTCCAGATCATGTCTCCTGGCTTGGTCAGTAGAAATACCATTGCCCAAGGCTGACTTGAATCAAATTAACATGATTCAGTAGTGCATGGGTCTGGTACTAATGATTGCGGAGCCCTAGATTTGCTCAAACAATTCTCTAAATCCCACATGACCTGTTTCCATCTTTAGGCATCTAAAAGACTTTTTAAATCGTGCTCCTTAATCCTGTGGACAGACTGCAGGTGACTGTTGGGACTCTGCTCTCTTGTTGTAGCTGTTGGGGCTGGCTCAGCCTGAACGTTGGGCTGGTGGGGTCCATCTGTCAGAGAAGGGAAGAGCTTCTTCAATCATAGGCTTGCCAAGCTCATGAAGAGGGCTTTAAACTGAAGTTGCCAGGGGAGGGGAACCTCAGTCCATTCCACCTCTACCAGTTTGATGCCAGTGCCAGCAACAGATGCCCAGAGTCTGGAGAAGGGTTGCAGGTCAGCAGGAAAAAGGAGTTCCAGTCACTAAGTCAGCTTCTTCGGGGGCCCAACTTAAACGCCTCTAGGCAAACGCATGTAGCATGGGGAATAAACAAGAGGGGTTCGAGACGGGTGCCTGCCTGCAGGGCTGTGATCATATTGGCATCATGGAGACCTGGTGGGATGGCTCCTATGGCTGGAGTGCTGGAATGGAAGGATACTGGCTCTTTAGGAAGGACAGGCAGGGAAGATGAGGAGGGGGTGTTGCCGTCTATGTCAATGACCAGCTGGAGTGCACGGAGCTCTGCCTGGGGATGGATGAGGAGCTGACCATGGGTACCATGGGTACTTATGGGTCAGGATTAAAGGGAGGGTGACATTATAGTGGGAGTCTACTACAGGCCACCCCACCAGGAGGATCGAGTGGATGAGGCCCTCTATAGACAGATAGGAGCAGCCTCACGTTCACAAGCCCTGGTCCTCATGGGGGACTTCAGCCATGTCTATATCTGTTGGAGGGACAACATAGCAGGGCGTAAGCAATCCGGGAGGTTGTTGGAGTGCGTTGTTGGTAACTCCCTTCTCCAAGTGATAGAGGAGCCAAGGAAGAGAGGTGCTATGCTGGACCTGGTTCTCACCAACAGGGAGGGGCTGCCGGGGAATGTGAAGCTCCAGGGCAGCCTTGGCTGCAGTGACCATGAAATGGCGGAATTTGAGATCTTTAGGGCACTGAGGAGGGCGCACAGCAAGCTCACTACCCTGGACTTCAGGAGAGCAGACTTTGGCCTCTTCAGTGATCTGCTTCGTAGAGTACAATGGGATAAAGCCCTGCAGGGAAGAGGAGCCCAAGAAAGCTGGGTAATATTCAAGGATCACCTCCTCCAAGCTCAGGACCGATGCCTCATAACAAAGAAAAAGTCAGGCAGAAACACCAGGAGGCCTGCATGGATGAACAAGGAGCTCCTGGACAAACTCAAACACAAAAAGGAAGCCTACAGAGGGCGGAAGCAAGGACAGGTAGCCTGGGAGGAACACAGATAAAAAAACCAATAACAGCCAGGGATCAGGTTAGGAAAGCTAAAGCCCTGATAGAGTTAAATCTGGCCAGGGACATCAAGGGCAAAAAGAAAAGCTTCTATAGATATGTCGGTGATAAAAGGAAGACTAGGGAAAAAGTGGGCCCTCTCCAGAGGGAAACGGGAGATGTGGTTACCCGAGATACGGAGAAGGCTGAGGTACTCAATGACTTTTTTGTCTCAGTTTTCACTGGCAAATGCTCAAGCCACACTGCCCAAGTTGCAGAAGGCAAAGGCTGGGAGAATGAAGAACCGCCCACTGTAGAAGATCAGGTTTGAGAGCATCTAAGGAACCCGAAGGTGCACATGACGAGATGCATCCGTAAGTCCTGAAGGAGCTGGCAGATGAAGTTGCTAAGCCACTATCCATCATATTTGAGAAGTCGTGGCAGTCCAGTGATCGTCCCACTGTCTGGAAAAGGGGAAACATAACCCCCATTTTTAAAAAGCAAAACCAAAAACGACACAGGGAATGACAGGCCAGTCAGCCTCACCTCTGTGCCCAGCAAGACCATGGAGCAGATCCTCCCGGAAACTACGCTTAAGGCACATGGAAAATAAGGAGGTGATCGGTGACAGCCAACATGGCTTCACTAAGGGCAAATTGTGCCTGACAAATTTGGTGGCTTTCTATGACAGGATTACAGCATTGGTGGATGAGGGAAAAGCAACTGATGTCATCTACCTGGGCTTGTGCAAAGCATTTGACACTGTCCCGCACGACATCCTTGTCGCTAAATTGGAGAGACATGGATTTGACAGATGGACCACTCGGTGGATAAGGAATTGGCTGGATGGTTGCACTCAGAGACTTGTGGTCAATGGCTCAATGTCCAAGTGGAGACCAGTGACAAGTGGCATTCCTCAGGGATCAGTATTGGGATCAGTGCTGTTTAGCATCTCCTGTCACCTGTTGGTGACATGGACAGTGAGATCATGGACAGGAGCACCCTCAGCAGGTTTGCTGATGACACCGAGCTGTGTGGTGCAGTTGACACACTTGAGGGAAGGAATGCCATCCAGAGGGACCTTGACAGGCTTGAAAGGTCGACCCGTGCAAACCTCATGAAGTTCAACAAGGCCAAGTGCAAGGTCCTGCACATGAGTTAGGGCAATCTGAAGCACAAATACAGGCTGGGCAGAGAATGGATTGAGATCAGCCCTGAGGAGAAGGACTTGGGGGTACT
Organism: Gorsachius magnificus; assembly: GCA_034008185.1. Lineage (NCBI taxonomy): Eukaryota > Metazoa > Chordata > Aves > Pelecaniformes > Ardeidae > Gorsachius > Gorsachius magnificus. Next base: position 539,302 of record CM067082.1, read on the forward strand.
GGTGGATGAGAAGCTCAACATGACCCAGCAACATGCGCTTGCAGCCCAGAAAGCCAACCCTACCCTGGGCTGCATCAGGAGAAGCATGGCCAGCAGGGTGAGGGAGGTGATTCTGCCCCTCTACTCTACTCTGGTGAGACCCCACCTGGAGCCCTGCATTCAGTTCTGGGGCCTCCAACATAAGAAGGATGTCAACCTGTTGGAGCAAGTCCAGAGAAGGGCCATGAAGATGATCCAAGGGCTGGAACACCTCTCCTATGAGGACAGGCTGAGAGAGTTGGGGTTGTTCAGCCTGGAGAAGGCTCTGGGGAGACCTTAAGGCCAGCCATTCAGTACCTGAAGGGGGCCTACAAGGAAGCTGAAGAGGGACTTTTTACAAGGGCATGTACTCATAGGACAAGGGGTGATGGCTTTAAACTGAAAGAGGGTAGATTTAGATTAAAGGAGGAAATGCTTCACTATGAGGGTGGTGATGCACTGGACCAGGTTGCTCAGAGAAGTTGTGGATGCCCCATCCCTGGAAGTGTTCAAGGCCAGGTTGGACAGGGCTTAGAGCAACCTGGTCTAATGGAAGGTGTCCCTGTCCATGGCAGCGGGGTTGGAACTAGATGATTGTTAAGGTCCCTTCCAACCCAAGCTGTTTTATTATTCTGTAGGTTCCTGTGGAAGGGCTGTCTCTTCTATGCTCTGGGCTACTCATAAAGGTCTTACCATTAGGCCAACAGCAATGGATGTGGCTGTGGATGAATCTTGTCTCCTTTCAGTTGGGAGTGGCTTTTTTTGCTCAGGAGGTTTGCCTAGACTGTGGCCCATGCTGTTGAGGGCTAAAGAGAAGTTAGGGGGAGAGGATTCCTGGGGATGTCTTACAAGGCAGAAGGCTTTAACCTGATTCAGTTGGCCTTGTGAGGCGTTTGGGTATGATCTCAGTTCCAAAGTTTAACGTAATTCCCTTGCTGTTTCTCACGCTTTTTGCAAGTTCCTGCCGTGACATCTGTGTTGGGCCCAGTGCTAACTCTGCTCTCTCGCAGTGTGGTAGCCCATGGTTGGCCTTGGGCTGGACGTCAGTGGTCTCCCTTGCCTCCTGGTCTCACTGCTGAGGGAGAGGCATGGAAGTTGGCTGCTGTATGGTAACTATCTAGCTTTGTCTTCTCTCTTTCAGGCTCCTGCGGGCGAGTCTGGGACAGGAAATTCCAGGCGTGACACTCCCTACTCTCCTAGTAATCAGCAGGTGAGGCTGCCCCCAGGGCAGGCAACGTGGGAAAGGCAGGGAGGCGTGCTTCCAGGGAGGGATGTGCTTCCAGGGTGGGATGGCACCAGGGCAGATGGGCAGAGGAAGCTGAGTGTGATTTCCATCCTTGAAGTCATACCTTTGAGATGGAGGGGTACCCATTGCAGGAGGGACCTAGACAACTAGGGGAAAAACTTTTTATCTCAGGACCCAGAGTATGATTACCGAGTCAAAAACTCCTTGGAAAGTTACTGCTCTGAGGGGTGACCTAATTTGCAGGGTGATGAGCAGGGGGTACCTAGAGTGACTGCAAAACGGTAGTTTGTCTTTTTTGGGAATGACCTCACCAGTGCCTTATACAGAGCCTCTTTAGTTCTGCCAATTGGTGTGTCAGAAGAAGTGGAGAAGCCAGGATTTGGAGAATCATCTCAGGTCTGTAAGCCAGAGCTGCTCAGTTTCCCAGAGAGATTCCTAGTTCTGTCCGTGATGCTGCTGGCAACGCGCATCAGCGGTTGGGAAGCAAATGGAAGCAGCGTGCGGCAGACGACTGTAGCTTAGCCTACCCTTAGGGAATGATTTTCTAAAACTCTTTGGCTAGAGGCTGGCTTTCACCCCGAAATGGGAAGTTTTTTTATTCTTGTAACTTCTGATTTTTGGGTTTTTTAATGCACTACCTGTTCTCTTGAGCCGTTCTTACTTCTCATACCAACTCGGACCTTTTAAATCTTGCTAAGTCTTTGATTTCCCTTTTCATCCTCTGGCAGTAGGTTTCACAGCTCAGTTGAGCCTTTTGAAGTTAAATACTCTTAAATGGATTTTTTAACATGTTCCCTTTACAGTCATTATGTGTTACTGTTTTTTTCTATTAGGGGGCTGGAATGAACAGAAAATTGTACTTTGTACTCTGTCCTTAGCAATTGGTGTCTGTCGCATTCTTTTTGGAGTGCAAATGCTCTCCAGCTATTTGGTCACACTAGCTCTGGCGCTTAACCTGATCGTTAGCAGAGTCATTTCAGTTCTCTGAGCTAGACAAAAGCTGCCTGCTTTATTGCTAGGTTAGTTCAGCTTAGTCATAGAATCGTGGAATCATGGAGTTTGGGTTGGAACAGCCCAGCTGCCGGGCTGTTAAATCCCCCCAGGGCTGGGGACTCGACCCCTTCCCTGGGCAGCCCCTTCCAGCCCCTGACAGCCCTTGGGGGAAGGAATTGTTCCCCAGGGCCAACCTCCCCCTGCCCTGGCACAACTGGAGGCCGGTGCCCCTCGTCCCATCGCCCCTGCCCTGGGAGCAGAGCCCGCCCCCCCGGCTCCCCCCTCCCTAGGCACTTGAGGCAGCCAGGGCTCCCCTCCCCCCCCGGCTCCCCCAGCCGCTCCCCAGCAGCCTGGGGCTCCAGACCCCCCCCAGCTCCGCTGCCCCTGGCCCCCCCCCCGGGGGGGAGGGGCCCAACCCAGCACTCGAGGGGCGGCCCCCCCAGTGCCCACGGTCCCTGCCCTGCTCCTGCTGACCACACCACTCCTGATACAAGCCAGGATGGCGCTGGCCCTCTTGGCCACCTGGGCACCCTGCTGGCTCCTCTCCAGCCCCCTCTCGACCAACCCCCCCGGGGCCTTTTCCGCCGGGCAGCTTCCCAGCCCCTCTGCCCCACGCCTGGAGCGCTGCCTGGGGTTGTGGTGACCCCAGGGCAGGACCCGGCCCTTGCCCTTGTTGAGCCTCACCCAACTGGGCTGGGCCCATGGATCCAGCCTGGCCAGGTCCCTCTGCAGAGCCCCCTCCCCCCCCCAGCAGATCCACACTCCCACCCAGCTCGGTGCCATCTGCAAACCGACTGAGGGTGCCCGCGATCAACCCTGCATTCCGTACGTGAGCTTTCTATCACATTTACATGATTTAATACTTTCTGGATCAGAGCCTTCCGCACCAGTCTCCTGCACATCAGGCAAGGCTGCATCTGGTAGATTTAGTTCTCTCTGGACAAGGAATGTTATGCAAAATGGAACAGGTCCAACAGGACAATCACCGGCCTTGTGGCTTGTGCGTTTTCTGGGGTTTCAGGAGACTTGACCTTCACGTTGTTGCTCTGGAGTAGAAGTTCCAAGGAACTGCATCGCTGATTCTCTGCCGCCATCTATTTTCAGTGTAAAGGCTTCGGTTATGACATCTTGTGGTCCAGCCGGAATTCACAGGCTGATTTCAGAGCTCTTGTAGAATTACTGAGGGAAGCTGAATCCTTTGTCCTGAGGCTGCTGTCATGATGGTCCTGCCTCTCCTCGAGTTCTGCAAGCTTCTGGTGGGGGAGGAAGCAGGCGGGGGGAGGAAGGAGGTGTTTGTGGTGCGCCTGTGTGTGCGTGCCACGGAGGGCAGAGGGCCCTTCTCCAGGGCAGGCAGCAGGGACACATGGGGACAGGGACAGCTCTGGGTGACTGCAGTCTGTGCTGGGAAAGGTGCTTGTCTCAGCCTCTCATGCGGAAAACCCGGTCTCTTCGTTTTCTCTCCCATTCTCTCCCCTGACGATCCTCCCTGGCGTTGCCCCTCTCCAGACGCCCGCAGCCCCCCGGCCTGCTCACCTCTCGGGCAGGGAGACGCGCTTTGTAAGTGCCTGTTGGTGTGCAGTGTGCGCTGCTGCTCCGTGCTGCTCTCACCCGGCACTGCTGCTCTTTGCCCCTTCCTCCGGCTCCACGCTCCCCAGCTCTCGGGCTCGGCGTGTGCCGAGGGCTCGCTGCGGAGAGCGGCGCCCGGGACGGCATCCGAGGCACGAGGGGCTGTTCCCTGCTAGCCACGGCTGAGATGGCATCTGTAAATGCTTCCCGGCAGAGAAGCTGTGGTGCTGATGGCTTTGCTCAAGCTCAGCAGCGAGTGCAGAGGGCAGGGGACGTAAACAAGGGCCAGGAGCAGCTGAGCTGGAGCGCAGAGGGGGAAGGCGGGAGCCGGTGCCCAGAGGCGCGCAGGGGGAGCTGTGAGTGCCTTCTCACGCCGCAGGGGAACCGTGGGAAGCTCTTGCGGGTGGGCTCCGGACTGCTCCCCGCATGAAGAAGAAGGTATGGCAGGGGTTAGTATGGGACTTGGGGCTTTTCCCTGTACAGGGCAAGCGGCGGGGCAGAGGAGGGGTTGGGAGTTTTGTATTTCTTTTTGTATGGAGCAGGGTAAACTAAAGGCTTCCTGTATGGACTCCCAACTTCACACCTGTGTTTCTGTTTTCAGGCTTCCATTAACTTCATTACATCGCAGGATGACAGTAAATCAGTAAGTACATCCCCCATGACACCTTCTTGTCATATCCCTATGCATTCTCCAGCACTTAGAGCTTGCTTCTTCCTTCTGTGCTTGCTCACTTCCAGTCCCGCAGGTCTCACTGTTGGTTCTTACTCTGTCTTCGTCAGTCCTCCACTGTACCTCAAGTTTGTACAACTGCACAAAGTCTTAAATATTGCCAGTTCAAAAACTTTATGCAGGTGTTTTTGTAGCTTTTATTCCTGTTTAGCTTTGCAGCTTTTGCTCGTGTAGTTTTTGCCGGCTTACTCAATTCCTGCTTCTACTCTCCTTAGTATCAGATGCTTTGTTCACTTCCACACAGCACCCAACAGCGGTGACGTCTAGGTCAAGCCTCAGCCTCTGGTCTCTGCTCTCATGTCTGCATTTCCAATTGGAGCTCTAGCTCCTTCTCAGTTCATGTTCATCCCCAGCTTTTGCCAATACCCGTTCCTGGCCAATGTCTTCCTACTGTATCTTCCATTCATGATGCTGACGTTCTCCAAGCTTTGACATACTGGTGACGTAGCCCTCTGACCCTTGAGCTGCTACTTGTATGGAAGATTCTTCTTGTGTCCTTTTCTGCGACCCATTGGTCCTGTCGTGACCCTGACTTGTCTGAATCTCTTGGCCTGTCCAAAATGCTTGCACCAGAGGCATCATTTGGTGTTGGCTTCAGTAGCTTTCCCTCCCAGTCTGGTGACTGGAGTCAGCAGCACGGCTGAGGACCTGAGCTCAGGTGCATGGATTTGTCTTACTTGCATGGCAGAGATATCTTGCTGCCCTAACTGCTTGTTTCTCTCTCTCTCCCTCCCTCCCCCCTGCCTTTCCCCCTGTTGTGTGGTATTGACACAAGCAGACCAAGCCAGGCGTCATTCAGCCTCTTTCCCGAGTGCGACAAAACGCTGCCTCACATAATTTGGAGGACGGGGACAGCCCCAATCCCTTCCAGCAACCTGAGCTGTGCGTCAATATCCAGAACTCTGTAAGTGGCCTGCAGTTCCTTCTTGCTGAGCTATGTCTGTCCCCCCTCGGTTGCTGTGGTGCCACTTCTTCTGGTGGGGAGGCTGAACGCCCCCTCCCGGTGGGGATTTTGTAGCTTAAAGATCACATGCCTTAGCGAAGGCTGGTCCTGTTTACGCATCAGTCTGGATGCCCTGGGTAAGAACCCATGCTCTTCACAAGCAGACTCATGGTCAGCCCATCCCATTCATTTTCCTAACACAGATGAGCCTCACCAGCCTGCCTGGTGTCTCCGCTTGCCCATTCCAGAAGTTAGCATGGTTGAAGCTGTATGGTGGCTGAAACCCCCACAGCAGTTACAGTTTTAGACCCTTATTTATAAGGTGTCGTGTTCTCCTGAGGCATGAATCTTTCAGAACCTTTGTCTATCAATGTCTTGCATCTTGGAGCAAGAGCCAATACCATCTCGCTGATAATAAGTTTTATGATTTGCAAAATGATTGTGTTTGAAAGATTCATATTCCCTGGGCTGTATGTTGATGGGAGAGAAAGATTCGGGCATTTGGGTCTTTGTCATGACAGAATACTTGTATACCTGCAATACAGCCCTTCTCTTTTTATTGAGCTTGTATGACATGATACCAAATTAGAGACCTGATTTGCAGACAAACAGCCATATATAATACACGTAATCGACCAAGATTCACATATTTTACAATCTGTTGTGATCTTGATGTGCTTGTTCTGTAGCCTGTGCAGAAGGGAACGGCACCAAACAACATCATTTAGCTTCAGTCCAGGACAAAGAAAAACCACAAACACCTGAAACTGAGTTTAGTGCAGCTGGAGGGATTGAAGGAATGAAGCAACTAAAGGGGATTTGCTTTCTAGTAGAAAAGGTGGTGGTGGTGTCATTTCCCCCCTACTTCCATTAATTTCTGTGATGCTTTGAGCAGGTCATCCCAACTCCTCTTCCTACTTAATGTGACAGGAGGGGTCATGGGGAAGATAGGTGAGGAAAGGACCAGCAAAGACAAGTGACAAGCAGTAGGAGGGTCCTCTGGGACCTTATCAGATGTTTCTAAGTGGAATTCTGTGAAGGGAAAACTTCAGATCAAAGGCAGGTCTTCCACAGATTGTAGATCCCTGAATGGGTTGCCACTTTGGTTTAGGAGACGGTGACCATTAGCCTTGACGTACGTAGAAGTACACACTGGTCATTCTATAAATAGAATTACAATAGCCACTGCAAAAAACAAATGAGACTAATAGATCCCTTCCCATGAAGAAGGCCCCTTTAGTCAGAAATGCCAGATAAGGACAGGGCTTATCTTTAATTTTCTAATAAACTAACTGTGGCTTGTTCAGCCCTAAGACGGGGTTGGAGTCAACTGTACAGCTGTCCTGTCCCAGCCCCAAAAGCCCACTGATTCAAGTGGGCACCTGCGAATTGAACTGGATGGAAATCCTTAAGGACTGTGACAGCAATACGGCCCCTTGGCCAAGAGATCAGTTCACAAAGTTCTGGTCAAGTCAGTGGGGATCTGTGCCACCAGAAGTACCGTTCCTCCACCATCCAAGGAATAAAGTGGGGCTGTGATACACGTGCTGCTGTATATAGCATGTGTACAATACACTGCTCCTGTTTCTGTCCAAGGCTGCAGGAGCTCCCTTGTATGTTCCACTCTTCAGGCTTTGCAGGCTGGGAGTTGTTGTGTTCCCATCATATTTGGGTTTTTGTAACATCTGTGGTTATCTTTACCTTCTGTCTTTGTCCCTGTAGCAAAAGCCACCTTCGCCACCCTCTCCTGATGAGATCCCCATCAATGTCAAGCAAGCGTACAAGACCTTTGCGGCAGTGCCGTTGTCACACCCTCTGCTCGAGACACAGGTAACTGGTGCTGGCTGGGGGGATGTTACACAAACAGGTACAAACAGAAGGTGGAGCATTGCAGGTCAGCAAGGGGGTAGAGATTTATTTCCTCCAAAGAAAGCTGTGGTGAAGGAGGGACATGCTGAAGTCCCCTTGGAACTTGGAGTCTGTTCATGTTGTGGACGGTCACCCTGTAGGGTCCTGCCCATAAACATACCAAGTCCTGAAAGCTCATTGAGTTTCATGTCACTGTCATTCTCCCCGGATGCCGTTGTATAACCATGCTGTTCTGATATAAAGAAACTGTGAGCTTCCAGAGTCCAGGGCCAGGGCAAACCTGTTCTGAGAATTTTTTATTAGATTTTGATCTTTAACTTAATTGGAACTAGTCCTTCTCCCCTCGATATATTTGAATCATGGAACTATTCAGGCTAGATGAGACCTCTGAAGGTCATCTGCCTCGGTCCTCCGTGCAAAGCAGGGCAACCTTTGAAGTTGTAGGAGGGTGCTCAGGCCCAGTCCACCTGAGTTCTGACTTTCCAAAAAGGGGATTCTGAGGTCACTGTGGGCAATCTCTTCCAGTGTATGACCATCTCTGCCAGTTTTTTCTATATGTTTTACCAGAATTTCTTTTACTGCAACTCGAGTCTGTTGCCTCTCATCCTTTGATATGCACCTCCAAGAAGTCTGACTTTGTGCTCTGTAACCCCCCTCTAGGAAGCTGAACACAGGAATTAGATCCCCCTCTCCTGAGCCTCCTCTTTTCCAGGCTGAACAAGCACAGCCTTCTGAGCCTGTTTTATAAATGTCATGTCCTGCAGCCCCCAAAACCATTTGGATGGTCTTCCACTTGCCATGCTGCAGTTTGTTAGTGGCATTCTTGTACTGGGGAGCCCCAAACCAGGCACACTGCTCTTGTACGTGCTGAGTGAAGAGGAAAGGTTTATTCCCTGGACCTGCTGGTTGCACTCCAGCAGCCCAGGATGTGGCCAGCCCTTACTCTGCAAACGCACCATCCTGACCTACGCTCAGCAAGCTGTTGAGGCATCACCCATGCTGTCGTCCCTGCCTGTCCATCCTGGGGAGCTTGTATCCATTCATGGCAGCACTCCAGTTATGTGACATCTCTGGAGCTGTCTGTTCATTTGCTAAACTAAAGAAGCAAAACACTGTCTCCTTCGACACCTTGTGTTTGGAAAGACCCTCTGTTCTCTTAACCTCTTGTTCTGTCACAGCCGGCCCCGCTAAGAAGATTTTCCCCATCTTTCCTGTAGGCTCCCTTTAAGAACTTTTAAAAATTGTCACCATCTGGTTCTGTTTAGCCCTCAATTTAACATAAAATCCTTATTACTCAAAATTGCTAAGCCTGAAGTAGCATTGTCCTGTGTTAATTCTGGGACTGTTTTGTGAGCTGGTCCATCAGCTGATGTCTGGGACTGCTGCTCTTTATGTGGCGTTGGAGATGCTGGGCTGGAGGGCAGGAGCGCTGGTAGAAAACTTTCTTTTGAGAACTTGCCTGTTTCTCTGTATTCTCAGGAATTGCCTGGTCAGACCAGCACGGGGGAGCAGAAGAGGGCGGAGGTAGGAAGAGGGTGCGGAGCTGGGGTGGGCAGGTATGGGCCACGCGTTGGGGGCGATGTGGGAAGGGAGGTTTGGCTCGGGTGCGCCGTGGACATCGCCAGTGTGGCTCTCGCAGGTGGCCACGCACAGCCCCAGCGAACTGCACAGTCCTGAGCAGAGATCCTTCCGTGAGCGGCAGAAGTATTTTGAAATTGAGGTGAAGCAACAGCAGATGGATAAGCCTCCCAAGCGTGTCTCCTTGGTAGGAGAGGATGACCTGAAGAAAATGAAAGAGGAGGAAGGTATGCTGGAATCTGTGCAAGGAAATTTGGCCTGTTGAGTGAATCCTTTTGCGGTGGGAGGCGTGAGAGAGCACACACCCCAGAAATCCAGCATTTCCAAAAGCCCATGGGTGGTTGGTTATTCATAAGGCCTGGTAACAGCTGAGTGAGTGTTAAGGAGTTTTGTGGATGCTCCACTGTTACTGTGTGGACTGGTGGAAGTGCTGTGGTGTCAGGGTTTCCTGTGATTCGTAAACACTTCAATACATTTTTAAAAAGCTACTACAAATGATGATGATTCTTTGTAAGCTGCCCAGGCTGATAGGCAGCAGCATGGGGTTGCCCATGTCATCCTTACGTAGTATTTGACAGCAGAGCTTCTATTGCTCAGTATGCTGCTCTCTGATTTTGCACAGGGCTTGCAACAGGAGGGAAAACTACGGCTATAGTTTTTGGTGTAATTTCCTCCTGCTTGAGAGTTGGTTTAGAAGGTGATGAGGAACAATATTAAGTGGGAAAAACGGCTTCTACTGAAATCCTGGCCTGTTCCATAAGAAAATGCAGCTGGAATTGCACTTGTGGGCTTGGGAGCTGTGACTCTGTTGCTTGCAAAAATGATCATAGAATATCTTTTGTAAATTGTTGGGGGTTGGGTTTGTTGGGTTTTTTAATTTTATAAATAGCTAGTCTTCTCTTTCCCACCTTCCCTCCTACATTCCGGGTCAGAGGCTGCTTGTGAATTTGTGCAGAGCATTAGAAACCTCCTCAATTTCACTTGGTAGTTCAGGAATATGAATAAGTTTTAAGACAAGAGTAAGCTCATAAAAGGTAGAAAGGAAGGCAAGAAAAAGAAATTGCAACTTGTCATTTTGGTTTTCTTCAGTGCAATGTGGCCAAAAGAGTCACAGGTCCAACATGAAAAGTGGATTGGAGGTGAAACAAAGGCATCCATGGAGGGGGTATGGACTTACAGCAGCACAAACTTGCAGGGATGATGAGCATAAGGACCTGCCCTCAGAGGTTGCATCCTTGTGGGTGTCTAGTGAGTGCTTTGTCTGAGTCTGTCTTATTTTGGCAGCTCGAAAACTGCAGCAGAAGCATGCCCTTCTGTTGGAGGAGGAGGCAGAAGAAGATGAGATGGTAAAACAGGTGCCGGAGAGGAGCATGCAGTCCAGCGTCATCATCGAAGGAGTTGAGTACAAGATTGAGAGACTAAATGGAAGGAGCATCCAGGCTCCAGCAACTCGGTAAGACAAGACTGGCAGGTCAGCACTGCCCGCATGTGTCAGAGGTGTCCCAGTATCAATAATTTTCAGGGAAGGCGGCTGGGCAGTATTTCTTCTTCAGCATGGAAATGGGCAGGTTTTTCGAGCTCTTTCTTTTCAGAGGAACAGCTCCTTTAGTTGTGCACTTGGGTATGTAGAGATGTTGATTTTCAGAGACAGCTAATACGAGAGAAGCCCTGATGCTGAACCTAGGTTTGGGGGTTTTATGCTTTTGTGTCCTGGTTCTCCTGGCCTTGTCCTGCAGGTTGCCTTGATGTTCTTTTTCTAACTCTTGGGCAATTAACTGGGGAATGAGAAAAGGCTCCTCATAAGACTTCAGATAAAAATAAGGTCGCGCTAAAATAAAGCAGAAGGTGCCCTTACCTGACTCTCTCTTCTGAGTCTTTGGTACAAACATTCCTCTCTTTCCACTTTTTTGTCAGTCTTTCAGTGGCTGGAAACACTTATCTTGTCGTTTTGAACCTCATTTTTCTCCATTGTTTCTGCCCAATCTCTGTTGAGGAACTCCTCATGTAATGAGTGCACTGAGACCTTCCATCTCATAGAATCATAGAATCACCTCGGTTGGAAAAGACCTTTAAGATCATCGAGTCCAACCGTTAACCTAGCACTGCCATCCCACCACTAAACCATGTCCCTAAGCACCTCATCCATCCTTCTTTTAAAGACCTCCAGGGATGAGGACTCCACCACCTCCCTGGGCAGCCCATTCCAGAGCCTGACAAACCTCTCGGTGAAGAAGTTTTTCCTAATGTCTAGCCTAAACCTGCCCTGGCGCAGCTTCAAGCCATTCCCCCTCGTCCTATCGTCTGTCACCAGGGAGCAGAGCCCGACCCCCCCCTCACTCCCCCCTCCTCTCAGGCAGTTGTAGAGGGCAATAAGGGCTCCCCTCAGCCTCCTCTTCTCCAGACTAAACAACCCCAGTTCCCTCAGCCGCTCCTCGTATGACTTGTGCTCCAGACCCCTCCCCAGCTTGGTTGCTCTCCTCTGGACATGTTCCAGCAAGGCAACGTCTTTCTTGGAGTGAGGGGCCCAAAACTGAACACAGGATTCGAGGTGTGGCCTCACCAGCACCGAGTACAGGGGCACCATCACTGCCCTGCTCCTGCTGGCCACACTATTCCTGATACAAGCCAGGATGCCATTGGCCTTCTCGGCCACCTGGGCACACTGCTGGCTCATATTCAGCCGGCTGTCAACCAGTACCCCCAGGTCTTTTTCCACCAGGCAGCTTTCCAGCCACTCTTCCCCAAGCCTGTAGCGCTGCACGGGGTTGTTGTGACCAAAGTGCGGGACCCGGCACTTGGCCTTGTTGAACCTCATACAGTTGGCCTGGGCCCATCGATCCAGCCTGTCCAGGTCCCTTTGCAGAGCCCTCCTCCCCTCCAGCAGATCAACACTACCACCTAGTTTGGTGTCATCTGCAGATTTACTGAGGGCACACTCAATCCCCTCATCCAGGTCGTTGATAAAGATATTAAACAAGACCGGCCCTAAAACTGAGCCTTGGGGGACACCGCTTGTGACCGGCCGCCAACTGGATTTAGCTCCATTCACCACGACTCTCTGGGCTCGGCCATCCAGCCAGTTTTTAACCCAGTGAAGAGTACATCCATCTAGGCCATGAACTGCCAGCTTCTCCAGGAGAATGCTATGGGAGACTGTGTCGAAGGCTTTGCTGAAGTCCAGGTAGACAACATCCACAGCCTTTCCCTCATCTACCAGGCGGGTCACCTGGTCGTAGAAGGAAATCATGTTGGTTAGGCAAGACCTGCCTTTCGTGAACCCATGCTGACTGGGCCTGATCCCCTGATTGTCCTCCATGTGCCTGGTGAGCACACTCAAGATGAACCTCTCCGTAATTTTCCCCGGTACCGAGGTCAGGCTGACTGGTCTGTAGTTCCCCGGATCCTCCTTCCGGCCCTTCTTGAAGAGAGGCGTCACGTTTGCCAACCTCCAGTCACCTGGGACCTCCCCTGTTCTCCAGGACTGCTGATAAATGATAGAGAGTGGCTTGGCAAGCTCCTCTGCCAGCTCCTTCAGCACTCTTGGGTGGATCCCATCCGGCCCCATAGACTTGTGGATGTCCAGGTGGCATAGCAGGTCAAAGACTGCTTCCTCCTGGATTATGGGGGGTTCATTCCACTCTCTGTCCCCATCTTCCAGCTCAGGACGCTGGGTACCCTGGGGATAACTCGTCGGGCCATTAAAGACCGAGGCAAAGAAGGCGTTGAGTATCTCAGCCTTTTCCTCATCTTTAGTGGCAATGTTCCCCCTTGCATCCACTAGTGGTGGAGGTTCTCCCTGGCTCTCTTTTTGCTGTTAACATATTTATAAAAACTCTTCTTATTATCCCTTACAACAGTGGCCAGGTTAAATTCCAGCTGGGCTTTTGCCTTTCTAATCTCCTCTCTGCATAACTTGACAAGATCCCTGTACTTTTCTTGGGTTGCCTGCCCCTTCTCCAGAGCTGGTAAGCTCTCCTTTTTTCCCTTAGTCGCACTAGTAGTCCTCTGTCCAGCCAGGCCGGTCGTCTTCCCCGCCGATTCGTCTTACGGCACATGGGGACAGCCTGGTCCTGTGCCTTTAAGACTTCTTCCTTGAAAAACACCCAGCCTTCCTGGACCCCTTTTCCCTTCAGGACTATCTCCCAAGGGACTCCTGTGCTGACAGGGCACCTCTAAGCTAAGGAGGGACAGCAGCCGAGCGCAAGCCAGCTGCTTGGTTTGACGTGAAGGCCTACTTACCCCTGCTGGTTTCATACTGAAATGTGGGAGGTTAGGGAACGGTAAGGCTGGATCCATCAGATGACTTTTAGTGCTTATTATTTACACTTGAACAAAGGTGAGGCAGTGGAATAGACCGAATCTGTGTTCCCTGAAATATTTTTTGTCATGCTAGAACAGAAACTGAAATTTAATCAAAATAAACTTGAGCAGTAAAACTAAGGGCTCAGAGTCACCATAAACATTCTTGCTGCCAGCTGAGCCACAGTAACTGTGTGCACGTTCTTAACCTGTGGAAAACTGTCTTGCATGACCTCCCTTCACTACAGCTCCAGCTGAGTAGTACCTGCACGTGCACAGCCTCAGGGTGCAGCCGGTAACTACAGCTCGGCTGGTCTGGCCTTTGCAGCGGTTTGGTTATGAGCCCCGGTGTATTGCGGAGTGGCCTCAGTTGTGCAGAGTGGCTGCACTGAGAATCGCTGTTCCGAGATCACTCGGGGTCCGGCCCTAGCCCAGACGTGCATTCACCTGCAGCCCAGGAGGGTCATCACTTGCCAACATCTATGCATATCCAGTATCAGCAAAGGAAAAAGCTGGAGGCAGCCAGGCTGCCCATCACCTAATGGCAGCTGGAAAGAGCCAGGCTAGAGCTGTGCAAGAACTGGTCAGCAAACAGGATATGTTGCATTTGAAGAGTGGGTGTGTGTTAGTGGGTGGGTGACCTCCAAATGAAGAAAACGAGTTCTGATGTTCGAGAGCATGAACGTTTATGAAATCAGCAAGGAAATGCTTGCAGCAAGGGAGAAGGAGCTGTTGAGCAAAATCACGAAGGGTTGTGTCTTCAAACTTAACTAGTTATTGCTTTCTGGGGCTTGGATCTGTTCCAGACCTTCCTTGGGTATGCCAGCCTGTGGTGCTGGTAGCTGACGTGCTTGTCTTGCTCTAGGCCCTCCGAGGTCACTGAGAATAACAGCTCACAGAGGAACTCGCTGGAAGAGGGAATCAAGCCTGAACAGAGAACCAACTCAATGTCTGGGTAAGTGAATCAGCAATGTTCTTTGCCTAGGAGTTCCCAGATGATGGAGCAGAGGGCTCCTCCTTTTTAGCAGGCATAGGGTGTAAAAGGAAGGATTTTGTGGAGAAAGGGAAACGGGAACCAGCTTCCTAAGAGAAGCTCACTTCTGTTGTGTGTCCTTCCATCTCCCAAGGTGATGTCCCTGGATGTGGTGCTAAACAGTTGATTGCAGGTATTGGTCACCAACTTTTATCTTGAAAACAGGCAGATAAAAGTGGTGGTGGACCAGGCCAGCCTGCCCCTCACAGTTTCTCTCTCTGCCCAGGTTGAGTCCATTACATCTTGGAGCAGGGGATCCAGTGGCACCTGTGCGGACAGCCAAAGCTGAACGGCGGCACCAGGAGCGATTGCGAATGCAGAGTCCTGAGCTTCTGAGTGGCCAAGAGAAGGAGCTTTCTCCAGCAGAACGTCGTGCTCTGGAGGCAGAGAAACGAGCAATGTGGAGGGCGGCACGGTGAGACAGAAGAACCTTCACTGTTCTCTTCACTAGGCTAGTTCAGAAAAGGGGACCCGCTTGCATGTCTTTTGGGCTACATGGTATTAAAAGCAGGGAATAAACAAGCCCTCCCAAGTCAGATGTTAGGGGGGGTTACATAGTATTTGTTCAAACAGTGCAAGGCGTCTCCCACTTGGCTGAGCTCATCTGCTTCTGAGAGCTGCATGGGTGAGATGTCTCTTACGTTTCAACAGTGCTTGCGCAATCATGAAGATGGTGGAGTTTTATAAAAAAACACAACTTAAACACCTTTATGTGATGGTGAATATATTCCTTCCCTCTCAGCCCACAGCTTCCCACCCCCTCTGTAACAGCCAAAAAAGATGGTATTTTTAGAAGCTGCAAGGTGTGACATATGAAAACGAAAAATGGAAAGAGCCTTCACATATCCACTGTTGCTGGACTGGAAAACTTTCTGAAGCCAAGAAATTAGCAAGACGAGGGCATTCTTATCCACACAAGACATTTCATCAGCTATGAGAGAGCGATTAAAAATTGCTTTGGAAGAAAGAGAACTTTCTCGCTCAGAACTTGAGAGTTGAAGCTAGTCCAGGCATTTACTGTGCCATATAATTCCTTTCAAAAATCAGTCAAGCTGCTCCTGTAACTAATTATAGTTTTCCTCCCATAATGTTCCTGTAGGAGGCATTCAAAGGACAATCTGAAACAGTCTCTTTCGGGGCTTGAATGAGAGCTTTTAGAGGAGCAGGGCTGCTAGTGGCTCATCCTTGCCAGCCTGCTAGATAAGATGCTGGAAGGATTACTGTGGGTTGTGATACTGCTTGGCAATGCCACTGTTTGTGCTTAGGCGTGGATGATAAAGGCGCTGTCATCTTCTGGGGAGGCTCTGAGGATGAAGACCTATATCATTGACCTATATCATTGACTGATTGACAGCCGCCTGAATATGAGCCAGCAGTGTGCCCAGGTGGCCAAGAAGGCCAATGGCATCCTGGCCTGTATCAGGAATAGTGTGGCCAGCAGGAGCAGGGCAGTGATGGTGCCCCTGTACTCGGTGCTGGTGAGGCCACACCTCGAATCCTGTGTTCAGTTTTGGGCCCCTCACTCCAAGAAAGACGTTGCCTTGCTGGAACATGTCCAGAGGAGAGCAACCAAGCTGGGGAGGGGTCTGGAGCACAAGTCATACGAGGAGCGGCTGAGGGAACTGGGGTTGTTTAGTCTGGAGCAGAGGAGGCTGAGGGGAGCCCTTATTGCCCTCTCCAACTGCCTGAGAGGAGGGGGGAGCGAGGTGGGGGTCGGCCTCTTCTCCCTGGTGACAGACGATAGGACGAGGGGGAATGGCTTGAAGCTGCGCCAGGGCAGGTTTAGGCTAGACATTAGGAAAAACTTCTTCACCGAGAGGCTTGTCAGGCTCTGGAATGGGCTGCCCAGGGAGGTGGTGGAGTCCCCATCCCTGGAGGTATTTAAAAGAAGGATGGATGAGGTGCTTAGGGACGTGGTTTAGTGGTGGGATGGCAGTGCTAGGTTAACGGTTGGACTCGATGATCTTAAAGGTCTTTTCCAACCGAGGTGATTCTATGATTCTATGATCATAGAATCATAGAATGTTTTGGGTTGGAAGGGACCCCTAGAGGTCATCTAGTCCAACCCCCCTGCAGGGAGCAGGGACACTGCTAACTAGATCAGGTTGCTCAGAGCCCCGTCCAACCTGGCCTTGAATGTTTCCAGGGATGGGGCCTCCACTACCTCTCTGGGCAACCTGTTCCAGTGTTTCACCACCCTCACTGTAAAGAATTTCTTCCTTTTATCTAGTCTAAACCTACCCTGGTTTAATTTAAAACCATTACCCCTTGTCCTGTCACAGCTGGCCCTACTAAAAAGATTTTCCCCATCTTTCCTCTGGGCCCCCTTTAGTTATTGAAAGGCTGTAATCAGGTCTCCCCGCAGCCTTCTCTTCTCCAGGCTGAACAAGCCCAACTCTCTCAGCCTGTCCTCATATTGTGGAATCCTTGTCGAGAGGTGGCTAATTATCTTTGGGGCTACACAGCTTCCCACTGTTACTTGATCAAGTAGCAGATCTGCTTATGGTTTATTTAGAACTGGACTAACATTCCTAGTACCAAGGCTTCTGCCCTTCAAGAAAAACATTATTGGTGTGCTCCCACTCCTTTCCTTGGACGAGTCCTTTGCCCGGTCTGACTCGGCTGAAGCCTGGAAAGCCTGTTGGTTACATGGAACCTTGATTTGGAAAAGAGTGACTTCTGTCACCTTGTAGTGTGTTTGTTAGGCCTTTGAAGCTGCCCCTGCTTTGAGCAGCTTTTGGATCAGACGACCTCCAGAGGCCCCTCCCAACCTATGTGAGTCTATACTTAGTTGTCACTCCTTCCCTGGCTCCCCGCTGATGGGGATGCCTATGTACAGGCACAGTGCTGAGTCAGGACGTCAAGAGAGTGCTTGGGCAGGATCGTTTCCGCCCTGGGCTCTTGTTTCGTGCTCCAAATGCCGTGGGATTCCGTCTGCTGCTCTGATTCACTGAATGTTCTGCTGCATTTGGCATCTCACGCCCATTGTAGGTGATGCTGTTTCCATGGTTTCTGTATCACAACTTTTCAGGGGCCATCATTTGCAAATGGAAGTTCTGTATTTTCACATTTAGCCGGGAATAACCCTTTTACAAAAATACAAGTAGAAGAGAATTGGTAAACCACTCCTGCTAAAACAGATGCATTGCCCTTGTCTCACAGGGCTAGAAGCTGTGTAGGTGTTGGGGAGCCAAATATGTGCTTACGAACCATTGCTCAGAAGAGGCTGGCTGGGGCGGAGATGACCAGATCCAAACTCTTGCTCTGTCACATACTTCCTTGTGATGTTGGGCAGCTCACCCAGTCCCTCTGTGCTGCAGTTGCATGGAGAGAGGACAGCAGTAGCACCATTGTGTCTCACAGGGAGGCTACGAGCATTGCAGGCGTTAAAACTGTCAGTGTGATGGCGCATAAGCACCACGGTGTCATCAGGAGTAGACGTCTTGCACAGGGTTGCTGCTCGGTCTTTGCACCTAAGATAAAAGAGCTCCACTGTGGTACTGGATCCAACAAACCAGAGATTGTCCGCTGGGCTTCTCCTCCTGCAAATCAGCATCACCGTGCTTGGCGTGGCAGTGGAGACTGATCTGTCATCTCTTCCCAATTAGATGCGTGGGATTTTCTCTCCCTCGCGCCTCCACTTCCCACGCACGTCTGCTCATGTGGTGGGCAGGCTTTATGAAGGAACATCAGCTCCGATTCCTCCTGAGCCCAAGCATTAACATTTCCAAGGAATTCTGTAATAAAAGCTTTGTCTAGAGTGGGCGTAGAAAGGAGAAGCATGAGGTTGCCTGCACGAACTCTTGAAAAGCAAAGCCATTACAAGGCCGTTGCTGGTGTCGCAGAACACGCCACATGCTCAGGACTCCTCCTGTGAACCTGCTGCTGCTGCCAGCAGATAAACAAAGCTGAGAAATGATGGAGGGAGGGAGCAGGATTTTTTTGGGTGATCGCATGATTTTCTCCTGTAACGCTACTGTACATCTGACTGTGCTTTTGGGCTAGCTAGGATCTTGCTGAAATTGCTCAGGGCACAGTAACAGTTCTACGCGTGGCACTGTGGAGGGGTCGGTGAGCGCTGAGTGCGGTGGCTTTGTCCGTTAGGGGCAGGAGAGGGATCCCTGCCTTCCAAACCTCCAGTCTCTTCCAAGTATGTTTTGTCCATGGAAACTGAACTAGCGCAGGGAGAGCCTTTCTGAGGTGAGAACACACCACGAGGAGAAGCTGCTTGCAGCCGTCTTGCGTTTCGGTTATCGGATCCAGTGCTACTGGGTTTAAATTCTGCAGCCCAGGTCCTCAGCTGCACTTTGCTTCCGATACCCAGGCGTAAGTTTTTATTCAGTTCTCCAGAGAAGGGCCTGCCTGGTTCCTTGGGTGGGGTTGAGGCCTTGCTTATGTTGGCAGGAACCAGTCACCATAGCGTGCTCCTTTTTCTGAGACAAGGATGGACTGTTCCCCGCTACCACAGGTCCTCCAGGATGATTTGGTGCTTAGGATCCCTCTTCTGTAACTGCTAGAGCAGGCACAGCGACGTGACGACAGCCAGGGCTTAGGTCTTGTCTCCAGAGGCCCCCGGGCAGCCCTGCATGCGCTGCGTGAGCGGGAGGACTGTGCCGCCCTGCACGCGGCGCTGCGGCCCGACTAACCTGTGCTTTCTTTAAGTGCATGCCGCTGATTTTATTACTTTCTTTCTAATCTTCTACCTTCTGCTTCTTTCCAGTTGTATGGTCTGTGTGCTGTCACTCGTAACCCCATCAGTTTGTACCTTCTTGGGCTTTCCTTTTCCTCCCTGTGTCACCAGTGCTCTGCCAGGACATGTGATGTGCCCCCACCCCCAGCACACCCCCCTGGGCTCTGTTGGGACCCAGGCCACATTAGTGTTCTGGGCACACACACCCGCTGGCACTCATGCCATAGGAAGAGTGTGGTGAAGAAGGTACAGGCGCATATCGAGGGGGGGCAGGTGTCCAGCCAGGGCTGTACGCATCTTGGCCGTTCTCCTACCATGCACATGCTGGTTTACAGACTCAGTCACCTCTTCGGTTGCGTGCATTCCAGGGCCCGTGGCAAACAGACCCTCCGTAATGCACTTGTCCATTTTGCTTCCCCATTTCTTGTGGTCCAAGGTGCGTGCTAGCAGGCGGTCAGATGTTTGTATGCACATGTACACTGAGAGACTGCCAAATGTGTGCACGCACACTCAGTCGTGCCCTGCACCCCCTCAGCCTGCCCCACACCTCTGTAACTGCCTCCTGGGCCTTTCCCTTGGTCTGCTGGGTGTTCCTGGTCCTCTCCTCCACACCTGTGAGGAGGGCAGTCTCTAGATGCTGAGGCTCTGGAGGCTAATGGTTCTGGGCACGTCACCCCAGATTGCCCTCTGGAGGTTCCTGCTGCTTCTGCAGCAGCTGGTGTTGGACAGGATTGGAATCAGGAGCCTGGTTTAATCAAGGCTGCCCCTAGATCAGACCCGTATTTCTCCTTGCCAGGATATGTTCCTGTATCTGTTTCTTTCTTTTCCTGCGCTTGTCTGCTGCAATGTTCATCACCATCATCTCCTCTTCCTCCTCTTCCTCCTCCTCTTCCTCCTCCTCAGATCCTCAGCTCTTGAAGACAGTATTAAACAGTACGAGCAGGATCTGGCCAGGAAGCTGTACCAGTCCCGACAGTGGGCACCGGCTCCCGAGGCCAGGCCAGCTCAGATGCCTAGCCCAATGCAGAGTCACGCCTCAAGAACCCCTGGGTCAGGAAGCCAGTCCAGGTGTGCACAGCCCCCCCCCGCCAGCTGCATGCTCAGCAGTCCCCTCTGTACTCCTGGATCTGAACGCAGTGCTCCCGGCCGGCCTGCCGCGGGTAGGGAGTGCACTTCCATGCCTGTGGGTGCTCGTTGCCCTGAGGTCCCACAGACCACTGGCGGTTGCCTCGGTGAGAATGAGGGGGGATGCTGGGTCTGTTTGACTGGGACAAGGGAGCAGATGTTTCTGAGGGCTGAGCCCACTATTTCTTAGTTATTTCATAATCTCCCGATGGCTGAAGAGGGTTAAGATACAACACACTGAGAGCACGGAGGAGAGTAAAGCCCTGAGAGCTGATCCTACCCACTTGAGCCCCTGCAGGTCCTTTCCCAGCTTGGGTTGCTCTCCCATCGTATGTGCGCCTCTGGAAAGGCCTGCAGCTCCTCAGTGCGTGGGTGCTTCGCTGTAGGCGCTGTCTGTTCAAGACATACGGTGGCACATGTGTTTCGGGTTGGCAGCAAACCAGGCTGTTCTCCTCTCCTGATTTGAAAGTCTGTCTGCCTCAGGGAACCAAGGGTGCTTAACTTCGCCTTTCTGCGCTCAGCCTGTTGACTGTGGTCCGGCTGCTGGGCGCGGAGGGCGGCATTATCTCGTGCCGAGGAGGCAATGCCTGATGTCTTTTTCTCCTTCCCTCATCCCTGAGGCAGGATGAAATCACTGGAACAGGATGCTCTTAAAGCCCAAATGGTTATTGCCAAGTCCAAGGAGGGGAAGAAACGCAGCACACTGGAGCAGCTGGCAGAGTCGCCTTCACCCGTTCCGACCCCATCACCAACGCCACTGGAAGGTACTGTATAGCTGCCTCGCTCTGAGGAAGAGTTAATGCTTCTCCAGCCTAACTTGCCTGAAAGCACACCGCTGAAAGCGATTTCCTCCTTCAGCCTAGGTTGGCAGGTCCTTCGGGGCATATGACATCTCTCAGCATAGGGGATGGGCCTGATCTATAGAAACATGAGAGAACACCTGAAGTATGGTTCTAGGGAACCAGAGTAGAAATAAAACCAGCATCATGGCTTTTTAAAAAAACAGGAGAGGGGCATTTGTTTTGAGAAGGCAGTGTCTTTCCTGAGCATGGTCTTTTATCACACTTAAATGCCGCTAAATGGATGGGGCAGGCTCGGGGAAGTGTTGCATATAACACAGCCATTCGCTAAATCATGCTTTTCTGTCTCCTTTTGCAGATTGCAGTCCCAGAAATGTCACTTCACCAGGAAGGCTGGTATGACGTGCTTCTGCTTGCTTCCATTACCTTGCTTACAATCCAGGGATTTCTCTGTTATTTAGCTTGGGTGTGGACTGTGCATCTGGGCCATGGGATCCCTACTTAAATCCTTAAGCCAGGTCTGGCTGCCTGGTGTACAGGACTGTGAAGAGGATGCAGTGGATGCAGGTCTGCCATGCCCATTGCTAGAGGCACCCCCCTTTTCCCCTTTTTGCACCTACGATGTAGCATCTGTTTTGTTTCCCTGTTTTATTATTTCATCCTTTTCTCAATTCTTCATCTCCATGTGCAGAAAGCCTTTCACTTCAGAGGCTTTGGCCCCTTCTTCCCTCAGCATCGTTTTCCTTTTTCGAAGCACAGTACAAACGCAACAGGACATTGTTGCAGACAGCTGTCAAAATCAGTAGGACAGACAAACGGAAGAGTGGGAGGAGCTGCACAGAGAGGGGGCCTGGTTTTGCCCAAGGTGACACAACATAGCCAGCTCTGGATTGAAATCCTGACCGTGCTACAGCTCTCAGGAATCTGGCCACAAATTTTCCCACAAAAATAGGTTTCCTCCATAACTTGGTGTGCGTGTGCGTTCTACTGGAGCACGTAACGTTTTCTCAGCAACTGGAACCCCTGTCCTGACACCAGAACAGCTAAAAAGACAATGTCCCAGAGATGCCTCCTTTTCAGAGGCTGTATCCAGGCGCTCGTGGCACTAACTGAGCTTGACACACTGCTTCTGCTTCTACCTCTGCATAGAGTGCTTGGCTTGCTGCTGGTTTTCCATCCACTTCTCTCCCCTTACTCTCTGTTCTCTGTTTCTTCTCTTTTGCTGTCCCTTCTAGTCCATGTCTGAAAAGAAGTTTGACTACCGGGAATTTGCTGCTATTCCTTCCTCCAAACCTGTTTACGAAATCCAGGTATAAACCTCATGCTGAACCCCATATTGGGTTGGTTAGGGCTTGATTTGATGGAGGTGCCTGCACATGAAGTGATGACCTTCAGAGCAGAGGCTGAATGATTTGAGGAGGTCCTCTTCAAAGGCCCCGCCTGCGTGGGAGGCAATGACAACCAGCCATGCTGTGTAACTGAGGGCTTATGGCAGACTTCAGTCAAGTGGAATTATGAAAAAGTTGGTCCAGGTGGTTTTAAATTTAATGACAAAAGCTTTGCAAATATAAAGCAGCTCCGTCTTCACCTTAGTTGACCCTGAAATACTTTTAAGTGAAAGATGAGAACTAAAAGGGAAGAAAAAACTATAGAAAAGATTGCCAACAAATTGCAAATTGGAGCAAATGTTAAGTTCAAACTGGAATGTACCCAGCATTCTGCCCACGAAGCCGCTGTGGTGACAATTCTCATGTGTTGTAACTCTGCTGTAGATGATCTGTGAAGTAATCGTGTGGTAAGAGAACACCAGGTTTCGAGGGTCAGCGGCCATGGCAAGGTTGTTCTCCCTCCTAGAAGAACCTCATTTCATTTAAGCTGCTTTCTCATAGAATCACAGAGTGGTTGAGGTTGGAAGGGACCACTGGAGGTCATCTTGTGCAACCCGCCCTGCTCAAGCAGGGCCACCTGAAGCCAGTTGCCCAGGACGATGATCTGCCTTTCTCTTACTGCCTGGGTTAGTCATTAACTGATTGCATTTGTGACAGCTGATTTGAGCAGATACTGTATGTCTGTAATTTGGGGGGGGGTGGTGGGGTGTAGGGTTTTTTTTCAGTTTTATATAAAGACAATGAAGCAGATACCTGCAGTTATGTTTGTGTTGTATGCGGGGAGCTAGCAAGTACTGGCATGTTGGGCTTTAACTTGCTGTCGTGGCACAAAGGTCCCAGGCCCAAGGTGTCATCCCCAAAGCCAGGCTGACTTTAGCAGAGTGGCAGTTTGAGGATTCCTGTACCAAGTGAGTTAGAGCCGCTCCAGCCCCAGTGGCCGCTCTGGACTACCTGAGTTTCCCCAAGCCTCAGCTGGGGCCACAGTGCAGCACTGGGCCCTCACGCAGCTGAGAAGGTGCCTGCGAAGGAGGCTCCACCTCCAAATCATCGGGCAGTTCCCCTGGACCTCCCTCAGCAGTGCAGTAATTAAGGGACTCTGCTTCTTCCTGGCCATAGGCGCACACCTGCGTCGCGCACCGTGGGTCAGCGCAGTGCTGCTTGGCCGGCTGTGTTCCTCAGCGACGCATGCCAAAGCCGGCACAGCCCTCTGCGTGCTGCTGTTCACAAAGAGCACGGCTTCTACTGCACTTTTGCTTTATTTCTAAAATGATAAACGGGCTGAGATCATCTCCCCCTCCTTCCTGCCTCTTCCTATTTTGCCACTTGCACAAAACAGGCCAGTATGTATGGAAATGGGGGCTTCCTGCACTCTCCCAGCTGCGAAGCTTCCCTAATGCTTTCCATGTAAGTGTACTGAGCCGCCGTCCTTTACCCAACTACTAAAGAAAAGTTACACTAATTCTCACTTGTGCTCTTGAGCTGAGCAAGAAGACCCCTAAAAGATAGATTTTGGTCAGAAGTGGCCAGAAACGAGTTTGGCATTATTAAACTTGCTGAATACTGAGCAACTCTGAAACCCTATCCATACGTTTGTATAGCTCAGAGAAGCATTGAGCTCAGCGTAAGCATTGCGTACCAACCTAGACAGAACAGCAGAATTAACAAACACAGCCACTGTGGAAGTAAACAGAACACCTCAACCCAATACTTTGACCTTTCTAGCCTTGAAGCACCATATGCAGCTAGATTAAATTCTCTTATTTCAGCAAAACAATTAGGGCTTGGGACACTCATGCCTGTCCCCAGGCAAGTGCTGATTGTCAAACCACCTCAAGTTCATGACCATGAGCGAATTTGTTCTCTCATGGTGTTGCCATTCTGGTCTGCTGAGCTACAGCCAGCTTTGGTTGTTGGAATGGTCTTCATTTTGTGACAGCTTTAAAATTAGCAGGAGCCAGTAGAGTTCCATGGTTATCGCGTAGCCATTTCTCCAGAGCTGCCTCTGCATCCATTGGGATGTAGCTGCTTCCCATCCCACATCAGTTTTCTATACGCACCTGAATAGAAGAAGGAGGTTGATTTTGTGTAAGAAGCTAGGCCTGGGTACAGTGCAGATACAGAACTAGGATCCAGGACTCTCAAGGGAATGTAACTCATGTCTTTGCTCTCCTGTTTCTTCTCATTTTCTATAGTCTTTACGCTTTCTGCCTTTCATGTCACTTCCTATCCTCTCCCTACGCACACAACATAAAGGGAGGGGAGCTCTGATGTGCGGCCGCACACCCCATCCTGCAATTCAGGCAATAGGCTGTTTGACTTCAGCACAAAGGATTAATGTCGTAATCATGTGCATTCACCGAGGGTCGTGCCCTGGCTACTGTATTACCAGCGCCTTCGAGGGCAAAAGGTTCTCTGTAGTGTGTTGGAAGGCTGGAGGTGGGGAGTTGCCTGGCACTGGTGTGACAGAGGTGGATGCTCATGTCTTCTGTTCTCTTCCAGTCGCCTGATGCAGCTGATGACCTCAGATACATAGATGACAGAAATAACTCAGGTAAGCTCATGGCCAAAGGAGTCGTCTTTGTACTGCTTCCTTCCCACCACGGGTTCCCCTTTGCCTGCTCGTGGAA
The DNA here is from genome assembly GCA_034008185.1 of Gorsachius magnificus. Lineage (NCBI taxonomy): Eukaryota > Metazoa > Chordata > Aves > Pelecaniformes > Ardeidae > Gorsachius > Gorsachius magnificus. Next base: position 564,207 of record CM067082.1, read on the forward strand.
TCAACCTTGAGGACTTCAACTTCTTGCTGCTTGAAGCAATGTCCTATTTTGTCTGTTCTAGAATGAAACCTCCAAACTTGCCACGCTCAGCTTTGGGTAGGATATTTGCATTGTGCTGTAGTGATGGCTAATTTGCTGAGAGTAGTGTGTAACAAGCATGCCTAGTTTTCTTCCGGGTTTGTGTTCTGGAGTAAAGAGTGGCAATAGAACGTGGGTGGGAAGCTTTGGGCCTCTGTCACCTGCTGCAAGTGAATAATGTCCATTGCTCAGGGTCTGCCTGGTGCCTCTTTTGCTGGAGCAAAGAATCTTGCTGCCTGCAGCAGGCAGGTAGAGAGAAGTGTAAGACTTGAGAGCATTTGGATGCTTGTGTACCCAGGTGACTCTCCAAGTGTGGATCTGTGTGCACAGTCCCTAAATAAGCAGTAATTAAAGCTTTGACTGCTGTACCTCTTCAGGCTGTCCTGGCTACAGTATGTCTTTCTGTCCCCAGCTATAACAGGCAGGCTCAGACTATCTATCTCCGACTTCATTCTAGGTGGCCGTAGCAGTAATGGGGAGCTCAGCAGGGCCTGCCCGCTCCTTAGTAGTGCTTCTTTTCCCTTCAACAGTTGAGGCAGGATTTCTTCTACCTGTTTTGCAGCTATTTCCCCCCCCTCTTTATTTTACACAAAGAGCAGTTTCTCTCTCAATTTTATCTTGGCAAATCTCTCTGAGTAAAGGCTGCGCTCCAGACAGCTGATCCATGTATGGACCATTTCCAGAGGGAGGTTCTGCTGCAGAGATACTCAAGAAAAACAAACTTTCCTGAGAACGACATCTGTCCTTCACCCCTCGGAGTAAACCTCTCAGACTTGGGTTATTCTCTTGGGGTAGTCCATTCAGTCTGTGCATACCCAGGAGGTCACTGAAGGGTCAGGAAATAATCAGGGATTGCTTAGGGACTTCAGACCTCACCTGGCCTGTCACTGTCATTGGTCTGCTGGGCCCTCAAACAGAATAAAAGCCATAAAGAAGAGACTGTAGTGCTCTATCAAGAGTTTTTAAACCCAGTTCTTAGTCCTTAAGTTGTTAAAGAATTTCACGAGTCTCTGGGTTCCTCTGGGTTTGCATTTATTCACAGCCCAGAGTTGGGCCATCACCTCGGTGAGTGGAAATCACAAGCGTAATAGTTTTAGATCTTTCTCTAAGAATCGCATAGAGAGTTTCCATGGTGTTTGCAATTCCTCATTTGTCTGGCCAGCTGAAAGTCCGTTGTTTCCCACAGGTTAGCCTGCTCGTATCGTTCTGTCTCGGTTCTGCTTCTTGAATGCAAAGTCCGTTGGCTCGTCCGTCAAAAGTCTTCTCTCGGCAGCCACCATGAATGCGAGGCAAAAGCGTAAAAACTTAACCTCTAACCTAGCTTCTATTCGTCTGGGCCTACTTTAATTATCCTGCCTACCTCTTGGTTCAAGACCGACTTACCTGATTGTCTTAGTCTTACCTTCATCTGTCTTTATTTACTGATTAACTCAGCTGGTGATTAGCCCAGCCGCGGAGGGGGGCTACACAAGGGACGCGGTGAGCGGTAGGCCGTGGGCTGTTCAATTTCTGCCTGCGCACCTGCATCTTGGCTGCATTCAGAAGTCAATATCTTCATACAACGTCCACCAAATGATTAATGAAACATAAGCAAAAGCAAAATTAACTCTTCCCTTTATCAAAGTAATCCTTAAGTCACCACTGTATGAGGCTGTGATGTGTGTGAGGCACCAAGAAATGCAGGTTTTCCAAAATGGGTTTGGCAGGCCAGCAGCTGAAGATGCAGCTAAGCTCTTTTGGTATGGGGAAAAGTTCTCCAGTTTTTTTAGATTCCACCACCCCCCTGCCCCATCTCATTCCAGCCACCACAGAGATTTTTATTTCTACACAGATTTTGGCAAGTTACAGCATCTGTATGAGGAGTTTAAAAAAAATCCTCCTTTTCTGCATCATTTCCGGCCTCCTGCTAGGCCTGCTTTTCTCTCTTTCCAGACACCCTTCTCAGAACATGGGGAGAAAATAGCTGGAATGAAACTATTTCTTTTCTGGGAAAATAACTTGAGAATCAGAGTGACTTTTTACTTGCATTTTTCTTTACCATAAAAGGAAAAGGAAAGGAAACCAGTTACCCAAGATCAAGGGAGCATGTGTGAACCAGTTCAAAACAACACTGTGTGCGCACACTCTCCTCCTGCCACCCGATTGTTTGCACCTTCCAGCGTTTCAGGCACCAATTTGACGCTCCCTATCAGGCCTTTCACTTCTGTGTGTAGTTAATACAGCTTTGCAGAGATCTAACTGCTACCTTAGTGACACTTTGTACACCTCTATACACCCCGGGATTTTAATCAGAATTATCCTTGACCATGGAATTATGTCTTTTTGATCATATGGCAAACTCATAAGCAGTCCCTAAACTTTATGCTAGCAAAGCTTTATAACAGAAACTCCAAAGACATCTTACTGCTGACTGCGGGAAAGCATTAGCGTATCTCTCTCCTGAATGTCTTTCAAAGTGCACTGTTTTCTCCCTGTCCATTGAAGATGGGCTCTGAGAAATCGTTCTTTCCATTCTTGGGCCTGGCTGCATAGTCATCATCTCCTAAATGTGTTTAAAAAGATTACGCCAAGGTTTTCAAGAAGCCATGAAGTTACTGAACAACATACTAGCATTTTTAGGGCAGAACCATGCTCTGTGTTTGCTTTATGACACAACTTTTCCAGATTGCTCAGAGTCAGGCTCTTTTGCTTTCCAGTCCTGTAACCGTCGGGTTTCAGAAATACACCCTCGATAACTTTGTATTGCACCTATACTGGATGCCTGCCTATGGTGTGTCAGAAAGAGCCGCCTACTGTCCTCATGGTCTCTGTCCACTTGGGGTGTCTGGTGTCTACAGCAACTTACACAGGAGAGGTATCGTCGTATCCTACAGTGACTAATCACTGCTGTACGATCAGTGTTGTCTAGGACGCAGCTCAGCAGCTCATACACACATAGGAATGAGAGATGAGCTCTTCACCTTCTTGTATTGCTAATTTACCCTCATCCAGCCTTTCTGGCCACAGGTTCTTTCCCACCAAAACACCAAAATTTCACGAAATCAGAATCTCTAGTTTCATACCAGTTGCAATGCCTGTGCTCTCTCCCAGTATTTTCTGGTTTCTCACAGGATAGGAAGCATGTAGGGGAGGCTTGTACTGGTTCAGAAGGTACCAGGATCCCGTTTGGCTGGAAGGGAGTTCTTAGGGAAAGAAACAGAGAAAATGAGCTTCCAGGGATGCATGTTCTCAATTTTCTGCAATCACCTATTAAGTAGGGGTGTCTTGAGCCAGGTATTATATCTAGATAATCAATGGGATGATCCTCTGCAAAATGTTCAGGACTTTTTTTTAATCTTTCATGACACTGTTTAGCATTGAGTTCCATAATTAGGCATTTTGTTTACTTTAATTCTGTTTCTGGATAATTTCCTCAGGTCTTCTGGGATGCAGTGGATCACTATGCCTTATTCGCTCTTTCTGTACCATTCATGTAGGCCGGTATCACATCGGTTATCTTTCTTCCAGGCTGAAGAATCCTAGTTGTCCTTTGTGGGAGTCATTCCCTTGCCTCTCCGCACCTTTTTTATTTCATCTATGCCATTTTTAAGGTAGAGAGGAACAGGGCTGCATACAGTACTGCAAATGTAGGTATATGATGAGTTCATGCAGTGGCGGAAGGTGTTCTGTATGTTCTCCCATCTTTTCCGATATCTAATCCTCAGAAGAGAAACGGTATTGCTGAGAGGCATGCCAGTGTTTTCAGAACGCTCCCCCTGACGACTAAAGAGTCATAATCTCATTTTAAGGCTGTTGCATTTTATATGCCATCGGGATTCTATGACTTTTATTGCGCTTAAGCATCGTCCAGTAGCATAAAAATAAACTTACTAAGTCAGCGTGAGGTTCTGGCTATTCCGATATTGTGTCTGGTGCGAGCCACTGGGAATGCCAAGAAAAGAGCATAAAGTGACTCCTTCCAGAATACTACTCCAGGCTACAACAGTCTGTGTTTTAGCACTTCCTAAGCCAGAGGCCCTTAATTTTAGAGTTGTTTGTTTCTTTCTTGAATCTACATTTGCAGTAAATTCCACCTTCTGTATCCTTGCCCAGTCAACTCGTAAAATCCCAGCACCCTTTTTTGCCATTGAGGCTCACTGCCCTGCCCTGACAGGCAGCTTGGTATCATCAGTAGTTTCTCTCAATACAGTCTTCAGCACTTCTGTGCCTCCTCGTTAGGTACCAAACACTGACCCTAGTGCAGATAGCTGCTCTGTGTTGCGGTAGCGGGTAATATCTTCCTGCGCTTTGTGTTTTAACTACTTACTTACCCACTAAAGGATGTGCCGCCTTATCCCACGGCAGCAGCTTGTTTTCGTTAAGAGCTTTGGCTGAGGAACAATCAAAAGGTTGGGTTTTTTTAAAAAAGTTCAGTGTGCTGTGTTGAGGTTACTTAACGTGCATGTCTGATGACTCCTTTGGCAAATTCTGGTCGAAGAGGGCCTAAAAGGAATGGCTTCCCTCTAAGCCCCCGCCCCCCCATGTGGATTTTTATCTGCATGTGCCCATGTCTGTCTTTTATACCTGTTTCCTTGTCTGGAAGTCAGTCCTCTGCTTACCAATCCCAGTATCCTTTCGAGATGTCAGGTTTGTCACCTACATTGATTTGGTTCTGAGGCTGTTCCAAACAACTGGTTAATGCTACGGTTAATAGCTGAGGGAGGGTTCTGAATTACAACTGCTCATACTTGTGTGCTGTAGTGAGGGGAATGTTGCATCTGAGCGTCTGGCTTTTGAGCAGAGGGTGGGCCCCTGGGTGCAGCTCGGCAGGCTGCGCACCTTTGATCCAATAGGTCTGCATAGAGTTCAGTCGTTGAGGTTCTCTGCTACATCCAAAGATTTGAGAGAGGCTTCCCAGGAGCCAGTTTGCACTTGAAGGGAAAAAATCTGTGGGTTAGTGGAACTTTTTACACAAGTATCTCACAGTGGTTGCTCAAGCCAAGTTACTGCAGAGGGCAGATGTTCCAGGTGTGTGTCTAAGCATGTCAGAGAAGCTCTAGCAGATCCTTTCAGGGGGGACAGCAGCGTACTTCAGAACACATCCTAAAAGGCCTGGGACCAAGCTAACCAAGGGTCTGCCCTGCCAGAGTCTCTTTCCTGGTGGGTTCCTTTGGGGAGGGACCCAAAGCACAGTCTAAATGTACAGAAAGGACTTAGTCATGTACCTTCAATGTTAAGCAAGGCCAAAATGCTCACCTCTCCCATTAGCTATGGCACGCTGTGCTGGTGCTCTCACTGCTCTTTAGTGCGTGCTACTCTGTTGAAATGGGTGCACTGCTTGGAGCACTAGCGTACACCCGAGTCCTTTCAGTGTGCTTGATTTTTCCTAAGGTTTGGCACCTCCAATCAGTGGATCGTGGGTGTTAGGGGCAGGTGTCTTCTCACGCATGTGGCTTCCTTCCCAGAATCCACAGTAGCCAGTACATGAGCTACAGATCACCTAAAAGTTCTGGGGTTACTATACATCACTAAGACTTCAGCACTGTCTCCAGTTCAGCCCCTGGGTGTACCATTATGTCTATGTTAACTGTACCAGCTATGTACTTAACCCTACACTTTCTCTTAAAACCTTAACTTGTCCTGTCTACCCAGTTCCCCAGGAGCAGGATGGGCAGCCAGAGGAAGAGGAAGTGTTAGTAACGCGTGATTCATCCACACCTACTTCATCAGCACTTGAGGAAATGGCCCTGTACAGCAGCAAACGCAAACTCCGACACAGCCGGCGCAGCTTGGAGGCTGCTGTCCCTACGTAGAAGATCTGATGCACCTGGGCGATGGAATAGCCCAGCACAGGGCTTTTGAGCTTCCTGTGCTCCAGGGACAGCACTGGACTGCCCACACTGCTGCCTCCTGGACTCGGGTGGGAACTGAGCACCCCAGGAAGCATTGTGGTCAACTAACTTCCTTCAAGGCTGTGAACCGCCCTCTTTTTCTCACCCAATAATGCACTGGGGCACGTCCTGAGCAAAATGGGACAACACTAGACTTACTGATGGCAAATTGAGAGGAGGTGTGGGTAGGACAGGGGGCAGCTGCAGCTTCTTAGCCTGTAAATATTGTGTGTGTGGGGGAAGGGTAGGACAGAGAGAACGTAGGAGTGTGAGAGTGTGTTGGGCTCCAGCTGTTATTTCCTCAGCATGGATTTTTTAGTGGTTAATATGGGAGCTTCTACTCTGGTATGAATTAGAAGGAAGGTCCAGCCTGCCTTTGCTCCTATTTAATTTCCAGTCTTTTGCCAAAAAGCATCTCCTTCCACCTCCCGCACTGTGTCACCTCACTTTCCTCTGGGAGCGTGTGGAAATGGGTAGCTTGGAGGCAAAAAAAAAAAAAAAAAAAGAAAAAAAAAAAAAGAAAAAAAAAAAGGAATTTCAGTGAAGTGCCTCCCTCTGACACTAACACCTACGTGCTCAAGCAAAGACAACTGAATGAGCGGGAGCCTGTGCCAGCTCTGTGCCGCTTGCCTCTGAGCGCAGCAGTCTGTCCCGCCTGGGAAGCTGTTCCCACCAGGATTGTGTGCTGTTCTGGGAGACGGGTGCCTCCCTAGAGGGACGCAAAGTTGTGGCCATTGCCTGCGTGCCGTGTGAGCCGCTCTGCAAGCGCACTGGACTGAGTGTCAGAGGGGCTGGGTCTCCGTCTGCTGTTGGCACCACGACTGGACGGGTGGCTGGGGCAGAAACGAGAGCGCAGCCAAGCAGCTGTAGCAGGAGCGTGGCGCTGTGCGTGTGTGACAGCAGTAGGGAGCAGGATAGTTGGGGATTAGGACACGGTGGCAGAGGTAGGAGGTGTAAAGAGCAGATAAGATAGTGGATTAGGATTCGGGAAATGGGGGAGGGTAGGAAGTGGCGTTGCTGGGGTCAGGTTAGGAGTAACGGGGTCTTACAGGTAGGGGGATACCAGTGGGCGAGTCCACTACGTTGCCCGCTAGCCGTGAAATGAACCGTGACGTCGCGGGGGTGCCCAGCGTGGGGCTCTCGGGGGGTGCCTGCCCAGCAGGGAGCCCAGTGAAGTCGGATGGGTCTGGCCTGTGCCTTGCAATAACTGCACAATTCTACTCTTCGCCAGCTTGTTGGCTTCAGGCCCCTTGCCATGTAGGACAGGGGAAACACGTCCTTGCCCGTGCAAGAGGGGAAAAAAGTGAAAATGAAAGGGGAGCAGGGGTGTGATTCCTGGTCTCCATGAGTGGAACAAGGGCTGTGAACAGATTCTGTGTCAAGCGAGCTCTGCACACACGGAGGAGACAGATGCTGCTTACAGCTCTGAAATCAGTCCCTGCTGCCCACTACTGGAGTAAAACATCCCCCCTTTTTTTTTTTATTTTTTTGGTTTTTTGAAATGCCTCTGGTGTAGGGAGAAAGGCGTCTGAGCTCGGCAGGGGTCTGGTCTGCCTACCCTGACTCATTGGTGCTCTCTGCTGAACCCCTCCCGCAGTTAAGACCAGAGTTGGACCGTAAGCCTTTCAGTGACTCCAAGCGGCTCGGGAGCAACAGGCACTTCTGCTTGTACATTTGCTGAATGAAGGACCTGGATGCAGTTTCTTTTAGTTGAGAATCTCCCTTCATGCCAAAATCCAGCGGATCGTTTTAACTGACGTCGTATGTTTTAATTTTACAGAGCTTTGAAGGGGGAACTCTGATAATCTCAAACTGCAGCTATGGCTGCTTCCATCATCAGCAATTTGAGCTTTTCCTTTTTAAGTCTAATTTTAGCATTTGCTTTTTAACAACAGCAGTTTTGGAAACAATCCTGGATTGGTTTTGGTGACTAACTTGTGATTCCTTTTCTCTTTCCCTTTGCGGTACCTGGTGCCAGGCTCTGGGTTCTCTCCCATTCTCTCCTGAGAGACTCTGAGGGAAAATTAGCGCATCAAGACTGTAACTAGTGAAATTTGTACAACCAAAGAAATCTATTTTGTGGTTCAAGGATAATAAAGTTTACTTTACATTTTAGAACCTTTGGTTGATGTGGTTTGCCCTGTGTGAGGTCTGCAATTTCTGTATCGACACTCTGGATGTTATTACTGGTCACCCTACAATCTGGCAAAGGCAGTAGTGACGCTCCTGCCTTTGTGTGCAGAGATTAACGATCACCTAAATCGATGCCAGCTCACAGGAATATCAAGATAAGCACGTGCTACTCATTTAAATTTGGAGAAAACTAGCATCCGTGCTGAAAGGGAAGTAAAAGAGCCTAAACCAGTAACTAACCAGCTCAATCTCTCTGCAGTTCGAAGGGGACTCCTTATTTTGGACGTAGCATGTTCACCCTTTTGGGGGGGCGGGAGTGCGTCACTGACTCCTATTCAAAAACCAACATCCTGCTTAACGGTCTACAAGAGAGGGAGGTGAATTCAGGAATGAGGAGGAAAAGCTACGATGTGATGTGCTGTTCTGTGCTACAACCCTTAAGACAAGTACCGATGCTAACTGCAGCGACTCCAATTCCATCCACGCGAGGGGCTGACGAGGCACAGAACATTCCTATGTGCTGTGTGCCCGCGCGCTTCCTGCCCGGGCCTCTGTCAGTAAAGGCTGCCCGATGCCGTGCTGCTGTCCGTGGCAGCGAGGACTGGTCCCTTCCGTCACCGCTGAGCTCGGCCGTGCCTGCTGCTCCAGCCCGTGGCCATGGGTGAGTTCATGGAGCACCAACCCTAAGGCTTTGGCTCCATTTGACCAATGGCCGGGGCGGGGGAGGGAGGGTGCACGTACGTGTGTGCACGTGTGTGTGTGCGCATGCGTACACCGGGATACACGCGTGAGCAGTCGCCTGGAAGCAGCGCACGGCCTGAGCCCTGCTCATCAGCTGATCTAATATGAAACACGGTGATAGCAGCAGGAGCTTAAGCCTCTTGGCTTTCTTTACTTGGCTCTGCTTAAAAAAAAAATAAAGGCTTTGTTTGCATCATTAAAGTTTTTAAAAATATAGTTTAACTGGTAAAAAAAACTAACACTTCATGTAGCCCAAACAAGTTTTCCTTAGTCTGGCTCAATGGATGGCCACCAAGCTGTGCTGGCACCAAGAAACAAAAGCAGCCTCAGTGGGAAGAGGGCAGAATGCCTTTTTCTAGAGACAATGTCATGCTAGACCATGGCCTCATTCTCCATCCTTCACAACTGTTGACTTGCGGGTGCGGATGGAAAAGAGACCTTGGCATGTCCCGGGGTACCACAGGAACAGCCTTGTCTTAGTTCAGCTTGGAGAGTTCAAGAGTCTAAAGTGTAGACTTACACACTCAATATATTCCACAGGCCCTTTCCTATAAAATGGAATTTAAAAAAAAAAAAAAAAAAAAAAAGTCTTGTTTCAATATATCTTTTTTTCTCCCACTTAGACTGGTGTTTTCTTGAGCCAGGTTTTTGTGCTTTTATGTTACCTAACACAGCTGAGCTATGGTTAGGACATATGCAATAGTTACCATTTTAGACAAAAGTAAACCCATTATCATCATCATCATCAGTGTCCTTGTAAGAATTTAAGCCAGTTGTTAGCATTATTTTTTGCTGTCTGGTTTGTGGCGCTGCTTAAGGGCATGTTTCAGCATGAAAGACTAGGACAAGCAGTGGGATAAGTGATCAACACCCAGATACACAGGAGGAGGAGATGACGATGATGATGATGCTTGAGAAGCATTGTAGGATTATGTAAAATTTATTACGGACCGTCTAGGGGAAGGGCGCAAGGTGGAGGGAGGGCTCAAGGTCTATCGACCAACAATGGGAAAATGGAAAAGGAGGGGGCGGTGGGGAGGGATAAAAAGGCCTGGATTTGTGTTGCGAGCCATTTGTGTTGCTCTTGCCTATGTGGCTGCTGCTTGTGAGTACGCGGCGCCTGGAAAGGTGCTGCTGTGCTTCTCTGCTGGTGTTTGGCTGTATCTCTGTGTACACTGAGGATATGCTTTCAGCCTTGCTGCTATCTGGACAGAGGCCCAAAGGACCACAGCACAAGCTGGTTCTAGCAGAATGGGCCCTCAAGCCAACAGAGTTCAGCTTCCCTTTAACAAGTGCTCCTACAGGTCGTACAGCTTTTATAATACGTTAGAAACAGCCTCACAGAAACCTGCTGAGACCAATAACTAACCCAAGTTTAAAAGGGACTCTTTTTTTGAGATACAGTCATTGCAGAAAATCTATGCAATGACTTAAGCCCAGTGAGATCAAGATCAGATAGTATGGGGAAGAGCTACTGGCCTAAACCTGTCCAAACAAAGCAGAGCATTACTACCCTGCAATGACCTGATGAAATCTACGCTATTACCGACCGGAATAATATAGACACCTTCTGTAGAAAGCTGTTAATGACTCAGACTGCAAGTTCAGCAGCAGTAAAGATGGCAGCACCCATCTACAAAGACTAGTCCCAGCAAGAGTAATTTCTGGCATTTACATAGACCATACATTCAAACTGATTTTCCCCAGAAATGGGGGGAAAAAAAACCCAAAACCCGTCAACCCTACAATTAGGAAAGGCAGAGTAATGAAATCTTAGCCAGCAAGGGCCCAGCTCTAAAATCAAACTTTCAATGTATACATGAGTAGAGATGGAGACAAGTAATTTGGAACTTTAAAGCCACCTGAAGTTTGGGATAACTACAAATCCTGAATCCTCACCCTTAGCGAGCAGGGGTAAAAAAAGAAGAAATTCTACACAGGATAACTTGAGCAGATGAGAAGCAATCTCAGTGCTGAGCGTGGACTAAGGCCACTTTTTTTTTATTCAGGAGATACTTTGTGCCCAATATCTTACCCAAAAGCCTGTCCCTCAGGTCCTGCTAAATGCAGGTTTTCTTGGTTTCAGGATTAAGTCCTGTCTGGTATTGGTAAACAAGGTAAGGGATAGAATTCTCGTGCTCCTTCCCTGTATTTCACTCCATATATAATGGTAGGCAGGTGTTGCGAATACCTGAAAGGTGCTATCATAGAAGCTGCAAATCACAACAACTTCACCCATGTGTAGTCAGCTCTGCGAAACCTGCACCTTGGAAACACCGAGATAACCGGAGGATGGCAAATGCTGTTCTTCAGTCTAGTCCACCTGGCACCAGCTGCTTTTGGGAGACAACGTGCTGGACTAGATTAACCTGTAGGTTTAACTCAGTACCAGCTTTGCTGCTTACTTGTGTTTTTAGTTGATCTGTGTTTACAGATGACATTAGTGACATACATCAGAGGTGATGTAGTGGAAGATCCTAAAGATAGAGCATTGTAGGACCTCTGCTATGCCATAGCCGGCACTGCCACTCCACCACTGTAGTTTGGCTTGCCCATCTCGGGGCCCTAGGCAAAGCTGCTTTACTGGCTTCCAAGTCCATGCTATGTGAATGCAGTGTGTTCCAGTAAATCATGCCTTGACACCACAGGAAAGCTGCAGCTTGCCCAAATGGATAATCATCATGGCCAACCGCATTTGGACAAAAAGCAGATACTGTCTCGCTAAGAAAAAATGAACGACCCACCTGAACCAGAACTAAAGTGTCCCGTACCAAAGTCTGTAACAGGCCCCAAACAGCCTTCCCAACTATTGGAGACCCGGCATCACAAAGATGCAGCCCTTGCTGGTAAAAGTAAGTGTCCCTCCTCCACCATAAAGGGCTAATTAAGGGATAATAAGAAAAGTTTTTATAAATATGTTAACAGCAAAAAGAGAGCTAGGGAGAACCTCCATCCACTAGTGGATGCAAGGGGGAATATTGCCACTAAAGATGAGGAAAAGGCTGAGATACTCAAAGCCTTCTTTGCCTCGGTCTTTAATGGCCCGACGAGTTATCCCCAGGGTACCCAGCGTCCTGAGCTGGAAGATGGGGACAGAGAGTGGAATGAACCCCCCATAATCCAGGAGGAAGCAGTCTTTGACCTGCTATGCCACCTGGACATCCACAAGTCTATGGGGCCGGATGGGATCCACCCAAGAGTGCTGAAGGAGCTGGCAGAGGAGCTTGCCAAGCCACTCTCTATCATTTATCAGCAGTCCTGGAGAACAGGGGAGGTCCCAGGTGACTGGAGGTTGGCAAACGTGACGCCTCTCTTCAAGAAGGGCCGGAAGGAGGATCCGGGGAACTACAGACCAGTCAGCCTGACCTTGGTACCGGGGAAAATTACGGAGAGGTTCATCTTGAGTGTGCTCACCAGGCACATGGAGGACAATCAGGGGATCAGGCCCAGTCAGCATGGGTTCACGAAAGGCAGGTCTTGCCTAACCAACATGATTTCCTTCTACGACCAGGTGACCCGCCTGGTAGATGAGGGAAAGGCTGTGGATGTTGTCTACCTGGACTTCAGCAAAGCCTTCGACACAGTCTCCCATAGCATTCTCCTGGAGAAGCTGGCAGTTCATGGCCTAGATGGATGTACTCTTCACTGGGTTAAAAACTGGCTGGATGGCCGAGCCCAGAGAGTCGTGGTGAATGGAGCTAAATCCAGTTGGCGGCTGGTCACAAGCGGTGTCCCCCAAGGCTCAGTTTTAGGGCCGGTCTTGTTTAATATCTTTATCCATGACCTGGATGAGGGGATTGAGTGTGCCCTCAGTAAATTTGCAGATGACACCAAACTAGGTGGTAGTGTTGATCTGCTGGAGGGGAGGAGGGCTCTGCAAAGGGACCTGGACAGGCTGGATCGATGGGCCGAGGCCAACTGTATGAGGTTCAACAAGGGCAAGGGCCGGGTCCCGCACTTTGTTCACAACAACCCCATGCAGCGCTACAGGCTTGGGGAAGAGTGGCTGGAAAGCTGCCTGGTGGAAAAAGACCTGGGGGTGCTGGTTGACAGCCAGCTGAATATGAGCCAGCAGTGTGCCCAGGTGGCCAAGAAGGCCAATGGCATCCTGGCCTGTATCAGGAATAGTGTGGCCAGCAGGAGTAGGGCAGTGATGGTGCCCCTGTACTTGGTGCTGGTGAGCCCGCCCCTCGAATCCTGTGTTCAGTTTTGGGCCCCTCACTCCAAGAAAGACGTTGCCTTGCTGGAACAGGTCCAGAGGAGAGCAACCAAGCTGGGGAGGGGGCCAGAGCACAAGTCATACGAGGAGCGGCTGAGGGAGCTGGGGGTGTTTAGTCTGGAGCAGAGGAGGCTGAGGGGAGCCCTTATTGCCCTCTCCAACTGCCTGAAAGGAGGGGGGAGCGAGGTGGGGGTTGGCCTCTGCTCCCTGGTGACAGACAATAGAATGAGGGGGAATGGCTTGAAGCTGCGCCAGGGCAGGTTTAGGCTAGACATTAGGAAAAACTTCTTCACCGAGAGGTTTGTCAGGCTCTGGAATGGGCTGCCCAGGGAGGTGGTGGAGTCCTCATCCCTGGAGGTCTTTAAAAGAAGGATAGATGAGGTGCTTAGGGACATGGTTTAGTGGTGGGATGGCAGTGCTAGGTTAACGGTTGGACTCGATGATCTTAAAGGTCTTTTCCAACCGAGGTGATTCTATGATTCTATGATTCTAATTCCTTATTTTCTGCAGTCAGACAGAGCCTGCCCCCACCCCAAACTCATTTCCCAACTTTGAGTTTTCCTCTACTTTTCTTTTTAGGCTGCATGGTACCCAAAGCACAAACTAATGTCACACCTTGTACTAAAGCCAAGCAAGGGTATAATGAGGGCATAATTAAAGCATTAGTTTAAATCAACCTGCTTCACTTTGAATTGAAGCAGTCTATAAATAAGTGTTCACATAATTAGTACCTGTATCTTAGCTGAGATAGCACTAGCAAAACATCATCCTGCCATAACATGCTGCTATAGGATGGAACCCCTAACACAACCTACAGCTCTTTTCATACATGAACGTGTCAGCTGATCTCAAATTTCATACAGAGAAGAAATAACAACAATTACTCTTATAAATGATAGATCTTTTCCCCCACCTCTTCTACTATGATATACCAAAAATATTCCTGTCAGAGTTGCTTGGAAGGGAGGCTCTCAGAGATTTTTTTTTTTTTTTTTCGGTCCATCCCAGACGTCTCTCCTTCTCCGGGTTAGTAGTATTGTGACGCACTTTCTGCCTGATGCAAGCTTGACGGGCACTCTCACCTTATACGGCTATAATGACTCCAAACTCTCTGTCCCCTCAAATGGATTTTGTCTCCAACATCTTCAGTGCCTATCATCTAGCTCCTGATGACACCACTCCATGCAGAAACTAGAATTCCGTATTCCATACACAACAGTAAAATGAAGCCAAATTACGAACAATATTGCAACACCATATTGCACCCCTGCTCTTGCAGCTGCCCCCCTCTCCGTCTCAGGACATGGCAGAAGGCACACGGTCATGTTAATGCTGCCTTTTTTGGGCAGATGAATTCTGTGGGCAACAGAGCTTGAAGAACTATGGACTAACCCGAGTATGAAATAGCATGCTGGCAGACAGAATTTTACAAATATAAATGCAAGGTAATGCTCACCAAAAGGAACAATTTAAGTCCTCTCTGGGTTTATTCAGGAAAACTCAGACCAAAAAAGGAGAAGGAATCATTATGCTCAATAAAAGCATTTGCTGAAGTCCAGCATGGGCAGATAGCACTGGTATTTACAATACCAAGCACTACACTTCAGCGACAGAATAGTTCATTTTGGAATAATATTTCTACGACATTTCATCCTGGTGGTTTTTTTTTTTTTAAGGAAGTTAGGAAGGTGTTAATGTCAACAGGTCTGGAATGGGCAAGGACATGGAGATAGCAGAATGCTTGAGCCATCCGTCCCAGGTGTTCCCTTGCTAGCCAAGTTATGCAGTACCTGTGTTCCCTTAGTCTTCCTCATTGCAAAAGCAGGTTCAACACACACTGTCGTCAGAAAGCCAGGTTTGGGCTATTGTCCTGCTCCAAGCTCCAGTGTCCAAGTACGTAAGGTAGGACACCCTTCACCAAGGGTTCTAAAACACACCATAAACCTGTTCCTTTGGTTACATAAAACATTCCTTGACCTATTATTAGGATGGACAGGGTATGTGGACAGTAGCTTAGCAATAAAGGTAGTGTTTTAACTGTCCCATCACCTTGGTTTCAAAGACTAAGATACAGATTAAGGAATGCATAACAAAACCACTATTATCTTGGTTACACTCTCAGAGAGCACAAAAAACAGAATTCCATGCATTAAGTTCCAGTATTACCTGGCAAAAAAAAAATGAAAATTTATAAATATCTATTTCAAGAATAAGGTGAATATTCAACAGTGAAGGATTTTCAAACCAATCAAGGATGGCTATGAAAATTAAAAACCAAAATCCCAGTCTCTTTATAACGGAGTTTAGGGAGGAAGGAGTAAGTGTTGATTCCAAGGCAGCAGATGCTTTTTCAGGCAGGTAGAAGAGGTGCCAGAGGCTATGCATTGCATCATGCATTCAGAATGGAAGATACACAACTCTTAGAAATACATACCGTCAAAATCTTGTACTGCTCTGCGACCTTGCTGATTCTCAGTAAAGCTCACCTCTATGATTTCCCTCTGAACGTTTAATTGTGCTTACCACCAAGTGCTACCTCAGTTCTAGAACCACTCGAATACTAATTTAAATTTTTTTTAATGACAAACGCATTATTTGAAAGAAATGACAAATCAAACAAATAAGTAGCGTGTGAATTTTTGAAAAGTTGCAACATACCTTGAAAAACATTCTTGCTTCATGAGCCAGTAAGTAGCTGGGCAATGAACGATTCTTGGACGGCACTATGGAAGGACTATACTCATGATTTTTAAAGAGCTGAGAAATGAGAGGATGAGGTAGTTCAAATAGTAAATGTCACGCAAAATGCTGAGTTTCATGAAAGAGATAGATATTCAGGAACTTACAAAACTGAATGAAGAAGAGTTAGAGGAAAATTAATTAGAGCAATTTGCTAAAGAGCAGCAAATATAAAAACAGAAGACTGAAAGGCATCAGTAATGGAAACATGGACACAAATATGTATGGGAGCAGTAGGAAGTATGGTGAAAGCAGCTGGAAAACATTCTCGTGTTTCCATTCAAACAGTTAGTTTCCAAATTTAATTTATGTGAATTTACAAACTTGCTTAAGAACACATCTGCCAGGTGTAAAGGGGAACTACTGTAGTAACATTTTAATAAGAAGGGTTAAATGATCACAGATGGAAATACTCGGAAGGATTTTCTCTCCTGTTTTGCAAGCAATAATGGTAATCTTTCCACAGGACTTGAAAAATATACATTAAAAAAATACGGCTCAGAATGACCTCTACTGACAGCAAGATGAACTGCCACGTACAGTTCAACGGACAGAATTCAGCAGAGGCTGAGTTAGGGAAAGCTATAGAGCTTTTCCCAGATTAAAAAATGGAATATCACCTACCTTGGCCAAGGCCAGCTGTCAAGATTTAGTTTAGCATGGAAATACAGCTTGGACAGACACACGGTTTAGTCCAAACTTTTCCAGATGAAAGGCTCATACTAGTTCAGAAACGTTTTTACACAACACATACAAAACTTTAATTACGAGGAAAATTTTTCTTTAGAGTAGAATCTTCTTGTCATGAACACTAAAAAAAAAAACCACCTGAGGAAAAGCATACAAAAAGCAGAAGAAGAATGGTAATGGTGAGTTGTTTAGAATAATTTATTGGATGCCTTAAAATGTATTAGAGAAAAACTACTGGATTAGTTCACACCAAATCAAAACAAAAATAAAAACTGCTTGAGAGGAGACAGAAGAAATCACAAAAATCTCTCTGTATACCCATGTAAAATGATAGGTGTTACTAGCTAGCACTGTCAGCAACTGATATAAAGCAATAATGAAGATTTACAAATCAGCAGTCTTAAAAAAAAAAAAAGCAAAAAAAGCTAAAAAGTTAGGAGCAGAAAGCTCTCTCACCCTTTCCTCATATGTGAGATGCTTCAGTCCCTTCATCATCCATGGTCCTTCACTGCACTCTCTCCAGCATGTCCATGTCTTTCTCATACTGAGAGGCCCAGAATTAGACCCAGCACTCAGGTGTAGCCTCACCAGTGCTGAGTAGAGGGGAAAGATCACTTCCCTCAACCTGCCAGCAACATTCCTAATGCAGCCAAGTATATCGTCCACCTTCTTTGCAGCAAGGGCACATTTCTGCCTTGTGTTCAACTTCGTGTCCACCAGTAGCCCTAGGTCCTTTTCTGTAAAGCTGCTTTCCAATTGGTTGTTCTCCAGCACATACTGGCACATGAAGTTACTCCTTCCCAGGAGTAGGACTTTATGCTTCCCCTTGTTGAACTGCAAGAGGTTCCTGTTGGCCCATTTCTCCAGCCTGTTGCGATGGGTGGCAGCATGACACTCTGGTGTACCAGCCACTCCTCTCAGTTTGGTGTTCGTCTTCAAGCCTGCAGCTTAATAATGATGATGTTGAATAGGACTGGGCCCAGTATTGCTCTATGGGGTATACCACTAGTTACTGGCCTCCAACTGGACTTCGTTCCACTGATCACCACTCTGGGCCTGGCTGTTGAGCCAGTTTTCAATCCACCTCACTCTATGTTCATCCAGCCTATACTTCATCAGCTTTGCTACGAGGATCTTATGGAAGACCATGTCAAAGGCCTTACTGAAGTCCAGGTAGACAATATAATACAAATGTCCTAAGACAGTTAACTAAGTCATCATATTTATTAAAGCAACCGGCTAAAGAAAAGCAAAAATGGAGGGCAAGTGTGCTAGGCCATATTAATAGAAGTAACAGAAGTCCAAGCACGATTCAGTTAAATATTATGACACCAAAAACTGATCTCTGATTCACTGATTGTAAATTGCTCTAGAGTACAGTAGGAGACACCCATCTCACATGGTGATAACTGAATTTGTGTGCCTTAAGCTGAAACCGTTTATACATCTTATAGCCTCCAGCTAAAAAGATACATAAATTCAAAAAGGCAGGCAGAAGGGTAGTACATTACCCCAAATCAGTGGACACTAACAGCAGCAATTACTACCAGTTACCAGCGCAGGCACAGGAACCATCCCAGTGCTTGTCTCAGAAGCAGTTTCTTAAGCTTTATTAACAATTATCTCTCTATCACCACAACTAGATACACAAGCTCCTTTGATATTGTAGCCAAGTCTTTCCCGCTGAGGTTTCTTAGAGCAATGCTGTAATATAGCAACAGATCTACACTTCATTTTTTTTTAAAGAACTTGGTAAAAATTCCCCTCCTTAGCACACACACTACAGAAACAGTTCTGGATCTTAAAGATGCTCAGCTGCTTTATCCCCTTAGGTTTTGCTTTATGAACAATTCTTGCACTCCATGATATCCAGCTGAGAATGATTTATTCACTGGTATAGCAAAAGTGATTTTCAGAGCCCCTGCATAAGGCCAGCACAAACAAGTGTGGTCTGGCACAACTTTGCATTTTTTTTCATATTAACAATTTTTCCACTCTTGAGAGGACAGGCAGAAGCAAGCAAACACGCCTCTGGCCATTTCCCAGAGAAGAAATAACATTTACAAGAGTCAAAGTTACTTAATTTTGCTTGTTTTGGAAGAAAAAAAACCCCAACCAATCACTAACAAGAGTTTTAGAAGGTCTTTGGTGGACACTGATGTTCCCAGGGCACAAGCAAGGTAACCAGTAGACTTTCCTACATGGATGTTTGCCTATATTGGCTTCTTCATCTAAGCAACTCTCAAGTATTATGAATTCATCCACATCATAACCACGGGCAAGTAACATCTAATTAATTTTGCAAAAACTGAAGTAAATGACAGGCTAATCATTATCTGGCCAAAGCAGCCTGAGAACTACAGAACCTTCTTTTGGGAGAAACAGGACAGGAGTGGATGATAATATTCCCCTTTCTCTGCTCCTTCCAATGCCTCCCAGAGGGAGCCTGTACAAGAGAGTGATCACAGAGATAAGGGCTAGGAAATTGCAGCAGGGTCTCATAAAGAAATGAGAAAAGAGACCAAAACCAGATGTAAAAGTAATGTTTCAAGAGTCATTAATTTAATTCTTTCAGTCACATTTCTTCTAATACTTTATTCAATTTTGTTTTAAACATGCCTCAACAAATGATCAAACAAAACACCACGTTGTCTAGCAAAGCCTGCAAGCCTTTATCTGGGTTAGCTCCACTCTGATTTAGCAAATTTTTCTTTTTAACTTTCCAATGCTGCTAAATCAGAAACCACAGCACTAAGCAAAGAGAAACAGGATAGAAAGAGGTGGGGATGGGGAGAACAGGAGATTTGCAATTCACTTCTTTTGTGGGAAAAAAAAGAGTTCCCTCTCTCTGCTACATCTACCACAGTCAAATAGGCATTAAATTTTGAATATACACAAGAGTCTCAAGGCCAAAGGTCTGAGTTCATCCATCTTAATTTAGGGTGGGAAGCTACAAATATAGTAAATATTTCAAAGCTCCGTAAGTGCTTCAATTCTATTAATTTGTCTAATAAATGGTAGGACCTCTACCTGCAAACCTATATAATTTCTAATATGCAAATTCTAGTTATGATAAATCAAATCACTCAATATAAATCAAATAAAAGAATAAAATTTTTAAATCTATAAATAAGCCTATAAGGAAATTGGCACTTTTTCTCTGAGTTCTTCAGTCCAGCTGACTTGAATATCAAAGAAGCTCTTCTTCAAAACAGAAGTGCTAAAACTACCACAAATCTGTACCCCAATCAAACAAGAAAACTGTACAAAGTTAATTTCTAAATTTAACTATGTGAGTATTCCTCAGGAAAGCTATTGGGAAACAGCAGAATGAACAAGAAACGAAGAAGAAAGTGCTCAAAGCAAGCTATGCACATGGAAGGTCAAAAAGACCAAACACAAAGTGAAAACTCCCCCCAAAATTTAACCTACTATGCATTGCAAAGTGTAACTCAGAAACAAACTCTTTGCCTTTGCTTTTCAAAAGGGGGAGGGGAGAGAGAGAATGCTAAAGGGAATGAGTAATTGGAAATGAAGGAAATGAGGAAATGGCATTACCTTGCTGGAGGTACAGAAAAATTCAAGAATCCTGTTATGCCCAATAAGATTCTGCATAATTTTGATCCCCGAATTTGGAAGGGATGGGCCACTAAATCACAAATCCAAGTACAAAAAAATAAATTTTAAGAAATCTTTCCAGTGTAGTGTTACAACATAAGTTACTTAAAGCTGCTTGCTCACCCCTAGTTCTGTTCCAAATACCATGGTTTTCCCCTTACAGTTCTGTAATTTTATCATAGTACCTCTTAAATGGCACAATAATCACTTGACCCTCTCGCCTGTTTAAGTTGTATGGCCCCATTCCCCAACTCTGGAGAACTCTCCTCTTCCCCCGAATAGTTTCCTGCCTTTCCTCCACGCAACCCAGTAAGTTCCTTCCTTCCCTTCACCATATCGTTATCACCCTTCGGGTCTTGCTGCACCGTGCTACTCAATACCAGTCCTATCAGTTCCAACAAAGAAAGCGGCACTAGGCTGAAAGCCAAGCCGCCAAGCTGCTATTATGGGTTTTTACCGTATTCCTTTGTGATTATGTCATGATCTCGTTGGTGGACTTGGCAGTGCTAGGTTAATGGTTGGACTTGATGACCTTAAAGGTCTCTTCCAACCTAAACTATTCTATGATTCTATGATTCTTATCCAACATTTTTATCTGAAGCACTCATTGCAATATTTAATTACTGCAGAACATTGATCTCATTTTACTCCTTTATTTCATCTTGCATACAAAGTTCAGTGAAAGTGAAGAAAAAGAAAGTACAGAAATTGAGATAAGAGAGAAGGCCCCATCCCCCACCTTCCCTCCTCTAACTGTAATACACCCAAGGCTTCGTTTGCCAGTTAAACAATTAGTGTTCCTTTTGACTGTTACTGTTTCGAGGAATGATGCTAAACAAGGCCATCTGACCTTGTTTATATAAATAAAACAACTGTGATGCAGAAAACTGGCTGATGGAGCAGTACCAAAGTAGGAACAGCGTTGCTAAAATTCCATACTAGCACCTATATATCTCCTTTGTTCATTTAAATTTATAGTATCCCTTTTTAATCTCCATCACATGCTGAATTTTCTGTGCTAGAAAAAAATTAAGTAGAGCTTCTATTCAAAATGCAATGCATCTCTCAGAAGTTTTCCTGAGTGACAACTTAGCAGCCTGCTGACACAACCAGAAATGTCACAGTTTTCAGACACGAATGTCTCCAAACTGAAGAAGTAGAAAAGCCTAGAATTCTAATAGTATTTGAGGATTTCTATTCTATGCCTGATGCATTCTGCCCCTCACATTATAGTCCAAGTCATACTTGTGTTCCCACGGAATCCAGTCCGTCAATGAAACTGAAAATGCAGCCTGGCACTCTGGATTTCACTTCACCCCGTTAACCGTGCTTGAACCCAAAAGCCTTTGCACTCTCCAGATACTGCACCACCAGATGCCTCGAGCAGACAACAAGAGCCATGCGTTGTCAACAGAAGACAATTAATTAGGTGAAATACATTCGCAGAATCCTAGGGGGAAAGCCGTACTCCAGCCAAGAGAGGGAAGCAAAAAGGTGCCAAGGTCCCCACTCTAAGAAAAACTCCCTTCGAGTCCCAAATCCAGCAGTCAGTTTAAGAGTGAGCATTTTAGCAAAACGTACTATCCAAGCCTCCGAGAACACGGCTTCCCTGCACCGCTTCAGAGGTGTATGTTCATATGTGACCAGTCTTTGCGGTACGGAAATGCAAAAGCAAAACAACCCAAGGAAATACCCATCTCATCGTGCATCAGGGAAGAAACGTTCTGAAAGACTTTCAGCAGTTTAAGTAACTTAAATAAATCAGGTAAGCATTCATAGGTTTAATTTACCTGGTACACCACCT
Source organism: Gorsachius magnificus (assembly GCA_034008185.1). Taxonomy (NCBI): domain Eukaryota; kingdom Metazoa; phylum Chordata; class Aves; order Pelecaniformes; family Ardeidae; genus Gorsachius; species Gorsachius magnificus. The sequence continues at coordinate 586,099 of CM067082.1, forward strand.
GAGCAAGGGAGACAAGGCCTAAAAAGAAGTAAAATGCCCCTTGCCACTGTAAGTGGGATCCTGAGCGCAGAGCCAGAAAGACAGACCAGGGGACAAGAGGTCCCAGTACAAACTGCTGAGTCAGGCGAAAATGGATCGCATACATATTTAATCATATTCATATATAATCGACATTTTTTAAGAAGCTGCAGCATATTTGCATTCTTAGCATTGTCTGACCATATTAACTGAACATAATTTTATTTTCTCTGAGCAGTCTTCAGCTCAGATGAGGTCACCTGCTCTGCTACCCTGACAGTGCAGTGTTCCTACACTCCCCTCCCAAAGGAATGCAGCCCACTACTACCTGGAAAGAGAGCCTGCAGCTTCACACCAGGCACACAGCTAATCATCTCCAGTAGTTTGGGGTTTGCTTCCTTTTATTCATAGGACTTTAAGAATGAAATAGAGACATTTGGAGTTCTTTAGCCTTCTTGGGAATGGAAGAATAGTTAAAGGGCCTATAACTTTGGAAGCTTGTGCTCGTTTCTGCTCCATTACAGATTTACTAGGCAAAACTTCAGACAAATCACTTCTCATTAGCAAGTTTTCTGACACACAGAAAAATTCCCTTTTTTTAGAGACATGCTCTGGAAGAATTCTATTCCATTTCAGAGTACTCAGCTATGCTGCTAGTGCTGCCCTACCAAATTCACTGACAACCCTTTTGACTGGGGAATCATTGACAAGGCCTGTTTGCCTTCACAGGAAGCTGAAAAGTCTGGCTTGGATGTTTTACTAATGCACAAATTCATGTTTTCAAGTACTTCCTCTGCAATTACCTCACTGAAAGTACCAAAGGATTCAGTATTTCCATGACACTTAGTCCATCTTAATTCTCTTTTCTCTATTAAGGACAAATCACTAATTATTTTTAGCTTCTGCTGGTACTTATCAGCACCAATACTAGTCACATGCATTCCAATGATTTCTAAAACTGTTCTTCCAAACATTTGCCATTGCCCCTGATGATAACCAGCACTGTCATTCAGAACACAAATCGCCAAAACAGCTACAAAATTGCACCGCTTGCACATACATATTCTCTCTTTAGGGAAAAAAGAAGAAACAACTGGTGTGCGGTGCCAAAAGCTAAACGAGGGCCTACTGACCTTCCCTGCCGCAGCACCGCTCCTGAAGCAAGGAAATCCCACTCTCCACCTCACTCCCAAAGCAGCCCTAGACGTAGAAGCAAGTAATTGAAAAACCTTCCCTACCAACACATCTTGCAGCTATCCTACCTCAGCACCACCTATTTTAGTGATTTTTCAGCTGGGTTGGGTTTTTTTCCCAGGTTTTTTTTTTTTTCATTACTAAAGCTAGTTTTCAGCTTTAAGAATAGCAGCTTTTCTTGATGCTTTCCTGACATTCATTTTCCTGAAAGCAAGTACAGGTCAGCAGCTTTGTTACTGGCTGTAAAATGACAACATACTCTTTTCTTTGTAAGCCACGTGTAACATCTGCCTTAAAGACCTCCAATGGCACAGCGCTGCAAATATGCGCAGTCACAGCGAGGACAGCATCTGTATTCAGGTCAGCAGCTCAGTAAGGCCTGAAATGAGCAATTCAAGCAAAACTATGCTGCCCAGAGCTAAGACTGAGAACAAAAATTAGAGACCAATTTAACAGAACATCACAAAAAGGAAAAAAGCATAGGTAAACTGTCACAACTTTAATTCAGAGCTTAAAATCAGGTACTAATCTGTAGAAGGGCACACACTGAGGTATTTTACTTCAGAGCGCAGGAGCAGGCAATTCCAAAGTGTCAAAGTCAAGTAAGCGGGGCAGAAGGCTGGCTTGGCTGAGCAGGGTTCTAGAACTCAGGCAGAAAAGGACAGTGCATGGGCATTGGAAGCAAGGCGACACGCGAGGACTGCGGAGATGCTGTTCACCACTGCAGGGAGAAGATTCATGCAGCCAAAGTTCAACTAGAGTTCAAGCTGGCAAGGCACGGCTTAGGAGAAGCAGCTGAGGTCACTTGCTCAGCTTGGAGAAGGCTGAGGGGGGACCTCATCGCAGTCTACCATCACCTCAAGGGGGGCAGCGGAGGGGGCCAGTGGAAGGGGAGGTGCTGATCTCACTCTGGTGACCAGCAATATACACAAGAAAATGGAATCAAGCTGCGTCAGGGGACATTCAGATTGGAAAATAGGTAAAGGCTCTCCACTGAGAGGATGGCCAGTCGCTGGAACAGGCTCCCCAGGGAAGCGGTCACAGCACCAAGCCTGCCAGATTTCAAAGAACGTCTGGATGATGCTCTTAGTCACATGCTTTAGTTTTAGGTAGTCCTGCGAGGATCAGGGAGTTGGACTTGATCCGTATTGGGTCCCTTCCAACTTGAGATATTCCATGATTCCATGAATTGCCTGCCCTCCTGGCACAGTGAGCACCATACTGCTGACTCAGCTTTTCCAAAAGATCATATAATCACTTTGGTTGGAAAAGACCTTTGAGATCATTGAGTCCAACCGTTAACCTAACCCTGCCATCCCACCAGTAAACCCTGTCCCTCAGCACCCCTATCTGGTAACAGACGACAGGATGAGGGGGAATGGCTTGAGGCTGCACCGGGGCAGATTTAGACTAGACATAAGGAAAAACTTCTTCACCAAGAGGGTTGTCAGGCTCTGGAATGGGCTGCCCAGGGAGGTGGTGGAGTCCTCATCCCTGGAGGTATTTAAAAGACGGACAGATGAGGTGCTCAGGGACATGGTTTAGTGGTGGGATGGCAGTGCTAGGTTAACGGTTGGACTCGATGATCTTAAAGGTCTTTTCCAACCGAGGTGATTCTGTGATTCTATTCTATCCTTCTTTTAAATCCCCCCAGGGATGGGGACTCCACCACCTCCCTGGGCAGCCCCTTCCAGAGCCTGACAGCCCTTTCCGTGAAGAAGTTTTTCCCGATGTCCAACCTCACCCTGCCCTGGTGCAAAAGATCCCAAAGTGCCTGACTGCAGAAGGGCACGAAGCCATCCACGTGCCGAAATCACAAAGTCTTCGACTGGAAGCGTACGCTGCCTGCACACAGCACCCGACTCCTCACCACTACTGCCGAACTGCGGGGGACACCGGGCGGCTCTGTGTCGCCGGCAGGGGGTCCGCCGCGACAGCCACCCGCCCAGCTGGGCACCACCGCTCCGTCGCGGGTCATCGGCTCCATGCCACACCGGGAGTGGGCGGGGGGGCCGGGGGCCCCCGCCGCGCAGGGCAGCGCTTGCCGCCAGCGCACGAAGGGTGCAAAGCGGCAGTTTGGGCCGCCCAGCTCGGCCGCCCGAGCACCGGTGGCGGCAGCGCGTCAGGCCACTTCGGTAAGGCTAAATGCAAGTCGCGCCTCTGCGAAGGAGGGAGGCACATCTGCGGTAAGGGACAGCGGGCCGTCAAGCCCACTGGAAGGCCCGTGGGGAGCGTCACGGGGGAAGGAGCCTGAGTTAGTAAGATCAGGGGGTGGAGAAGCGAGCGTTCATGTGCGCCCAGAGCCCCAGTACAGGCCTGCAGCAGGCCCGGGGAGCTATGCCGCTGGAAGCTAAAGTTAAGACAATTCCAGCCAGCTAAAAGGTGCAGTTCGTCAACTGCAGAAACTCTTTACCTGCAGTTTCGCTGAATTCTCAATTACTTAATTACTTCAAACCAACATTCTTCTAACAGGACAAGGGGTAATGGTTTTAAACTGAAGCAGGGTAGGTTTAGACTGGATCTAAGGAGGAAATTCTTTACAACGAGGGTGGTGAAACCCTGGCAGGGGTTGCCCAGAGAGGTGGTGGAGGCCCCATCCCTGGGAACATTCCAGGCCAGGTTGGCCGGGGCTGTGAGCAACCTGATGTGGTTCAAGGTGTCCCTGCTCCTGCAGGGGGGTTGGGCTGGGTGACCTCTAGGGGTCCCTTCCAACCCAAAACATTCTATGATTCTATGATAAAATTCCTATCTACTGCTAAGCGATGCGGTGTGTCTCATCGTTTCAGGAAGGACAGAGAAGACAGTACATCTTCTGGCTTTAAAATCTGTTTACTTTCTCTACGTGCTACAATATTGGTTTGTATAAATCAAGCCTAGATTAGAAATTAAAATGCGACTTCTGTAACTGAAGAGACTGCCAAATGGAGCGATGAGCTCTGGGCACCGGAGATCTGTTCCTCCTGCCTTTTTCCCGTGAGGGGACTTTTAACTGGCCATCAAGCAGAGGACTGTCTTCTTTTACTCGGATCATACTGGATGTTCAGCCACACTGAACTGGAATGCCACTCTGTCTGCACTGGCGATTTACCAGTCTACTCACAGGTTAAGGTCCAGTTACCTGTTCACAGGAACATTCGTTCCTTAGGTCCCCTCCTGCAGTTTCCCCGGAAGGTAGGGATGGCAGTAGTAGCTGAACACTCTGGTAAGAAAAAAAAAACAAAAAACCACCACACCAAAACCCCCATGCTGGTACCCAAAAAGTGCTGCTGTACAAAAGATACTGACAATAATGATTCTTCCTCTAGCCCATTAATTTAAGGCAGTTTGCATTAAAAAAACCCAAACAACTTATAATAGTGAAACTATGCAAGACTACAGTCATGTTTCCACTCCCATGATTCCATTCAGATGTCAGTCCTCCTCGTTGCAATAATGTGGAATTACTCCATAGTCACACTCGGGAGGGGGGGGAAGTTCATTGACTGGAGACCTATAAATTCTTCAGTGATAACACAGAGCATGCGTTCACTGCATAAAAAGTAAGTTCAATGCTGAGTGCCAGTTAGTACCTGAGCTGCTTGATACGGAGTTGGAATAAAAACAGGAAGATCTTGTTAAACAACTTCAGACTAGATGGATAGAAGGGAGAAAGCAAAGCTGTGCTTAACCCAGATAATCTAATATATACAAATAAAGTGCCTGGAACAGATCAAAACCAGGAGTGGCAGACATGATTTGTCACAGATGTTAAGGCAAAAGGAGCATTCACCATCTTCTCTTCCATTATAACAGTCATAGAATCATAGGATCATTTAGGTTGGAAAAGACCTTTAAGATCATAGAGTCCAACCGTTAACCTAGCACTGCCAAGTCCACCACTAAACCATGTCCCTAAGCACCACATCTACACATCTTTTAAATGCCTCCAGGGATGGTGACTCAACCACTTCCCTGGGCAGCCCATTCCAGTGCTTGACAGCCCTTCGGGGAAGGAATTGTTCCCAATGGCCAACCTCACCCTGCCCTGGCACAACTTGAGGCCATTTCTCCTTGTCCTATCACTTGCTGCTAGGGAAAAGTGACCAACACCCACCTCACTACACCCTCCTTGCAGGCACTTGTAGGCAGCGATGAGGGCTCCCCTCAGCCTCCTCTGCTCCAGGCTGAACCCCCCCAGCTCCCCCAGCCGCTCCCCAGCAGCCTGGGGCTCCAGACCCCTCCCCAGCTCGCTGCCCCCCCCTCCCCCAGCACTCGAGGGGCGGCCCCCCCAGTGCCCAGCACAGGGGCACGGGCCCTGCCCTGCTCCTGCTGGCCACACCACTCCTCATACAAGCCAGGATGCCGCTGGCCCTCTTGGCCACCTGGGCACCCTGCTGGCTCATATCCAGCCCCCTCTCGACCAACCCCCCCGGGGCCTTTTCCGCCGGGCAGCTTTCCAGCCCCTCTGCCCCACGCCTGGAGCGCTGCCTGGGGTTGTGGTGACCCCAGGACAGGACCCGGCCCTTGGCCTTGTTTGTCCAGGAGATCTGCAGTGCTAAAGTGACTCAAAGAACAAGCTGAGTTACTACTCTCTAGGTCCCAGGTCACCTTGGTGTGTCTCTGTTTATGGTGTCTTTGGTGTAATTACAGATAATGTATCTGTTCCTTGTGTACTCTTGGTGATCATACGGGGCCAACTGCTCTTTAATGGACGTAGAGCAGGGCCAAGCATGATAATACAGTCTCACCAGCCAGGGTAGGGGTGTCACCAGCCAGGGCTCAGTCCCACAATGCCCAGGCAATGTGAGCAGGGCAGGCCCAGTGATGATGGCAGGCAGGGTCATCTGAGAGTCCCTACCGCCAGCCAAGCTTGTGGTGACAAGGCAGGTGTCCTGGTTTCGGCTGGGATAGAGTGAATTTTCTCCCTATTAGCTTGCATAGTGCTGTGGTTTGGATTCAGTACTAGAACAATGTTGATAAGTCACTGATGGTTTAGTTATTGCTGAGCAGTGCTTACACCAGTCAAGGACTTCTCAGCTTCCCCTGCTCTGCCAGGGGCACAAGAAGCTGGGAGGGGGTACAGCCAGAACAGCTGACCCCAACTGGCCAAAGGGCTATTCCATACCATATGACATCATGCTCATGCTTTGAGCGAGGGGGGAGTGAGCAAGAGGCTGTGTGGTGTTCAGCTGCCTGCCCAGTTAAACCACAACAGAAGGTCTGAGGTCAAACTGGGAAAGTCAGTCAGCTGGTCAGGGTCAGGTCCAGCGATGGTGACCAGGGTCAGACACAGCTTATATCCGAGTAGGTCCATAATGACAAGGCAGGTGTGAGATAAGCTGGGTAGTCAGCCATAGGTTGGGGCCCAGATCTGTGGGGGCCATGCTCAGGCACAGGCATGTCTGCTGCTGGGCTGGACACCAGTACTCCTATGATGTAGCTCAAGCAGGACAGAAGGCCCAGGTTGGAGCTGAAATGGGCAGAAGGGCCATGGTAGAAGGCACGGGTAAAGGCCGTCGGAGAGGCTGGTGAGGGCCATTAAGGCCTACCCATACACTCAAGGCCCCGATACTTAACACTGGATGTTCATGTTTAGTCCCCTCTCTTCCTGTGCTTCTCCTCTGGATATTGTATGAAAATGCCCTTCCCATCTGAGAATTATTCCATTGTCACGGCTCTCCATTTATAAAATGATGCGATTTGTGAGGTTCAGATTCTAACTCAGGTATGGATATGGTTAAATAGGTTTAGGGAAATGAAAAAGATACAAAGGCAGGCAGTCGAGCATGATGCAACATGTAGAGCGGGATAGCACACCACCTAGAAATACAACCTAGCAAATGCACTGTGTTCAGGGCAGAATACAAGTCCCTTCTGCAGGTCACTTTTTGTCAGTGTTTCAGAAAACAAAGACAGATCTTCTCAGCTAGTGCAAAATAAGAAAACAGTAGGACCCATTCCATCCTGCCCTCTAAAACAATGACAAGCTCCGACCTTTCTTTCCAGTTTCTCTTCTAGGAAAACTGTTAATTCCCCACAGCTAGAAACATCCTACTAGCCAGCATATTGCTGCAGAAGGCCAGTGACAACTGTCTTGTCTGAAGAACGAGCACTAACCTCTTAGCTGGTCTAAGCAATGGCACAGATAATACCTTCAAACAAGAACAAAGACAATTCAACTACAAAGAAAAAGAGATGTTAAATGATCGGGTAAGTTAGTGACAACAGTGCTATGAATAAAACTAATGCCCTTCAAGTTTCTACTTCCCTCCTAACTTGCTGACAACAGTTTTCAGTCAGGACATGCAGTGGACAAACGAGAGAGAGAACTGCTAGGTCCCTGAAGCCTGAGAGGCATACTGCGGGAGGGAGGACACGATAAAAGACAAGCTCCTGTCAGGCCAGATTTCCATGATTCAATCCAGCCTGAATAAATCACTGATGAGAACGGTTCTGACCAACTGGCTTCCTGGCCACAAGAGTTCACCTTGCTCAGTCAGAGGCAGTAGTCCTTCCAAGCACAGGCTGTCATTTTCTTCCAGTCCATCGTGACTCCCAAAGGAGAAGGATGAGCACTAATACCCTGGAGGCACGTGGGCAATGTCTTGCTCATGTATTTTGGCCAGGTTCATCTATGCATTACGCCAACAAAAATCTAGAATTGGATTGAGGACAAGACAGCCTTGACCGTGCACTCCCATGTTACGTTTCTTTCCTTTCCTGCCAGTTGTGCCAATGCACTAGTTTGCAGAACCATTATGTGAACTGGTTCAGGAAATAATTCAAAATTTTAAAAAGTTTAAAACCAAAATTTTAATTAACATCGTTTAAGGTGAAGTGACAGATGTATAGGTCCAGGTGTTAAGCAACAAAAAAAATTCCCGTGAAATACAAGATGCAATCCAGTACACAACAATACAGAGCATCTTTATTACTGTGGATCACCCAAGGAAAGCCAGTAACATTCTTCATGGAATAATCATACTTCAAGCAGCTTCCTCAAATTCTGTCTCTCAACCAGTTATTCTGGTCTGGGTTTCCTGCATCGATTTAAGCTTATGCATAATGTGGGCATCTCAGCTATTCAAGTTCTTTGTTTTCAGTATTCCCCCCCACCTGCGGTAAGCCTGTTTGCCACAGTGATAACCAGAAATGGAAGTTCTGTGGCTTCATGGACTCCTTAACTGTACGGCTCATTTGCATAAGGTAGCGGAGTGTTTTTATATGCATTCATTTTACAACAGAAGTAACTTAATATAACTTCACCAAAATGACTTAATGCCACAGCATCAGTTTTGTTCATGCATCTGCCACTGCTGCTGCTATTTAACTCATGGAGGGGAACGTGTGTGCAATTTACTATGCATGCTTATTCCTCAGCAGATCAGAAGCCTGAATGTCCCTAAGCAAAGAGAAAAAAAGGAGTCACTTTTTGCCAAATAGTGAGCACAAAGCTTTTAAGATCCAAATGTCATTTGGGGCACTTCAAAACACAGATTTGTACAATACCCTCCTAAATGCTGCTGGGATCTCGAATAGTATTTCTGTTCAGGCCATTGCCAAAAATGGGAGTTCACAGAAATGCTCCAGCATGCACCTGAACAACTCTGTGTGCTGTGTTGCTTCCTTAAAAAGAGCAAAGCAGCAAAGCTCTCCCAGCTGTTGCACAGTGGGTTTTACCCCTTCTGAAATTTATCACAGAGGTGCTACCAACATCGCTGATGGGCTCAGCTTTGGCCAGCGATGGGTCCATCTCGGAGCCGCCTGGAACTGGCTCCCTCCGACATGGGGCCAGCATCTGGTGTCTTCCCATAGAGGCCAACTCTGCAGCCCCCCAGCTACCACCACCTTGCCACATAAACCCAGTCTGCTGTTACTGATCACACACACGTTTGTGCTATGTGTTGAGTTCAGCCCAGGGTATCATCAAGTTGCAATACGGATCTAGACAAAATTCACTAGCACAGAGTAGCAAGCTGTCTTGGACGGGTGTGCGCAGAAGGCAGCGGCCTGCCCACCTTTTCAAGGTGTTCACTGTTAATGTCATTTGCTGCTCACTCTTAGAGTGCTGAGGTCTAGCAGCTGTAGCAACTGCTACAATCTGAAACTAGGTTCACACACTTCACACTCTTTGTTTTATCCCCGTGTTGCATCGTGTCATTAACCCAGCTTATAAGCATTCTGGGGCAGCAAATATCTCTTTACTACTGGCTCTTTGTTTGAAGGCAGTTAGCATAAAAGAGCCCTGGTGAAGACATGAGTTACAAATAGTAATTATCTAGATGCATTACTAAACTTAACCATATAAAATTATAATTAAAAAAAAAAAAAAATATTGGAAATAATACAGAAAAATAAACACAACCAACCTTCAGAATAAAAAAGCAGCAAAACCTTATTACTAATTACTGATTAGAAAGATGCAGGTAATACCATCATGTTATAGTGTGAAGATTAAGGCCTTTTTTGACCATCAGGAATACCCTTCTTGAAATCAGCCATGCTAGATAATTTTCACTCAAGAGTGCAGCAGAAACTGGCTCAGGAGCTGTCAAACCTACTCTATAAATAAAGTTTATAGACCTTGGAATAACACTATAATTTTGGTGATGTATTTGTGTATACAGCAATAGCAAACCTGAAAGTAAAAGTGTCGGTTTGATAATCAGATTTTTAAGTTAGTTTTGAAAAGCTGGAACAAAAAAGGTCCACAAATACAGCTTAAAGGACAGGGGGAAACAGAAAACAAGTTATTTTTAAATGCTCACTTTATTTAATGAAGAGAAGATTGAAAGGCGATATATTTATTTTCATTGTAGTACTGAGAACCCACCTGGAGTACTGTGCCCAGTTCTGGGCTCCCCGGTTCAAGAAAGATGAGGAACTCCTAGAAAGAGTTCAAAGGAGAGCAACAAGGATGATGGGGGGACTGGAGCATCTCCCCTACGAGGAAAGGCTGAGAGAGTTGGGCTTGTTTAGCCTGAAGAGAAGACTGAGAGGGGATCTCATCAACACCTACAAATATCTTAAGGGTGGATGTCATGAGGACGGAGCCAGACTCTTCGCAGCGGTGCCCAGTGCCAGGACAAGGGGCCATGGGCACAAACTGAAACATAAGAGGTTTCAGTTGAATATGAGGAAGAACTTCTTTACTTTGAGGGTGACAGAGCACTGGAACAGGCTGCCCAGGGGGGCTGTGGAGTCTGCTTCTCCAGAGATACTGAAAGCCCGCCTGGATGAAGTCCTGTGCAACCTGCTCTGGGTGAGTCTGCTTGAGCAGGAGGGTTGGACTAGATGACCTCCGGAGGTCCCTTCCAACCCTTGCCATTCTGGGATTCTGTGAAATGCTTTAGTCAAATCTAGGTTATCAGACTCAATGTAAAATTAACTAGATTAAATTCTATGTATGGCATGACATAGAAGGCTGAAACAGAAGAGTGCTGGAGTTTGTTTTGACCACAAGCTCTATGAAGGTGAATGACACGACTCTGGGATCTTCCTCAGGTAACAAATATCCAATAATTCGAATAGGACCTTGCTTATTGATAGAATCTAGAGCCAAATTTCACATGGATTTTAAGTTCCTTTACAGATCATTTTAGACTCTATTACACATCACTATTATTCAAGGAATAAAAGATTTGTAAAGCCACACACTGAAACCTTGTAGAAAATTTTTATGAAACAGTCTAGATTTGACTTTTGGGGGGACTTCAACAATTCATATTTCAATATCATACAGGGAAAAGCCCCGAACTCATACTGAAACTTGCTTTCCTTACAGTCATGTTTGGTTCAACTCATTCTGAATCTCATCTTCAGACTAGGAGTGCTATTTATCCGATCTAAATTTAGGTGTCTACATGTAAGAGAGATGGTTTGGCTCCCTCTGTACCCAGTGCGGTTTAGCCGCAGTTCTTCTTTCTGGTTTTGAAGGCCTGAATTGCATCCATGGACATATTGACAAGCCCTCCAAAGACTATGAAATGACCACAGGATGGCTTGCCCTGATGTGGACACCTATCTAGCAGTCACCAATATTCAGTCTGATAAATTCTGCCTTAAACATCCGTATCATAACCAAGACATTACCGGCAATCTCGTAACTTTTTTGGGCCCCTAAAAAGATCCTTTGCAGTTTCCTGACAACAGAAAAGATACATTATCTCAAAGATTTAAATAATCAAATAAAAGTCTACATTCTATTAGAGAGCAAAAATGCTCTGTCCATAGGAAGAGAAGCAAAGGAAGTGATGAATCATTACCATGATAGATCTGCCTCAACCATGAAAGTGTTAGCCTTCAGGTAGTTTCTTCCATCCCTACTGTCTATGCATCCCCATTTTCTAGCATCCTGCAGCAAATCAGTATAAAGGAGGAGAAATTGAAGACACAGTGTCTGAATAAAACAAAATAAATCTATGTATAAGCTGTATTGCAGGCCTGAAGTCTGCTTTCAAGTATTCTAAAGCCAGATTCAGACCCAAGTATCCCAAACACAAGTGTGGAGTTATCTGTTCAGTCATCCAGGAGACCTAAGAACCACAAAAAATAGTCAAGACCAAGCTTTAAGCACAAAAGTCTGCCTTGTAAGAATGACCAAAAAAAAAAAAAAGATCATAACTGGAACATGACTTTCAAAGATATTTTCTGCATAGGAAGCACAGAAATGAAGGTAAAGATCATAGGGCACCAACTGTATGTGCAAGCACATAATGTAATGAAAACAAATAATACATAAAGCAATCTGTTCATGTGTGTGTACATCTGAAAAAAAAAAATGGCTGGGTCTAAGCAGTCACACAAGTGATAACCAGCAACTTCCTCACAGAATAATCCCAGAAGAGATATACTTTAAAATTTTGGTTTGCTAAGTAAGGGAGATATTATTGTAAATCTGAACATAAATGCCCCCCCCCCCATTTGAATGTTGATTCAGTTTGAATTAAATGGAAGGACGAATAAAAACAGGCCTGTATCTAAACTGCTCACTTACAAAAGGGAGAAATTCTGACAAATTAACAGACAAGTATAACCAGCCCAAGTAACTACAAGGCCAATAGGATGCTGGGCTGCATCACCAAGGGCATCACCAGCAGGCATAAAGGAGCCCTCATCCCACTCTGCCCACCGCTGGCCAGGCCACACCTGGAATCCTGTCTGCAATTCTGGTCCCCGCTGTACAAAAAAGCTGTGGGCAGGCTGGAGGGGCCCAGAGCAGGGCCACCAAGGTGACCCAAGGGCTGGGAAGCCTCTCTCAGCCTTATGGGGGTGGGCTGGGAGAGCTGGGTTTGTTCAGCCCGGAGCAAAGGAGGCTCCGAGGGGATCTCATCCCCACGTCCCGGTGCCTAAGGGGTGGCTAGAAAAGACATGGAGACTCCCTTGTCACAAGGAGTCATGTGGAAAAGACGAGGGGTAATGGGTACGAGTTGATCCTGAGAAGATTCCGATTGAACATGAGAGGGAAGTTTTTCACTATGAGAACAGTCACCCATTGGAATGATCTCCCCAGGGGAGTGGTTGACTCCGCCACAGTGGACTCTTTCAGATGCAGCTGGACAGGGTGCTGGGCCATCTCATGATCCTTGAGATCCCTTCCAACCTGGTATTCTATGATTCTAGTCAGACTTAAGAGTTGAATATGAAAGGACCTTGGCATTTCTTTAAGACAAAAGTGCTAAAACTGCTTTTTTACCACTGCCAGCAGAGAACTGGGTAACTCAGGAAGAGTATCCTAGGCTGTGCTCCTGTCTGTAAGTCTGACATAAATCCTTCTTCACTTGTTAAAGATGCTGCTGTAGTGCCAGCTATGACTGAACTGCTGATAACTTCAGTCAGGGAAGAAATCGCCTGCATCTCTGTAACAGACCTTTCACTTACAATGTCAGTTTTCTTTGTACTTAGGTAAAATGGTCAGATGACACAGATTCAAAACAAGCACCATGCAAGTGACACACACACACACACACACACACACACAGCCCTACTTGTCTTTTGCCACAACCTGCCTACATTATCAAGACAGCACAGAGGGTTCGGATGAGCTCATGGATGAAAACCAGTTAGTCAAAGCAGAACCTGAGCAAGAAACTGGTTATAAAGCTAGGTAAATCAAAGTATTTTGGAAAACGTTCTATCACATGTACACTTCTTTGAGTGAAGGTACATACAATTGGAGCAGACAGTGTGTAGTTTAGACATATTAGCAGACTCCCAGACATAAGCGGCTTTAAAGAAAACTCCCATTAAATGTTAGAAAAAAAAAATCATTGTGCGAGTGTCAAACACAGAAACAGGAGCCCACAGGGGCTGTGGGATCTCTGTCCTTGGATATACTCAAACAAGCAAGGCACTGAGTAACTTGATCTAATGACTTCTGCATGGAGCAGGGGTGTTGGATCAGATGACTCCCAAGAGATCCTTCCAAGCAAAATTATTGTGACTTTATTCTATTACTTCTTTCTTAAACTATACTCTCAGATAACAGCAACAATGAATAACACCTTCTCCTACAGGATCCAATCCTATCCCACTGGACGATGACTTGGATTAACCAATCAGGCCTTAAGTTTACAGAATACTACAGAGTATTCCCTCTTGCTAACCACAAGAACATCAAACTACAGACTCTTTGCACAGGCATCTCTTTGGATAAACGCCCAAATTCTAAGTTGTGTGCACACAGAATACACAAAGATTATCTGTTGTTCTAAATTGTGATAGAGACTGCCATAATTATCCCAATGGCACAACAAAACTTTGCCTATCAGAGTGCAAATTTGCTTATGCTTACTTGTATTTCAAAACATACTTCTTTGATCTTGCCTTTTCTAACACAGACAGCAACCTGCACATTAAAACTCAGAACAGAACATAAAAGCCCTATCAAAGAAAAATATTCCAGGACATACACAATTATACCCAAGAGGAGAGGAAGAGGAAAGAACAAGGCAGAGAAGATACCTTAGTCACACTATAATGTGCTCCTGGAAAGCAGGTACTTGAGGCCGAAATCACTGAAAAATTAAGAAATTACATAATTAAGATTGTCTTATGCGTATAGATGGCCATCCAACCTGCATTCCTTATATTCCCAACTTCTAGAGACCCTAAAAGGTGTGATTCTTGAAACCTTGAACTAACTGCTTACAGTGAGTGGAGCACTTTAAATGTAATATTCCTGCTCCAGTTCCTTTCCTCCAAAATAGGGATAATCACACCATCACGGCCCAATTGAGTACTGAGAAGTTAATGGATGTTTGTGAAGCATTCCAGTAAGATACTGATGAACAGCACGGCAACACCTACATGGAAGTTAATAACTCCATTCAGTGTGGTGTTTAAGTGGCATGTGGTGAATAATGCCCAGGGCAACACAGTGAAGGACGATTAAAAGCAATATTGACTGGTTACCTCCTCAGCTGGTACTCTCCATCCCTCACACGGAGTGGAGTTCCACAAATATGTAATTGACGTCTGTATCATCATGCTTATTTCCAAATTCTGAGGACACCCGCCCCTCTCATCTCGGCACCTTAACATCAATTCCTTCTATAATGCATACACTAAATTATCACACGAGTGCACGGCCTTATGGAAGGAAGCACAGCCCAGGCGTGCGCAGCACTGGATGCGTGGCCACGCACCAACCGCGCTCCGCGCGCACCCACCGCACGTTAACGCCCCGCGCGCGTGCGGCCCTGCTGCGGCCCCTATCCCTCAGCCACCGGGCTCCTTCCCCCACGCCCGCCCCCGCGGGCCCCCGCGGAGGCGACGGGGCCGCGGCCCCCCCCCCTCGCCCGCCGCGGTGCCCGGGCCCGCCAGAACCGGGCGGCCAGGCCTGAGTCACTGCCGCCTTCCGCGGAGCAGCCTCCCCCGCGCCCTCCCAGCCGCCCGGGCACCGCCCGGCACACAGCAGCCGCGGCAGTTGCCAGGCTGAATAAGATAGAACATGAAAGGTGAAATAACAGGAGCTGCCACGCCCGGGGCTGCGGGGAATCTCGCTTAACCCTTCTTCGCCTGCGCCCGCAGCCGCCCCGGCTCCGGAAGCTGCGCTGCCAGCCGGGCTGCCCCTCCGTCAGCGAGGCCGGGGTGCGAGTGACACTTCATGGAGGGGGGCGGGGGGGGCACGGGTACGGCCTCAGGTCCCCTTTGCACGGCCCCTCCAGGGAGATGGGGGGGGCACGGGTACGGCTTCAGGTCCCCTTTGCACGGCCCCTCCGGGAGGGTCGGCCTCCCTTTGCACAGCACCCCCAAGGAGATGCGGGGGGCACGGGCACGGCCTCAGGTCCCCTTTGCACGGCCCCCCAGGCGGGCACGGCCTCAGGTCCCCTTTGCACGGCACCCCCAAGGAGATGCAGGGGGCACGGGCACGGCCTCAGGTCCCCTTTGCACAGCACCCCCAAGGAGATGCGGGGGGCATGGACACGGCATCAGGTCCCCTTTGCACGGCACCCCCAAGGAGCGGGGGGCACAGGTACCCTTCACAGGCTCACGAGCACGCTGCTCTGGAGGAGGAGGCACAGGGCCCTGCACCCTGATGGCTCTTGCTGCAGTGGTGCCACTGCCCAGGTGCTCACTGCTGCAGCACACCCGCTGTCTCCCCAAAACGGACCCCAAAGCGGGAGAAGTTCGATGAGCCCAAACACTCCTTCTGTGGGCAGCTCCTGGACTGAGGCGCGCTGGGCCAAGTCTGGTACCGGTGGCTGGGGTCCCTGCCTGGCTGCCAGCGCTAAGCCTGCGCCCAGGCCTGCTCCACAGCCAGGCCAGAGCTGGTCTGACAGGCTCAGGGCAGACGGGAAGGGAGAGGCCGCCTGCGGCTCAGGAATGTGCAGCCCTTATCTCTGGCTCCCCTGCAATCCTGGGGAGGGAATAACTCTCCAGAGTTTGCCTTTCTCTCACTCTTACTCACCCTCTGCCCTGGGTGGAGCTTGATTCTCGCTGCCTCGGAGGTGCCTGTGAATCAGGCTGCAGGCACGTCCAGGGGACCGGAGAGCCGGAGAGCACGACCCACCACCTGCCCTGGCTCACCTGGGAAGGTAGGAGACGTGCAGGCACCTCCTGGGGTACCTGAATGGCCGCGTGAGGTGGTGGGCAAGGGCTGGGGAGGTCCTGTCCTGCTCCTCTGCGTGGAGCTGGGCACTTGGGATCTGGGGCAGGGACTTCTGGAGGCAGTCTGGGGGCCGGAGGTGCCTGCTTCAGCGCAGAAAGGCGCCAGTAGCAGGAGCTCCCAGCCACACCATGACTGCCCCCCTGGGAGAAAGGAGAGTCCCAGGAGGAGATGGGAGAGGCGGGGGGGGAGGGAGAACGTCCCAGCACAAACAGCAGGCTTTGTGGTTGGTGAGAGACCTGTCAGTCCTCAGGTAGCCTGACCAAAACTGCTTAGTGAACGCTTCATTGAACTTGTGTCCCATGTCCTTTGAGAAAGCACTAAGTAGTGAATATTTCTGAGCTTATCCCCATCTTCGGGAAGAGATCTTGCAGCCTAACTCAGCTTCCCACAATAGAACCTGAGCTGGCCTTCTTGGATAGGAAACACTGTGGGGATGTGTGGTCAAGGAATTGGGACAAAGAGGACTTCACTGGTGATAGCGCTGGAAAGGCCAAGGTCTGCAGTAGGCTAAGAGCCAAGAAACAGCTCCTGAGGTCCACTGCGCCTTTACTGGCTTTGACCTCGCTCCACACGCATGGGTGTGTAGCTGTCTGCCGACATGGCCTGCAAGCAGCGACACAGACATTCATGTACGTACATGCAAAAGCACAGACAGATGCATGTGGACACATGCGTGCACAGGCACACATGCATACAGTCACTGATTTTTTTCCACAGATGTGAGCCTGTCTGACAGACCTCAGGTTTTGTGTGTGAGCAGAGAGGAAGGGGAAGAAGGTCTTGTGTTCCCGTCACTCTAAATTGAATAAGGGCAATAGAGGTCAATTACGGCTTTTGTCTGGCCTGAGGACCGAGGTTCTCTATCTTCTAAACAGAGGGGGAAGAGGTAATTGTAGAGGGACAGAGGAGCCTATAGGATCCTTCTTCTACTGAAAATATCTAATTCATGAAAGCTGCAATAAGCACAGCTATGATAGAGGCAAAGCATACATGAGTAACAACTCTAGGCACCAAACTAGCCCCAAAACAGAGCATTGACAATTACAGCAGTGCAGAACACCAGTGGCCTGGGATCCCTTTGCACAGCCCACAACAGCATGTGTTTTCATTGCATGAAGAGGCAAGAAGACAGAAAAAACATAGCATGCCTTCATCCCATTACAAAGCCACAGAAGGACTGCAGTTTGAGGAGGGAATTTTTTTTTCATTTTGGCCTAACTCCCATTTATCTGATGGGCTTTAGAGTTGTATTTGAGGGACTAAGAGAGTTGTATTTGTTGTCACCTGGCAGTGGAAATAGAAGTATTCTGAGAGAAAAAAGTTACGCTCTTTGCATGGTTGTAGGGAAAATTGCACATCAAAGGAAAAAGTGAAAATGTCACCTACCACAGTCTGGTATGAGTGTGCCAGAGCAGTGCCATGGCTGAGGACAGACACCTGTGTTCCGTACATCATTTTTCAGGCAATCACAACTTTCCAAGCAACTGAAATTCACCTCCAAACCTTGCAGGATTGGACTTCTTTGCATTTTATGGTTAAATGGGACACTTTTGGACTCCTTATCAGGCCCCATTTGGCTGGATTTTTGTAGTCCTAATGAGGAAGAGGGGTTTCATGAGTGCATTTCTAAAATCTGGATGTGGGGGAAAGTGAAAGTCAAGGGCAGCATGTACTTCTTCTTCTCCAAATGACACCTTACATTGTTGGACCTTTTCTCTGGTTTAGATTTCCTTATACCTGCTACCTAGTAAATAAAAGTCCAAAGAAAGGGATTGATTGAAAGAGAGCAAGCTTGGCGTGAGCGTTGCTATTGTAGACATGGTGCTTAGGGACATGGTTCACTGGTGGACTTAGTGGTGTTAGGTTAACAGTTGGACTTGATGATCTTAAGGGTCTTTTCCAACCTAAATGATTCTATGGTTTGCTCTCTTTGGCTAGTCTGCTCTCTGTAAGGGGCCGCTTCTGCACACAGGATTGCGTTTCATTTTTCAGTAGCTGTAAACATCAGGTTTTGCCCTAGTGACTCTCTACAGGTTGGATTTATACATGCCACTCCATACCCTTTATTGCATAGGACAGTTAAGATTCACATGCTGACGCTGTCTCAATAACCACTTCACAAGGAAAATTACGACATGTAATTTTTCTCCTACTTTTCCCTTCCTCTGGCCTGTAGGAAGATCCCCTGGACATTCTGAATGTCTGGCTAATTTCCTGATGATTCTCCAGCAAAGAGTATTTTGTGGGACCCCTTGCACTGACTTACAAGCAGAGGTGAGTGGGGGTCCAGTAGGTGCTCTGAGGTGCTGACCAGGCTCCCTGTTCTGCTCTGCCATTTGCCTGTAGCATTCACATTTACTACTCACCATAGACACAGGAAGAGTTTATTGTGCCAGTTCGTAGGGTCAGCTGACAAATGTATGTCATGTGGAAGATAAAGTTGTAATCTCTGGAAGCTCAGTGAATGAATTGATTAAATTAATCGAAGCAATTTCTCATCTGATGACCATGACTTCAGATGAAGTGAAACTCCTAGACTACAGCAGGCAGACATACCATTTTTTTTTTAAAATGATGACTGAGATCCATGTAAGATCATCTGGAGTGAAGAATGGGATCACATTCCCTCAGATGCTTTAACATAGGGTGATCAGTAGAGGCTGGTCAGATGACCAAAAGGCCTGCGAGTTGTATACGTGACATTGTAACAGGAATAACAAATTCAATGTTTTCAGCTTCCAAACAGAAATTTTAATAGTAACCAGGCTTTGAGCCTACAGCCTGAAACTGAGAGAACACTGAGAATGAGAACACAGAGAGATTGCAGCAGAAAATACAGAAAGGAAAATCCAAAGAGGAAAAGTAATTGCTGTGAGGACTTAGCAGACAGTTGTGGCTGAGAAAGGGTCTAATTCAGACTATTGCCCACATTTCACCATGCTGTTCTGGTGAACATATCTGAGCCTTGCTTGGTGAGAAGAGCAGTTAATAAGAAGGTATCCAGCATCCTTTTCCACAGCTCTTGTAAAATTTCCACGGCAAGTTGCTATGGCTAAACCAGGAAATTTTGAACTAAAAGTGCTACGGGCACATCACTGTGAGATTGGCAAGTGAGAGGCCTTAAACTGAGAGATCCTTTGTCAGCAGAAGTCCAATCTTTAGTACAGAAAGCTAGCACATGTAGGAATAGCTTCTGGAAAGGATAAGCATATCTGTCACTGTTAGTACAGGTTATTCAGTCTGCTGCAGCAGGATTAGAAGGCACAAGCTGTCCCTCCATCACACAATGCAGAATTAAAAATCCCACACTTTAAACCATGTTCCAGGAGATGGGTCTCTCCCCAAATCATTTACCAAGGACAACATTTACTTGAGAGCAAACCAACATTTTCCATTTCTTATTGTCACAATGTCTGTTCGAGTAGTTTTACCTTAGGCATTACTGTGCTCTCTTAAGACTGACCCTTCCAGAATATTAGCAACCTGTTTTCATATAATCCTTTCTATTTTATCAGGCCAAATGCTTTTTAAAAAATATTTTAAACTTCAGGGATTCTAGAAATTCTGGAAACCTGAACATTTTTTGCAGCCCACCACCAGAGATCTAAGTGGTGTCATTGAACATGGTGCACAGGCCAACTGTGGCCCATACACTCCTGCCTGCTGGACCACCATTTGGAAATTGCTGCTTTACATTTTTCTCATGGATGTACCATTTGCTGCTTCTTTGACTCTCAAAATCGCTTTGATTCATCTCGTGACCAAGAAGTCCTTCAAACATTAGTAGCATAGAGGGGTTTTGTGGCTGTCTGTGGAGTCCAGAAGAGTAAGTAAACTCTTCTGTCTGTGTTGCCTTTCTCTTCTTGCTGGGATCCAGGGCAATGAAAAGACAAGGTGTTTTAAGCCCCGCAAATTGTGCCTATACTTGCACATAAGCATGGGGTCTCAGGCAGAGAGCGTATCTTACTGGCCCTTTCCAGCTGGAGTGATACAGCCTTGCTTCCTCTTGGGCAGTTCCCTCTGCTGGTGCATAAAGACCTGCAAAGGCCTCAGCTTTTGGGAGTGTCTTGAAGCAGAGAAGCAGGTCCAGCCAGGGAAATGATCATCTGAGAGAGGCAGTCTGGGAACTTGCTGTGCAGGCAGAACACGTAACAACAAGCACCAGAGTCAGCATTGGGAAGGAAGATAGAGCCAGCCTGAGGTGCTGAGACATCAGCAGGGGCTGACATCAGGCAGCAGCAGATGAGAGAGAAAGGGAACACTGAGCCAGTTTCCTTTTGCTTGGACTGGGTAAATACAGTCCATCGCTCTGGATTCACACCTGGCACAAAGAATCGAGAAACAAGTGTGTCCTTTTATTTATTTATTTATTTGAATCTGTAGGGCTTTGTGGTGATCATCTACTCAACATAGCTGAAACTAGAATTTCATGCTACTCGTTTAGAAAAAAAGACAAAGTCCATTGAAATGGAACATAATATGGACAGGTAGCAAATGCTGCACAGGTCTGTACTTTCTCCATTTTCTGCTCATAGTGTTTGAATCCAGAGGTAAAGAGAATTTTTACACCTAACTTCACCTGTCAGTTACTTTTCCGTGCTCTGGCTACATTAATCATTCCCTTATGGTTGAACATTCTTCTGTGCAGTGATAGTTGTGGAGTGTGATCACATTACTGCTTACACTTTCCAGTAGTAACAGGGTTTGACAGCTTGTGTGGATCACAAAAACTGAATGCTTGTGGTAAGTATCCAAGCTAGTAAAGTCCCAATTACACCAATGTGAACAGAAGCAGGCCTCAGGCCAAGCCAAAGGGAAATTTTCGCTGGAGACTCCCTCCTCAAAAAAAGCTCTTGATGATTGCACACTGATAGCTGCATGCTCCTTTCTCTCCTCCTGTTTCTCCCCTGCTAATGTTTTTTTGGCTGAGTAGGGGTGTGATTGCATTAGTACTCCCTGTGCAGAGGTGCATTGGCACAGTAGCAACCAACCCAGTGTCTTTGGGAAAGCCCAGGCAGACGGGTGGAGGAGACCTTTGCTGCTGAGAGATTGAATCCTGCCTCTCATCAGCCCATTAAATCAGCCTTCATCTCCCACTTGCTAAGTTTTCAACAAGCTCCTTCCTGCTCTCCTTTATCCACTGCCCCTAAGCATGGGAGGAGTTACTCATAAACAGCTACAAAGCCTACCTTCTTTTTCTCCTTCAGCTTCTTCCTGAAAAAAAACCCAACTATCCCATATTAGCATGCTAGAAAGTAAGTTCTAAAGAGCTCGTGTACTGAATACTTGTTTCTTTCTGTAGCCTTCTCTGTACCTGTCTGTGTTCATCATTGTACCATCCACTATACTTAGAGGAAGGAACTAAAGTTTGCAGTTTTGGTTCACTCATTATATAATATGGTAAGGTTCTGATCATGATTGGTGCTCTTGATACTTCTACATTTATTAACATGATTTTATGAAATGATTGTTTAGGATAGCAGAGAACAGCATGAAATGCCAAATAATGATAACAGCCTTCTAGAACACGTGGAGAGAAAATGCTGTGGATCAATGCTTCTTTTCCTGACTTCATGAAATATGAATTCTGAGTGACTGCAGAATCAGAGGAACAGTAAATGCAAAGTACTGCAGGGCTTGTATGGAGCAGATGGGAGCCACTGTGGTGACTTGTCAAATGATAAATAAAAGCTAGTCTGGAATCCCTGTAAAAATAAATTCACATATGTTTCATCTGTGTCCATGTGTACTTCATGGTGGAGCACATGGACCAAGCACATGGTTCCTTAACAGACTTTTTCTGGTCTGATGCCAGTTACTTTGCCTGTCCTTCAGATATTGTGATGGTTCTCCCATGCTTCTTACATTTACAAACTCCATCAAAAATTTGTTTTTCAAATATCCCTATAGAAGCTATCCATAGTACACTGCCTACAGATCACTTAATTCAACAACTGATTATATGTACAATGCTAAATTTGCACATCTCCCAGTTGTTTCTTTGTCCCTCTTGGCTCATTCTTCTCTTTCATCTGATTATCGTGTCTAATGGGGCCTAGATTATGAGACTGTCTTAAGCAAGAACTGATGTAATAACTGCTGATACTTCACCTAGTACAATGGGATTCAGCCTCTTTAAAGTCTTTTACTGTAACTGTATATTCAACCAAACCAGCAAGGCTGTTTGACTGTAGCCTCTTGGGATTCAGGAAAATCAATTGGTTGTCACTGGGGCAGTTCAGCAACAGCAGAACTAAAAGAAAAAAACAGAAAGCATGGTAATCCTATCCTATAAATCAGCAGGATGCTCATTGATCCTTAGTGGTAAAAAAGCAAATGGCATATTAAGAAAGGAAACCTAAACACTGTATATAAAGCCGTATTTCACTTCCATCTTGCAGCTCCAGTCCCACCATCTCAAAAAGGAATACAGTAGAGTGAAACAAATTCAGAGAAGAGAAGAGACTAGAGGATCATCAGAGGCACAGAACAGTTTCCATCTAGAAAGGTGATGAGTGACAGGAGAGTTGACAGATGTATTAAATCAGAGTGGCATGAGAAGGGTCAATAGAAGTTGATTTTCCTATCCAAAACAAAAGAAAAACAAAGTACAAGCAGCAGATTCAGAAGAGAAGGAGACTGTTCTTGACTGTATTGCTGAGCTGTAGAACTCCTTGCCTCTGGCTGTTGTAGATGCTGAAATTTTATATGGGCTTAGGGAAACTTTGTGTGAGTTTATGATCGCAAAATCCTTTGAAGCTATCTACAGTCATTAAATCATATCTGGATCAGGAGGTTCTTGAGCCTCAAGTAGCTAAAATTGGCTCAGAGAAGCTGGTGAAGCATCATAAATGCTTGGCCTGTCCCTGTATGTTTTCCCCATCATCTGCTCTTAGTCCATATTGGAGAAGGATGGGTTTCTAGGCTTGATGGACCTTTGATCCAGTCCAGTACAGCTGATTTTATGTTCTGTTCTCCCAGAAACATATGGTAAAGAGAGGGTTCAGACATAGTGAGAATGAAGCCTGGAGAGACTGAGAATTTGTGCACTCGTTATTTAGAGAAACCAGAAAGAAAACCCCGAAGTTGATATGAGTAAATGGCAGGTGAAATGCAAAGATGTTCAGAGGGGCTTTTACATTACAAACATTTAGTATGAAAGAAGGTAATACACAGGAGTACAAAGTACAGTACACTGCATGGAATAGGATTGGGAAAAGCTATCATCTTTCTGGAGGTTTATAATCTAAATCATCAGGATTTATGTGAGGAAAAGCCATCTCAGTAATTTACACAGAGAAAGCTGATTGAAATACATTATTTTGAATACAGTTTCAGGTTAAGGATGTAGGTGCACACAAAAATGCTGTACACTCAGGCATGTCATCCCAGAGAAACGATGTCATAGCAGCTGTCTGTGCGCAGGCACCTTTCCTGTAGAATGCCCTGCGGTAAATGCAAGGTTCACTTTTGTTGGAGAAGTAATTGCCCTTCATTCATGACAAAGAATGTGTGTGGTGGGTACTGTGGATCATGATGTTTCATCTTGAGTGTGCTCACCAGGCACATGGGATCAGGCCCAGTCAGCATGGGTTCACGAAAGGCAGGTCTTGCCTAACCAACATGATTTCCTTCTACGACCAAGTGACCCGCCTGGTAGATGAGGGAAAGGCTGTGGATGTTGTCTACCTGGACTTCAGCAAAGCCTTCGACACAGTCTCCCATAGCATTCTGCTGGAGAAGCTGGCAGTTCATGGCCTAGATGGATGTACTCTTCACTGGGTTAAAAATTGGTTGGATGGCCGAGCCCAGAGAGTCGTGGTGAATGGAGCTAAATCCAGTTGGCGGCCGGTCACAAGCGGTGTCCCCCAGGGCTCAGTTCTAGGGCCAGTCTTGTTTAATGTCTTTATCAATGACCTGGATGAGGGGATTGAGTGTGCCCTCAGTAAATTTGCAGACGACACCAAACTGGGTGGTAGTGTTGATCTGCTGGAGGGGAGGAGGGCTCTGCAGAGGGACCTGGACAGGCTGGATCGATGGGCCCAGGCCAATTGTATGAGGTTCAACAAGGGCAAGGGCCGGGTCCCGCACTTTGGTCACAACAACCCCATGCAGCGCTACAGGCTTGGGGAAGAGTGGCTGGAAAGCTGCCTGGTGGAAAAAGACCTGGGGGTACTGGTTGACAGCCGGCTGAATATGAGCCAGCAGTGTGCCCAGGTGGCCAAGAAGGCCAATGGCATCCTGGCCTGTATCAGGAATAGTGTGGCCAGCAGGAGTAGGGCAGTGACCGTGCCCCTGTACTTGGAGCTGGTGAGGCCGCACCTCGAATCCTGTGTTCAGTTTTGGGCCCCTCACTCCAAGAAAGACGTTGCCTTGCTGGAACATGTCCAGAGGAGAGCAACCAAGCTGGAGAGGGGGCTGGAGTACAAGTCATACGAGGAGCGGCTGGGGGAGCTGGGGGTGTTTAGTCTGGAGCAGAGGAGGCTGAGGGGAGCCCTGATCACCCTCTCCAACTGCCTGAGAGGAGGCTGTAGCGAGGTGGGGGTCGGCCTCTGCTCCCTGGTGACAGACGATAGGACGAGGGGGAATGGCTTGAAGCTGCGCCAGGGCAGGTTTAGGTTGGACATTAGGAAAAACTTCTTCACCGAGAGGTTTGTCAGGCTCTGGAATGGGCTGCCCAGGGAGGTGGTGGAGTCCCCATCCCTGGAGGTATTTAAAAGACAGATGGATGAGGTGCTTAGAGACAGAGTTTAGTGGTGGGATGGCAGTGCTAGGTTAACGGTTGGACTCGATGATCTTAAAGGTCTTTTCCAGCCGAGGTGATTCTATGATTCTATGATTCTGTGTTTGTGCAAACAGTTTACTTGGCACTAATTCGATCACAAATCCTTACCCTAATGGCCAGTCGTTAGCTGGATAAATATGCTAAAATCGTTTCAGGGAATAAAAGTGCATTACTTTCAAAAGACCATTAATAAGCTCTCCCACAAAGTTTACTGAAAGGGGTAGTAAACACTGAAATTACTAAATCCAGAGATAATTCCACAGAACTTTGGAAAAAAACCTAACCAAATGAGCCGAAAGGCCAGGATGATGCAACTGAAACCATGTGCTGCCAGTGCAAGGTAATTTATAGAAAGGAAAAAACCTGATTTAATTGTATGCCCTCTGGGATTCAAGTAAATGTATGGTTTTGGTTGGTGAAGGTGTAAGTATGCTTATAATAACCCTCAACTTCTCAAAATCATTTCAATAAATGCTTTCTGAAATGTGATTAAAATCCTACAATATGTTAAACTGACAGGTCTTGCATTAGGTAGTTAATGAAACAGTAATTAGTATCAGTCATTAAAGAGAAGGTATTAATAAGGTTCATTTTTGTCAGACTTACCAGCAATTCAGTCTTTCTCCAGTGCTGCTCAGGAGCGCAATAAGATGCTTATGTAATCAGTAAATAGTCTAGTAAAGTTAAGGATAACACACATTTTGAGGAAACAATAAATATCGTATTTACTAAATAACAGTAAATAACAGTAAAAATCACAACACTACAATCTGATGAGATGTATTTTAATACAGACAGCTATAAAACAATATACAGAAATCCGGATGAAGGTTGCAATTAAGGAATTGAAGATTTAGTGATGTGAAGATGAACTAAATTACCAGAGAAAGCTCAGAGAATTCTTAAGGAAAAGCCACAACCGTTGTCCAGGGACAGGAGACAAGCCCTCCCAAGGGAAAGGCTGTTCAGTTTATAATGGAGAAAGCTGAGAAGTGATTCACACTGCACTTGGACAGACAAAAGACCTGTTGTTAGGTGATTTTTCAATTGTGTGACCAGAGGCGTTATAATACAGTTAAAATTTGAAGTTAAAGATTACTTTGTGAAGTAAGATGCATTTTCACTGCAATAAAAGTAAATGAATGCTGAAGTAGCTTGCTAAGAAAATGGTTGCTATTTGGTTTTTTTGGTTTTTTTTTAAATAATCTTTCTAATATATATTTAAATATAGTTGCAGGGAGGAATGTTTTCACCTGTATGTACTAGTGACTGGGGTGTTCAGGCTGAAAGATCGTTTGGCTCTTTTTTGCCCTTTGTATCTGCGCTTTTCTACTCCACTCTGGTTTTCTCTATCAGTCAGGCCTATTGTAGAGCGGGACTGTGCTGCACCCTAACCGTGGCTGCTGCTCTTCCAGCTGTGCATTAAAATAGCAATGATAATCAAGTCTCATATTGTAGGACTTCTCTGAAGGAAGTCGTTTTCCTCATTGCACAACTTGGTAAATGTATTTAGGGTTTTTCAGCTTCCTTTGACCCAGCTGACCACAGGCACAGGTGTGGGATAGGGAAATGCTGAGTTGCAATGTGCAAGCCAGACACTCACTGACTTGCAATATTCAGTGCCGAGCTAATGGTTTGCAGTATTGCATCAGATGATTTAATAGTCCCCCTTCATGTGTCCTTAATCTTGTACAAAGCAGTTGTGATATACATTAAGCAAGCAACAGACAGTTCAAAATGAAAACAGGCACTTTAAATTATTAAGAAGTTTTGTTTCAAAAAGTAGTCATCATCGGATAGGTTTGTTCTTAACAGATTTGCATAAAGTTCAGTGTTATGTTTTATCTCTTTAATATTTTGATCAATGAAGTAAAAACACTTGTGATAAAGCTTTTAGGTACTTGATTATTGGGAAAGTCAATCAAAATAGAAGATAGGGCAGGTATACAGAGAGCCTTGGATCACTTGATAAACTGATGCATCACAATTAGTTATCACACATACTATCTAAGAATCCATTTCATAGTTATAAAAAGGAGACTGTATCCCAACAACCCTTGCAAAACCGAATGGGTATCAGAGTAGCCAAAAAGCTGAAGTGCAATGCCATGGCAACATCCACGGATGTAGGAGAGGAGCATGTAGGAAAGGGTGTAGGAGTAGGGAGGCAGTTTTGTCTCAGATACAGTGTTGGTAAGAGAACCATCAGAATATTGTGTTCAGCTGTGCTAGCTGCATTTTAAAATGGACCTGGAACAGAGTACAAAAGAGCTATTAGGACAATTTGATGGTCACAAAATGTTGTATGGTAATGGTTGGCTTCATCAGCCTTAATGTGGGTGTCTAGTGTGAGACAATTACATCACTGTATTGACTGGACTGGTGGTTGGTAACAGTAGTAATAGTAGTATAGACATCAGACATTCATGGAGATGTTCTGCAGTGAAGAAGACTGAAGTTGGGTGGGACTGATCTGTCCTACTGTAGAAGTTATGTTTGAAAGCACAACTGAAAAAGTAAAAAAAAAAAAAACCCAAACCTGCTCCAATTTCTTTACTCTATTAGCCATTTAAAGACTGAAATTCTGGAATCACCCATCTGCCAGGCAGGTTCTGGTATGAAGTATTGAAATTTTCAAGCTGGATCTTGGTAGAATGGATTGTATGACAGGATAAAGATAATCCTGGAGTTAAAAAAATTGAAGACTGAGCACTAAAGCTTTGGAAGACTGATTTGTTAATGTCTCTGGGAGAAAGATTAGACTTGGCCAAATGTAAGCATTTATATTAGAAGATGAATCTCATCCCATACTCCTTTGATTTTATTCACCTATTCTCCATCAACTATAAAGGGGAACACAAGGCAATTAGCTTGCTTGTAGGCATGTTGTACACCTGCATTTAGTTAATGAATCTGACCCTGAGAGATTCCTAAACTTAGTTTAGTGTCATTTTAGGTGCCTTAGGGTATCTAAAACACAGCAGATGTGGCAGGGGCCCTATGAGAGGCTCACACCCTTCTCGACCAGCAGCTGAAGGCCAGGCAAGATACCTTAGGGCATCCCAAGTGACACTAAACACCTGTGTGTAGACACCTGAATTGCTCCCCTGGTTATAGTTTGTTTGCACTTTATTTATATTTAATTTATCCAAGGCTTAAGGGCTAGGCGCTGGGAAGAAGTTAGAATTTTTCCCTTTGCTACCTAATTTGGCTTCTGGAATTTTTCTTTCATCTTCCTCTAAAACAACAGGGACTGGGTAGCAGGATACATAGTGGCGTATGCCAGTACGCTTAGTGGTCTTAAAGAACTTCTCAGGTCCCATATCAGTGTGTTCTGCTCATAAAATCAAGTTTAAAACAATTGTGTAATGTTTTCCCAGGTCATACTGGTGGGATATAATAGGAACCCTTTGCTTTTTTGTACAGTGTAGGGGCAGTACTCTTCCTGGGATGCTTTTCCCGATAAAGTTGTAGCTGATGAAGGTGTGAAGGACATTGGTGGTATGCTTGAGCTTTCCTGTTCCCTTCTGGTAGTACACTGTAGGTTTTATGGCACTGGGGCTTTTGCACTAAGGGTCTTTAGGGTCTTACTTTTTTCCAGTACTTGTCATATAAATGGAAGGATGTTCAGTGGTTCCTTTTGGACTGATCATGTGTCACATAGCTGTTCCCCATTGCAGATGCTGGATTTATGTGATCTCTTCTCCTGCTGTAGCCATATACAATTCAGTTCCTGAACTATAACTGGAGTACAGAATATCTTATTACCCTTTACAAAGACCCTCACAGGCAATGTGAGTCTTTTTAGCATCTTCATTTTTCACTAGATTCCCCATAGCTTGTGTCATAAAAATTTGTAAACTGACTAGCAACTAAACTAAAATGAAATTCCTAATTAAGTAAAATAAACAAGCATATAAATAAGTAAAATTCTCTATTAACCAGTAGTTACAGGCTTCCAGACACATTTGGTATATTTTCAGTTTGTGACTTAGTTTCTTTGACAGTTATAGTGGTTCAGATTTCCAAAAATACATCATCTGTCTTTTTCTGGGGTGAATGAAGCTGCAGAAAATAGATTTGCAGGTGAAATTCAAGCAAGGAGGTAGCTCCTTCTTGGAGTTCCTCTTTTGTTTTAGATGCCACCGTAATCTAGGAAAATACAGCCATCATGCAAGAATGCTAATAAATGATGTGTGCCCTAATCTTCTGTCGCTCTGGACTGAGGAAATCTGACAAGGTGTGCAGTGAATTCCTGTTAAAGGAACCAAGGCATAAAAGCAATGAGTTGCTGTCTAATGACAGCCTTTGACAATCAGTTCTAAGGAAGTGAGGGCTCGCATGGGCTATGCATTTCACAGAGCTCTCACCCAAATTTTGCTGCTTCTGCCAAATAGTTCCTTCATTTTGCTCTTCCAGGACTCCTACATGACAACTGCCAAAGGTTTAAGAGAGAATGAGAAATGGCTGCCCTTCCTGGCATTTTACATCCTGAAATGCCCTAAAAAATAAACAGACTATACAGTTCTAGAGTCAGACAGTAACAAGGCAACACTGCATACCCGGTAATATATTGCATCTTCTCTAAGGCATGTGAATTGGTACTCTGCGCTGTGGTGATAATTGACACATTTTGAATGGATCAAAACTAGTTAACACGGATGTAAAGAGACAGTAGTTTAAAAACCCAATTATTGTCTTAGAAACCTCACTACAGCAAACAAGTATTAGCCATAAATGGCATGTTATAATTTTCAGCTAATTTGTAGGGGAATTACTTATCAAATAGTGGATTATTTGACCTAGACCTAGAGACACAGCCTTGCAGTTGGCAGCTTAACATCAAATCTGGACCAGCATCTCGGAGTTCTGCCAGTTGCAGATAGCTATTTGTAGGAGTTGTAACTTAGCAAAAAAAAAGAAACAAACCCAAAACCCCCAAACCATTAATGAAATGCAGAATCTAGATAAATTCCACAAGTTGGAGAGTAGTGGGAGTTTACTTGCAAAGACTATAAGTGCATGGAAGCCAAAAGTGACTTTTGGCTTCCTCATAATGAGGTGAGGTTGCTTCCTCATAATGAAGTAGCATTCCTGGCAGAGTTCCTGCCCAGGAGCTACCGAGACCACTTTCGTAAAGTTTTATTTATTCGTTAACCTGAGATCAGCTCACGCTTACCATAGTGACAAAAGATAATAATCTTTGAGGTTTCAGTTAACTTCTCCCCTTCTGCTTAAATCAACAGGGAAGTAGTTTGAAAAAGTACTGAAAGAGCATCAATCATTTTGTACATCTTGTCATGCAAAGCACGGAATGTCTTCATTGTATATAGCAACACATGAGAAGGTAGAGGGAGGTTATTGGGAGATGCCAATGCTAAGTGTTCCTGAGATATTTCTTCACATACACTCCCCATACTTTTTATGGCTTACAAATGGTGCACTGCAAATACGCCGTAACAATGAGATACATGTATATATACCCCCCTCCAGCATTCTTCATGCAAGCTGAGAATTCATCAACCTAGTGTAGTTCTTCTTGCAGATCAGGAATTTTAAAGCATGCCAACCAATTAATAGAATCATAGAATCATAGGATGGACGGGACCTTCAAAGAACATCTAGTCCAACCCTCCTGCCGTGGGCAGGGACATCTTTCACTAGATCAGGTTGCTCAAAGCCCCATCCAACCTGACCTTGAACACTCCCAGTGATGGGGCATCCACAACTTCTCTGGGTGATCTGTTCCAGCGTATCACTACACTTACCGTAAAGATGTTCAATCTAAACCCACCTCCTTTCAGTTTAAAACTGTTGCCCCTTGTCCTGTCACTACAGGTCTTGGTAGAAAGCCTCTTTCTTATAAGCCCCCTTGTGTGAGCTGGACGCAGGAACAACCACAAAACCACAGATGAAATGCAAAGAGTAAATTTATTTATTTAACTCATCAGCCAGGGGATCCCTGAAGCAGCACCTGGGCAGAGGAACACAGGCAGGGACGCAGGCACCGTGAAGTTGGTCCATGCCAGAGAATCACTTGAACCTGCTGTTTTCGCCTATTTATCAGGGATTCGCACAGGCATAGTTTACCACTGTGCTTTGATCTTTCCTGCAGCAGGGGAGGAATCTCAAGCATGGTCGATCAGGTGCCTCTAAGTCCATCACAGGCCTATGTTATCTAAACACAGATGTCCTACTTGTCCAACACAGAAGGCTAAACAACAATTAGTGTGATATATGCGGTTTTTGATACCCCAGCTGCAAGTCACTTGAGCATGTTTACAATCCCCCTCGCCAATCTTCTGTTCTTTTCCCACACCCCTTTAAGTAGAATGGAATGCAATGGAATGGAACGGAATAGTTCAGTTGGAAGGCATCTACAACGATCATCTAGTCCAACTGTCTGACCAATTCAGGGCTGACAAAAAATTAAAGCATTTTATTAAGGGCATTGTCCAAATGCCTCTTAAACACTGGCAGGCTTGGGGCATTGACCACCTCTCTAGGAAGCCTTTTCCAGGGTTTGACCACCGTCTTGGTAAAGAAATGCTTCCTCAGGTCAAGTCTGAACCTCCCCTGGTGCAGCTTTGAGCCATTCCCAGGCGTCCTGCCCCTGGATCCCAGGGAGAAGAGCTCAGTACTTCCTCTCCACATCCCCTCCTCAGGAAGCTGCAGAGAACAATGAGGTCGCCCCTCAGCCTCCTCTTCTCCAAACTAGACAAACCCAGCGTCCTCAGCCACTCCTCATAGGACACGCCTTCCAGCCCTGTCACCAGCTTTGTTGCCCTCCCCTGGACCCATTTGAGTACATTAACATCCTTCCTAAATGGTGGGGCCCAGAACTGCACACAGTACTTAAGGTGAAGCCGCACTAATGCTAAATACAGCAGGATAATCCCCTCTCTTGACCAGCTAGTCATGCTGGGTTTGATGCCCCCCAGGATGGGGTTTGCCCTCTTGGTGCCTGGGCATGCTGCTGGCTCCTATTGAGCCTGCTGCCCACCAGCACCCCCAGCTCCCTTCCTGCAGGGCTGCTCTCCAGCCACTCCTCTCCCAATTTATACTTGTGTCCAGTGTTACTCTGTCCCAGGTGTGGAATTTGGCATTTGTGCTTGTTAAATTTTGTGTTCTTGATGATTGCCCCATCCCTCTGCAAGGCCTCATGGCCCTTGAGAGAGTCAACACCACCTCCCAGCTCAGTATCATCAGCAGACTTGCTAATGGTGCATTCAACTCCTGCATCCAGATTGTTGATGAAAATACTGAACAGAACTGGCCCTAGAATTGAGCTCTGAGAACACCACTGGTGACTGGTCGCCAGCCAGATGTAGCCCCATTCACTATGACCCTTTGAGCCCTGCTGTCCAGCCAGTTCTTCACCCAGCGCACCAGGTACCTGCTTATCCCACAGCTGGACAAGAAGCATGCTGGGGAGTATCAAAAGCCTTACTAAAATACAGAAAAACTACAGCCACTGCCTTCCCTTCATCCACTAGGTGGGTGACCTTATTGCAGAAGGGTATCAAAATAGTTAAAGTACTAGTGAAGTATTGAAAGCCCTCCCTGAGCCTTCTCCAGACTGAACAACCCTAACTCTCTCAGCCTTTATTCATAGCAGAGGTGTTCCAGCCCTTGGACCATTTTCACGTCCTTCCTCTGGACCAGCCCTAACTGGTCCGTGTCTTTCTTGTACTGGGGACCCCAGAGCTGGACGCAGTACTGCAGGTGGGATCTCACGAGAGCAGAGAGGGAGAATCACCTCCCTCAACCTGCTGGCCACACGTCTTTCGATGCAGCCGAGGGTAGGGTTGGCCTTCTGGGCTGCAAGTGCACATTGCCAGCTCATGTCCAGCTTTTCATCCACCAGGATCTCCAAATCCTTCTCTGCAAGGGCTGCTCTCAATCCATTCGCCCCCCAGTCTGTACCGATACCGTGTTCTACTTCTGACAAACCAGCAGATGCATCCCAGTTGCAAACAGGACTATAGATTTTTGAATGCATTCCAGATAACTCCCAAGAACTGTCGAGTGCTTTCACTCTCTGGAATCCTATTCAGTAAATAAGTTTTATCTGTTAAGAGTTGCAGAATATTTAAGATAGATGTTTTAAAGTCCTGGTTAGTTACCATGTAAGCTGTTTCAAGCCAGAATTGATCCACTTTTATCAAGGATTCCATGAAGAGAGACACTCCAGTGCAGACACAGTGAGTGCAGTGTATATAGGTGGTCGAGACTGCTGCTCTTGCTTACCCACACCACACGTGCCGCTAGGGTAAGTGTCCCGAGTGTCTTCGCCTCGTTGCATACACACAGACCTCCTGTGTCGCACTGGTGCTGTCGCTCGGGCACGACCTGGGGGGACAGAACACACCGCAGCATTCGCCTGGGCACGCGTAGCAGGCTGCCGGCTCAGGGCTACAACTGCTGCTGCAAACGAGTTGTCACACGATCCAGACAAAAGCACGAAATCTCCGGATTCTTCCTGAACTTCATTTCTGAAGTAAACCTGAGGATCTGTTCAGGGGGATCAGCGTACATGACAGCTATACTTCAAAAGCGAGCAACCTCTAGAATTCCCTCACACCAAGGCTCGGGGTAATCCAGGCTCTTCTCAAGGGAAAAGGGTACTTTTTTTATACTTTCCCTGCCTTTCCCGAAAACAGTGTAATGGTCAAACACACTTACTGTAGCTACTCTCAAATTTGTCGTGCCCACTTGTTAGGGCCCTGTCCTTATATCCACGCAGGTCACGAGTTACTTAGGCTTGTGGCGGCAAAAACGTAATTTCTGGTTTTTATTTCCCAGTTCCCAGCTTTGTGCCTCTATTTAGGGACAGGGTTCAGTGGTGGGATGGCGGTGCTAGGTTAACGGCTGGACTCGGTGATCTTAAAGGTCTTTTCCAACCGAGGTGATTCTATGATCCTATGATTTTGGAAGAAATTAAAACCACCTGAAGGAAGTGAGGAGGCTTAATGAGTAGAACCTTGCCTGGGCAAACGCAGGAACGGCACGCTCAGCAGGCTGCAGGTTCCTTCCCAGCAGGACTCGAGGGTGCTTTCTCAGCAGTAACTTCTAAGAGCAGCTGGCTGCAGTGAGACGCAGAATCTCGCTCCTGGGTTCTCCCCTTGCGAGCCCGAGCGGGTGACGGTGCAGGTTCCGCAGCCTCGTTAGTCACAGCCAGCGGTCCGCTCACGCTCCGGCTCCTGCTGCGATCCAGTCCGGGTGTTTGCCGCGGCCCTCGGGACGTGCGCAGGTGAGGGCGAGCTCCTCGCGGGCTGGGGGCTCCCCCGCGCGGCCTTCGGTGGGGGCAGCCTGGCCCGAGCGGCGCGGGGGCGAACCCGGCTCCCGCCTGCCCGAGGGCAGCGCCCTCGCCCGCCCGAGATGGCGCCCCCGGCGCGGGGGAGGCAACGCTCGCCCGGCCGGGGCTGCTCTGGGTCCCGGCCGGGGGCTGATGACAGCGAGATCGAATGCACCCTCAGCAAGCTTGCGGACGACACCAAGCTGAGTGGTGCGGTTGACACACCAGAAGGACGGGATGGCATCCAGAGAGACCTGGACAGGCTGGAGAGCTGGGCCTGTGTGAACCTCATGAGGTTCAACAAGGCCAAAGGCAAGGTCCTGCCCCTGGGTCGGGGTAACCCCCAGTATCAGTACAGGCTGGGGGAAGAAAGGATGGAGAGCAGCCCTGCCGAGAGGGACTTGGGGGTGCTGGGGGGTGAAAAGCTGGCCATGAGCCGGCCATGGGCGCTGGCAGCCCAGAAGCCAACCCTGCCCTGGGCTGCATCAGGAGAAGCGTGGCCAGCGGGGCGAGGGAGGGGATTGTGCCCCTCTGCTCTGCTCTGGGGAGACCTCCCCTGGAGCCCTGCGTCCAGCTCTGGAGCCCTCAGCACCAGGAGGACATGGAGCTGTTGGAGCGGGTCCAGAGGAGGGCCACAAAGATGATCCGAGGGCTGGAGCACCTCTCTTATGAGGACAGGCTGAGGGAGTTGGGCTTGTTCAGCCTGGAGAAGAGAAGGCTGCGGGGAGACCTGATTACGGCCTTTCAGTATCTAAAGGGGGCCTATAGGAAAGGGGGGGAAAATCTTTTTAGTAGGGCCAGCTGTGACAGGACAAGGGGTAATGGTTTTAAACTGAAGCAGGGTAGGTTTAGACTGGATATAAGGAGGAAATTCTTTACAACGAGGGTGGTGAAACCCTGGCAGGGGTTGCCCAGAGAGGGGGTGGAGGCCCCATCCCTGGAAACATTCAAGGCCAGGTTGGATGGGGCTCTGAGCAACCTGATCTGGTTAGCAGTGTCCCTGCTCCTGCGGGGGGGTTGGGCTGGATGACCTCTAGGGGTCCCTTCCAACCTAAAACATTCTATTCTATGATTCTATGATGTGGGTCCCGGCCGGGGGCTGATGTCGGTCCCAGCAGGAGCTGTCTGTCCCGGCCGGGGCTGATGTCTGTCCCACTCCGTGTCCCAGGCGCCCCTCCCGCCACCCTCGGCCCTGCCACCCTCCTCTCCTGCTGCACCGACGGGTGCTGCCTTCCGTCGTACCAGGGCTCCCTCCAGCTCCGAATTTGTTTCCCTGTGGCCAGTGGCTGAGAGGAAATGCTGAGGATCGTTTTGCATCAAATTTATTTCTTCACTGGTACTATTTTTCCTGCTTGTTCATGAATATACCGACGACCACAAATCCTTAGGGAATTAAAGTGACTCCTCTTACTGTAAAAACTACCCCACTTAGCCTTCCCCCTGTTTTCTGACTTACCTTTCCAGCCACAAATTGTGGGATGGTGGAAAAGTGTTCTGACAAAGTGCTGCGTGCCTGTCCTGTCCGTGTGTACTTTCTCTAACCTCCCTAAAACAACCTGTGGGAAGGAGTTCTGCAGAGGAAGTGCAGCAGAGGAGAAAGTTTCCTGGTGTTCAATTTGAACCCACGCCTGCTGGTTTCATTTCATGCCCTTTTAGTGCTTGTGCTGGAGGAGAAAATGGAGAGCTGTCCCTGGCCATGCTTCGTAGATGCCTTCTCTAGACTAAAGAGTCATAGTTCAGATTTGTAACAGCCCTTTTCAAGATGTGAGGAATGAGACTTTCGTATTCACAACACATTCCGGTTGCGAGTTCCCTCTGAACCTATGCAGTGATGTTATTTTCTGTATTCCTTACCTAATAATGTTAGCATTAGCTGATGCTTTTCCTTTAAAGGTCCATCTTCTTGATTTGTAGCAGTATTGAAATAATTATATTAATCAATACAATGTAAAATTAAGGTTGTTTCATCACTTTGTGTTTATCAACATTATATTCACTCCGCCGTTTTGATTGTCCAGTCAGTATGATATGTCCAGTCTGCTGCTGCTTCTACATTTTTTTGGTTTTGCATTGAAAGGCTAAAGACACTACTGAAATAGTTAAGAGCAGGTACACATCTGGCAATCCTTTGCATTTTGGGAGAAGAAGTGTTGGATGGCAATGACAATAGCAGCCACTTTCACCCTTCACATTCACGCTTCCTATTAATGTGACTTTGCATGAGTGGTCGAGGATAGCTGCGCTCGTTTTTGGTTACGAGGAAGCCTCTGTTGGCATGTGAGTGCTGGGGCCCCAGGAAAAGTATGTGCGAGCATTGACATTAATTGAGGGTCAGAAGCCAAAGTGCTTTGGAGTTCTTTGCAGATCAGTAGGATATTATTTACTGAGTTGTATTTGTGGCACGACGAGCTTTTCTTTCAAAAAATTGGTTAAAATCACATTTGTCTTTAGTCTCAAATAATCGGTTCCCTACAGACAATTGTCAGATATTGGATATGAGCCCCTTCAGCTCAGTTTTTTCTCAACATCAAGAGATTGAAGAAGCAATCATGTCCTTTGGTTTTTGTTTCTCCATGGATCTCATGAAGACTTGTCTGACTTCTGACTATATTACAACAGCAGGACACCCTTTTACCTGCCTGCATTCCACTCATACCCTGCAATATTCATATGCTGAGGTGATTATAACAGTCAATTTATAAGGATTCAGAGGGTGCATTTGTATACATGCATGTGCTTTTTGGTTTAGTGCCATACTACATACAGTGAATAATTTTTGTAGCATTTGGAAATGAGTTTTAACAGAGTCCAGATAATAACATGCAGTATTGTTCTTTAGAGGGGCGGGGGTTGGGGGGGGAGGGGGAAGGTAGCTTTAAAAGAAAAGACAAGATTAAGCTTAGCAATTGGCAGCCCAAAAAAGAAAGTTGGGCATTCCGTTAGATACACAG
This sequence comes from Gorsachius magnificus, assembly GCA_034008185.1. NCBI lineage: Eukaryota > Metazoa > Chordata > Aves > Pelecaniformes > Ardeidae > Gorsachius > Gorsachius magnificus. Next base: position 623,436 of record CM067082.1, read on the forward strand.
TGCTGCCCGATTTAATTTGTTCCTTATTTTGCCCAAAAACGTTTAACTGTGTTAAACAGCGATTACCACCTTTGCCTCACTTAAGGCTCCCAATCCATTTGCCCACTTTCTCCAGCATTACTCTGTGTGCTTTGAACCTCTTCCCTTTTGATTTTGCCATCATGAACTCCCAACTCTCCTCATTTATGAGGGTGGATGTGTCACTGGAGTGAAACTGCTCTCATTGTTGGTTATTCTTTTCTTACAGCTCTCCCTCACCTCATGGCTCGTCGATCTCAAAGCTCCTCGCAGGGGGACAATCCCCTTGACCCTAACTACCTTCCCCCCCATTACAAGGAGTATTACCGCTTAGCTCTGGATGTGCTTACGGAAGAGGGCAAAGAAAGTTACCAACGCTTCCTGGCAGAGGAAGCAGCCCCTGATTTTCTTTGCAACTCAGAGGTGGATCACATCATACAGAATCTCCAGAAACCCCAGTATGCCAATCACGAAGGTAGCACAGACACCACAGGTGACAATGACGTGGATGGATCCTCTGGGACTTACTGGCCCATGAACTCAGACCTCGCTGTTCCTGAGCTTGACCTGGGCTGGCCAATGGTCTTTGGGTTCAGAGGAACAGAGGTGACAACCCTTGTGCAACCACCACCCCCGGACAATCCCAGCATTAAGGAGGAGGCTCGCAGAATGATTCGAGCAGCTCAACAGGTGAGACAGTGAAGAGCCCAACTAGAGCAGAGATAAAATTGTATGTGTGCGAAAGATGAATCGGAATGCATCAGGCCCTCTTCTGATTCCCTTAACTTCACTCCCAGGACCTGACAGAGGGGAAGGATTATTCTAAAACTACCGTTTACTGCATCAAAGCTAGCCTCTGCTCTCTGGTCTCATGGAAAAGTGTGTAAGGCCATGCTAAAATATACCAAGAGTTCACAGAATAGTTGAGGTTGAAAGGGACCTCTAGAGACAGTCTAGTCCAGCCCCCCTGCTCAAAGCAGGGTTGATTAGAGAGGGTTACTTAGGACATGTCCTTGAGTATCTCCAAGGATGGAGACTCCAAAGCCTCTCTGGGCAACCTGTTCCAGTGTTCAATCACCCTTACAGTAAAATCAGGTTTTCTTATGTTTAACTGGAATTTCCTATATTTCAATTTGTCTTGTCCTTTCACTGGGTACCACTGAGAAGCATTTGGCTCCATCTTCCTTACACCCTTCCATCAGGTATTTATACTCACTGATAAAATAAGAGTTGGGAAGGACAGGGAGATAGAGCTTTGAAGCTACCTCCCATATTATCAGCATAGAGATGCAGCTATGTAGTGGCTGACTGAATGTTGGCCAGGAAGTTATCTAAAAATGGCACAGGTATGTTGGAGGGGGTGAGCAAGTAATGGCCAAGCAGCTCAACACAACCTTCCAGTGTGGTTATGTGACAAAAAAAAACCCCTCCTATCATTGGATTAATGAGTAAGGGAACTCGCAGTGGCAGTGAGGTTTTTCCCCTCACCTCTCACCCTCATATACGGAATATGCACCTTAGGTAGCAATTCTGTTCCCAGTTCTGAGGCCCACAATGTTTAAAGGAACCTTTAAATGGGAATGTTCCTGTTTAAAAGGAGGTTGGAATGGAGACAGTGCAGCTTTGCAATGCGAGGTGCTGGAGAATGTGATCAGCCAGGGTATAAGCAGGCACAGATCACTGATGTCTGTCTTGCATTCTTTTCCTAGGTGGTAGCCATAGTGATGGACATTTTCACTGATGTGGATCTGCTGTTTGAGGTGTTGGATGCTGCTGCTCGCAGAGTCCCTGTGTACATCTTGCTGGATGAAATGAACTCTCAACTTTTCCTTGATACAGCTGCTAAATGCAGAGTCAATCTTAACTATGTGGAGGTGAGCAAACTGACAACCTGCCCTACCCCACCCCTAATTCACATCCTGAGGGGGTTATGTCCTGGGACACAGAGGGCTGTTACAATGGTAAAAGCCTGAGAAAGGGGAAAATGGGCCAGAGCCTAGTGAAAGATGAATGTGAAGAAAGCTGGGAGAGCTGGCACAACAGTATGGGACTGAAGACTGAGGACACTAATAAGTGGGTTTATCCATCCATTGTGTATGCAGGCAGAACCACTAGAGCTGAAGTATAAAAATGGTGGCAGGATGGAAGTTAAAAGAGCAAGGGGAAGAAGGAGGTGCACGGGGAGGGAAGTAACAGCTTCCAACTGAGTCGGTGCCTTGTCTGGTTTGCAGTTCCTAAGGGTGAGGACAGTTTCTGGCCCAACTTACTACTGCCGCACAGGGACGTCCTTCAAAGGCCACGTGAAAGAGAAATTCCTCTTGGTGGACTGCATGGTGGTGCTGAGTGGCAACTACAGGTGAGAAGCCTTGCAATGTTACTTGTCCCAGTTTTGGTGAGAAAGAGACTGGTTAATCGGTAAAGCAGTGCTTTGGCATTTCCAGTGACAAAAGTTTTTCTCACCGAAGGATACTGAGCAGCAATTTTCAGGAAAAATACACCCTTTTGTAGCTGTGGTAGATACCCCAATTAAACAAGCCCTCAAGCCCAGACACCCGAAGCCAAGCTTCCTTCACATCAAGAGTGTTAACGATGTGTAAAAAAGGTACAGTAATTGTGAGGTGTTGTGGGTTAACCCTAGTAGGCAGCTGAGCTCCACACAGATGTTCCCTCACTACTCCCAGCAGGATGTGGGAGAGAATCGGAAGGGCAAACGTGAGCAAACTTGTGAGTTGCGATAAAAGACAGTTTTAATAGCTAAAGCAAACCTGCACACACAAGCAAAGCAAAATAAGGAATCTGTTCACTACTTCCCATTGGCAGGCAGATACCTAGCCATTTCCAGGAAGGCAGAGCTTGGCTTGGGAAGACCAATGCCATAACGCTAAATGTCTTCCTCCTTCCTGCACAGAATCACAGAAGGGTTGAGGTTGAAAGGGACCTCTGGCAGTCACCTGGTCCAACCCCCTGCTGCTCAAGCAGGGACATCCAGAGCCAGTTGGCCAGGACTGCATCCAGACGGTTTTTTAACATGTCTAAGGGGAGAGACTCCAAGGTCCCTGGGCAACCTATTCCCGTGTTCAGTTAACCTCACAGTAAAACAGTGTTTCCTTATGTTCAAACGGAACCTCCTGTGTTTCAGTTTGTGCCCACTGCCTCTGGTCCTGCCTCTGGGCACCACTGAAAAGAGCCTGGCTCCATCCATCCTCTTTGCACCCTCCCTTCAGGTATCAATATACATTAATAAGATCCCCCCAAGCCATCTCTTCTCTAGGCTAAACAGTCCCAGCTCTCTCAACCTTTCACACATATGAGGTGCTCCAGTCCCTTCATCATCCTTGTGGCCCTTCACTGGAGTCTCTCCAGTATGTCCATGTTTTTCTTGTACTGGACACAGTACTCCAGGTGTGGCCTTACTGCTGGTGAATAAAGGGGAAGGATCACCTCCCTCAACCTGCTGGCAATGCTTTGCCTAATGCAGCCTGGGATACCATTTGCAGTCTTTGTGACAAGGGCACATTGCTGGCTCGTGTTCAACTTGGTGTCCAGCAGGACCCCCAGATCCTTTTCTGCCAACTACTTTCCAGCTGCGTGGGGGCAATAAGCCGATTGCTGTACTCAACATAAGGAAAAACTTTTTTACTGTGAGGTTAACTGAACACTGGAATAGGTTGCCCAGGGACCTTGTGGAGACTCTCCCCTTAGACATGTTAAAAAACCATCTGGACGCAGTCCTGGCCAACTGGCTCTAGATGTCCCTGCTTGAGCAGCAGGGGGTTGGACCAGATGACTGCCAGAGATCCCTTTCAACCTCAATCCTTCTGTGATTCTGTGAAAACTGGACTCAGAACTCCAGATACTGTGTCACAAGTGCTGTCTAGGGGGGAGATAATTGGTTCCATGGCTCTGTTGGCTGCACTGTCATTACTGCATCCCTGTATATATGTTGAGCCACCATTGCTACAAAGGTGCTGCTGTCTTTTTTCATCTTGTTGCCTGCCAGAACCCCCAAGTCATTTTCAGCCAAACTGCTTTCTAGGTAGTCATCCTCAGCCTGTATTGGTGGATGGGGTTGTTTCAGCCCAGGTGCAAGATTCTGCATTTGCCTTTGCTGAATTTCATGAGGTTCCTGTCAGCACATTTCTCTAGCCTGTTGAAGTCCCCCTGACTGGCACGTCAACTGTGCCATCCCCCCATTCTGGCATCACCTGCAAGCTTACTGAGGGTGCACACTGGTCTGTTGTCCAGATCATTAATGACAGTGCTAAAGACTATTTCCCCAAGTCCTGTCTCCTGAGGAACACCATTAGAACTGTCTGCCAGACAGACTTCAAATCACTGATCGCCACCTGTTGAGCCTGACAGCCCAACAATTTCCTGTTTACTGTCTGGCGCACTCATTCCAATCCACAGTGTTCCAATTTGGCTACAAAGATACTTATGTAAAGGCCACGTGGAAACCCTTGCTAAAGTCAAGAAAAAAACCTCACCTGCTGTCCCCTTGTCCACGCAGCCAGCCTTCGCTTTGTAGAAGGCAATCAGACTGGGTCAGGCATGGTTTGCCCTTGGTAAATCCCTGCTGTCTGATCCCTTTTGTCTTGCTGATATTCCTGTGCCTGGAAATGGCTTCCAGGAAGATTTGCTCCACAATTTTTCCTCAGACGGAGGTAAGGCTGACTTGCCGTACTTCCCTAGTTGATCTTTTTGCTCTTTCTAGAGATGGACACAACATTTTAGTTATAAAACCCAACTACAACCCAAAGTAATTACAGGAACACCTACTTCATAAAAGGATTATCTTTTTAGCTCACTCTGTTGCTGTTGTTACTACTGACTGGCTTTTTTAGAACAGAAGTCATTTATTGCCTTGTAAAATCCTCTGCAAAGATGTGCTGCCAAATCAATTCATAACTACGAGGCTTGGGAACAATAGTGTGTAATGAATGGCTCCCTGAGCAGTAAATACTAACAGGACAATTTTCTTCAGGCAAGCAAATGGCTCAATGTGAAGTTGTACAATCGAGTTACTTGATGCTAACACACTATCATTACTTCTATTTCTCATTGTAGTTTTATGTGGTCTTTTGAGAAGATTCACAGAAGCATTGCACACATCTTCCAGGGGGAGCTGGTGGCCAGCTTCGATGAAGAATTCCGAATTTTGTTTGCACAGTCAGAGCCTCTTGTTCCTCCAGCCAATGTCTTGGCAAAGGCAGAGAACACATTTGCCATGACTCCCTTTGGCAATAACATGCCTTTCTTTCCAAAAAAAGCACCCCTGATGTTCCAAAGGGATGACAATCTTTTTCCCTCCTTTATGGACAGAGTTGATCCAGACAGGTACTTCCTGTCAAACTTCAGGCGGGATGACATGTTGCGCCATACTGTGGAAGGGTCGGCCATGCGAATGTATAAAAAGGTAGAAATGGAGAATTCTCAGATGGATCCTGTCAGGGGTTTTCTCCGTTCCAAGCAGTTGGAGTTGGATGCTTTTAAGAGACACAGTTTTGCAGAAGGAACATTTGAAAATTTTGCTTCTTCTAAACAGTATGCCAGACAGATGTTCATGAACAATATGGATGAATTTAAAATCCAGTCTAGTCATTTTCAGAAGGATCAGTTCTACCAATACCAATTTGAACATCCCCACCTTTCTGGCAGACCTCAGGGGCTCTTTGAGAGAATCCGAGGTGGTAGGCCAGGATTCAATGAACTGGAAGACTATGGAGAGGGACCCAGATACCCTGAACTTGAATCCAATTTTCCACAGGAGGGTTTCCCCTTAAGGCTGGATTACGTACCTTCAAATTCTTCCAGGGAAGTGAGACATGGCTCTGATCAGCTGAATCCTGCAGGCAACAGCCCGATGGGAATGATGTTAAGAAGGCAGAATATAGGACAGAAATTTATTTGCCAGACTTCTCCTACACAGAAACAAAGCCTGGAACAACGCCTGTTCTTACAAGACAAAGATGATGACCAAGACGGAGACAAGAACACACAGGAAAACAGAACAGGTTTACGTAACTGGAGGATTTCTTCATACCTTAGTGCATACCAGTCTGAACCAGAAGAAGGTCTTCCAATGCCTATGGAATCAGAGGCGTATAATGATGTTCTTGGGGATACCCTCACAAAGCACCCCACTGACCTCATCCCAGCATTCAAATCCCCTATGTCTTTTAATAGCAAGTCACTGGGAATTGAAAGTGCCAAAGAATTTGCAGAACCTGATAGAGTAGGTGAAGAAACCCCTATAATGAAACAAGATACCTTTAGGACCAGAATAAATCCTTTGATCCAGAGGAGCTCAAGACTCAGGTCCTCTCTGATTTTCAGTGCTGCCAAGTTAGATCAGCCTAACACCACAATAGAAAAGGTCCAGAAAAAGAAGTACAAAGCTGTGGGCAAAGAGACAGAGCGAGCTACAGTCACTCACACTAAAGCTGTTTCCAGCTATCTGCAGGAAGAATCACAGAACACAGAGAAGAAGTGTACCAAATCTGTGCAATATAAGATTCTGGAGAGTAGGGTACTAGACTCTAGAGACTCCTGCAGTACTTACAAAGTGCATGGAGAGGCTGACAGACCATTTGGAATGGCCTCGTCAACCCCCCAGCTTGTTGATACATTGAGTAAAGATCCCCTAGCACATATTAGCACTAAGGTGGACAAATTATCATCTCGGTTTTACCCCATAGAAAATAAACCTGCTCTTCCAGAGAAGGAGAGTCTTATATTTGTAGGAGACACTCAGAAATTGACTCTTCCAGAGAAGAAGGAAAGAGTGACATTCAAAGACGACACTCAAAAAGTAGTCAATACAGAACTGAAGAAACCACAGATTAGGACCAGTACCACATCAGTTCTCGAAAACTTATCTAGAAGTCAAGGGTCTGACAGCTCTCTCAATAAATCTGAGGAAGACTGTTCAAAACAAGAACAAAACCCAATGGAATTTTTAAGAAAAGGGTCACTACGGCTGAAGCAGCTTTTGAACCCAAAAGGTGAAAAGAAATTGGAGGAGGAACCCACTTCTGAGAGTGGAAAATCTGACAAGCAGTCTGTGGTTCTCAAACGATCTTCCATAGGGGACTGTCAGGAAATGATGGAGGAAGAAAAAACCCATAAATTTGCAACACCACTTCCTCCCAAAAGCAGCCAGCCATCACAGGGGAGATTTCCTTCATCCACAGCTAACATCCTGTACAGCAGCAACCTCCGCGATGATACCAAGGTGATTTTGGAACAAATCTCTGCAAACAGTCAGAAGAACAGAGCTGAACTGGCCAAGCAACTACCATCCACTAGTAATCCTGATCTTTCTAAGTCAACTACAAGCCTGGAAAGGAAAGGTGAGAAGGAAAAAAGCTGTAACATCCACAGGTCAGAGAGTTTCGGGAGCCAGAAACGAAATCTTCAGCGGCAACCATCAGAGGACAGAGATACCCTTCTGAAAAAAATGGAGAATATGAGGAAGGAGAAACGAGTCTACAGCAGATTTGAGGTCTTCTGCAAAAAGGATGAACAAACAAGTCAAAGTGAAGAGGAATATGACACAGATGCCAAAGACAAGAAGATGGGAAAATTCATGCCCAAAATCCTGGGGACCTTCAAGACCAAAAAATGAGCATAGAAATAATATTTAATTCCATATAATCACTGACTGTCAAATGGGGGGAATGAGGAAGTAACTTGTTTATGATGGTTATAAGCACCATAGGCAATACTCTTCATGGTTAGTGAGTGGAAATGTGTTCAGCATTAGACTCCCGTGGCACAATTTGCCCAATAAAGTCATGTGGGATCAGGCAACCTTATCACAGTATGTTTCAAATAAAATTATTAAATTGCCAAGATGCTTAAAACAAAGAAATAAAGAGTCTCATTATGTTATGTTCAGGGAATATTTTCAGCAGTCAAAACAATTCCAATTTCAGAAGGAAGAATAAAAAAATAGAAAATTCAATACTTGAGTTCAGTCCAGGAAAGAAAAATACACACAGAAACACATGCGCGCATGTGCACGCATGCATGTGCATTGACTGGAAAAAGTGTTTAAAACCCAGTTGTTTCTCAGGTACAGTTATCTTTGTCTCTAATAACAAATCAAATATAGGAGGCCCCTTTTTGAAGGTTTACAGGAGAAAAAAATACTGTAAACAACTTTTTGCTCTTATCTATGCTTATGGTCTCATCTAGCAGTACATGCTCGGCTTTCATATTTACCATTTTCTAAGCCTATTGGTTCTGGTTTGATATTGGTTTGTTTTCTTATGTATAATGGAAGTATTGCTTTCGGGGGTGAGCCGAAAGAAGCAGCCAAAAGGCCATACAAAAGGATATTGACATGCTATTAATGGAGGAAGACCTGTTCCTAGGACTCCTTTTCAGCTGAGTCAGGAGTTTAATTAAGCATCTAGAATGCTCTCTCAGCTGAGTAGTAACTTCCTTGACAATGTAACTCCAATTCATTAAGCGATTGTGGGGAGGAGGGGACGTTAATTTGTTAGTACATCTTTCCATGTGAAGACAAGGAAAGAAGGGACCCATAGCAATGGAAGGAACAAGGCTGCTGGAATTTTCCAGCTCAGAAGTGTTTTATCTCATGTAACTTTCTTGTAGTAGTTCGATACCAGGCTTAACCATGCAGCTTTAAACCAGTCCAGATTAGCCTGTAGGTTCATGCTGTTGTGCTATAGTGTCTTGCAGGGCAGAAGGCAGAGACAGAGGCTATCAAGAAAATGCTGTACACACTGTTTAGCTCCTTAGCTGTTTGGTTTTTTTCCCTCAGCTTGGACTGTCTCTGCTTGGCATCCAGCAGGATTGCCAAATTGGGTTGGTTGGGTTTTTTTCTCCCCCTGATCTTTGTGCCATAGTCTAAAGAGATGACAGGGAAGAATGCTCTCACGTGGAACCAGGCTTCTGAATTTCCCATTCCCATTACCTTGGGTTTCGCGATTACCCACTTGTGACACGAGCTGCAAGCTCAGCAAACCAGTTCAGGTATGTGGCTGACAGATGAAGGCAAGAGGCTGCATCAGGTTCTGAAGGTAACTTTAGTAGGGTCTTTAAAACTTCAGCTTTTCTTTAGGATGCCAGCTCCTATGTTAGCAAGCTTTATATAATTTAGCAGGTTTTATATAATTTACATATCTGTAACAATTAATGATTATTTTACTGTTTGCTGAAAACCTTGGGAAATGTGTGGAAAGATAGATTGTCTGATCTGAAAAAAAAATTAAGTTTATTTCATATTAATACAGATGGTGGTAAAAATCTGCAAGAATCAAGAGGAATTATCATTTTAACATGAGGAGGTAAACCTAGAAGTAAGAGAGAAAAAAAGTTTAAAAAAAAAAGGAGGGAAGAAGCGGCCAAAATTGGGAAAAAAAGCTGAACTGGATTTCTTACGCTTATTCCATATTGTATAAATGCATACAATTTCAGATACAACCCATAATCTGTTACATACAAATTCATAAATGAATGTTGTATGTATACTTCTTTTGTCTGCTCTCAGTAATGAATCAGATCCAGTTCTTGGTGGGTCCCCAAATGAACTGTGATGATCAATACAGTTGTTCTCTGCCAGATGATACAGACAGAGATTATTTTACTCTGGAGTGGAAGATAAGCTGTATAGATCTATATCCTACTATAAATATGCTAACCCTATTCTGTGTAGTTCTCACATCATTCCATACCTCCAGCCTTTCCCAAACCTACCTGCTCCAGCATCGTTCTGTAACAGACAAGTTAGAAATAATTTCTGTGGTTCAGATTACATTAACATTTTAGAATTTTGCTGTATTTGTTTAGATTTCCAGAATTTTATCTTGCTCAGCATGGTGCATTCAGTGTATGTTCCTGACCAGAACTGGAACGACTAATCTCTTTTAGTGATATGTCAATTACCAGATGGTGTAGGTGTATACAAATATTGCAGAATAACTAATTGACTTGGTAATAACAAAAGCCGTTTTAAGAATAAGAAGTTAGTGTTAGAGCCCACCACCTCTCAGTCTGAGACTAGGTTCACAGAGGATCTTAGATGTTGCATAGCATTGTCAACTTGGTAGGTGGTAGGCTTTCAGTGGAGGTCACAAACCTGAATTAAGCAGTAGGCTCCCTTCTCCGTGCATGAGAACTGGCATCTTAGAGCCAACACGTTGCACGGAGCACTGCCTACACAACATGTTCACCTCGTTGTTGCCATTTCCTATATCTACCTGTACCTGAGATAGACAGGAAGTGCCTATTTTATGAGTATACCAGAATAAACCAGGACTTCCCTGTGAGCTGCATTCACACCTACTAAGTCTTACTGGACTGAAGTGACCACACCTGGTACCAGAAGTGAATGTACTTTTTTTTTTTTTTACTTAACTAGCCCTTGGTGTTTAGGTACTAAAAGATGAAGTGGATATCCTATCAATGGCAGTGATACTCACATGTTGGAATTTAGTGCCTGAATCCCCTCTGTAACTGTAGTCCCAACGCTTTGGAATAACAATCATTTATCATAGGTAAAGTAAAATTTCAGGGACTATATATCAAAAATCAGCATTAAAACAGGAATATAGTTTTAAACTTTACTATAGTCCCACTGTTGCCTGATAACTTCATGATGTTTCAGAAATAGTATTTCTTGGAACATTGCTTTCTGAAAGAAAAAAAAAAAAAGACCATATCATTCATTGAACAGGATAACCCTGTATTTTTCACACACAGCAAACACTGAAAGACAAAGATTTTCTGTAGTGTAACATAAAGTATTTATTATTACAGTATTTATAATATTACATGCTAGGTAAGCTATTAAATATTGTAGCAGAACCCACCTATATTTAAAATGCTTTTCTACTTGATTTTAATGAAAATAAGCCACCATTGATTATGTTCATTTACCCCAGAAGAGTCATAGAAATTAGTGGAAAACAAAAAAACCTGCCTGGACGATGTCCTGTGCAACCTGCTCTGGGTGAGCCTGCTTCAGCAGGGGGGCTGGACTGGGTGATCTCCAGAGGGCCCTTCCCACCCCTGCCATTCTGTGATTCTGTGATAACGTGGCATTTACATAATTTCTTTCACGGTAAAAAGGGGAAAAAAAAAAAAACAAACCCAAAACTAAGCCAAACCCCATTTCTCCTCCTGAAGGCTTGATTTACTTCCACTTTTGCTGCTCCTCATACTTCATTGTTAGAGCATTCACTCCAACTATCCTTCCCCTACTGCCTCAACACCACCATCCACATCAGTGTCTCTCATAATTAGTTCTGACTTGGGTTTATCTTTGGGCTTCCTTCACTTCTTCAGCCATTACTCAAATGTTCTTAAAATCATAGAATGGTTTGAGTTGGAAAGGACCTTTAAAGATCATCTAGTCCAACCCCACCTGCCTTGGGCAGGGACATCTTTCACTACATCAGGTTGTGCAAAGCCCTGTCCAACCTCACCTTGAACACTTCCAATGGTGGGGCATCCACAGCTTCTCTGGGCAACCTGGTCCAGTGTATCACCACCCTCATTGTAAAAAGTTTCTTCCTTATGTCCAATCTAATCCTACCCTCTTTCAGTTTAAAACCATTGCCCCTTGTTCTGTCACTACAGGCCTTGGCAAAAAGTCTTTCCCTGTGCTTCTTGTAAGTCCCCTTAAGTATCGAAAGGCTGCCATAAGGTCTTCCCAGAGCCTTCTCTTCTCCAGACTGAACAACCCCAACTCTCTCAGCCTTTATTCATAGCAAAGGTGTTACAGCCCTTGGACCATTTTCATGTCCCTCCTCTGGACCTGCCCTAACTGGTCCGTGTCTTTCTTGTACTGGGGACCCCAGAGCTGGATGCAGTACTGCAGGTGGGGGTCTCATGAGAGCCAAGCAGAAGGGGAGAATCACCTCCCTCAACCTGCTGGCCACGCTTCTTTTGTTGCAGCCCAGGATATGCTTGGCTCATATCCCATTTTTCATCCACCAGTACCCTCAATCCCTTCATCCCCCAGCCTGTATTGATACTGGGGATTGCCCTGACCTAGGTGCAGAATCTTGCACTCGGCTTTGTTGAACCTCCTGAGGGGCACCTGCGCCCTGAATATGTCTAAATACATTAAAATATCAGACTATTGCAGTTTTCTGTAATTTTTTGCAAGAATTCAAATGAAGAATATGAACTGACAGTATTCATTGTTCTCATGGTATGGGAGCAAATAGCACTGTCTGGTAAGAGTGGAAGGCAAAAGGATTTAGGTTCTCCTTCCTGTTGGTTTGTCCAGAGGAAAGTAGTACATTGTTCCATGCAATGAATAAAGCATTTCCCTTCAGCTGGGTAACTGTCAAATGCCTGTACTATTTTGCTCTCACTTGCTGTTACTGGCTCAGTTAGGGTGCTGATGACATGAGCTGTACTTCACCTCGTTAGAACACTTCCATATTCACTGCTCATGTTGTTGGGAGGACTTTGATATTGGAAGACTCTGCAGTGCAGATTTACATATGGTTCCATAGGCCTGTGAGTAACTGCCCATTGATGCTTTTGGATCACCAGCAGCTCCCGTATTTGCAGTAACCTGGAACATCTTTTTACTGGACTTCAGGAGGGGATGAATACCTTTGCTGGGAAACTGAGTATTTCTTGGATTCTGTGCGAGAAAGAAAAGCCAAGATAGTTAGTACCCTGTAATCAGCTTTCTAAAATACAAATAAGGAACACAGATTTTGCTTCAGCTGAGGAATAAGACAGATCATGAATGTTATATGGATGCTAAACCAGACTGGTTTGTAAGATCAAGAATAGGATGGTGAGAATGATGTGAGGGAGAAGGGCTTAAGAATGGTGTATCAAGAGTGAGCTAGTGGCACTGGAGCAAGATAGGACAAACTAATCCTGCATTGGAGCAAAAGTCCAAAGGCGTGTTTGGCTAGTACCTTGTTTTCAACAGTAGCAAATGCTTTAAAGATATGTACAAAAGACAGATCATCATCATCATTCCCCAGTATATCCTCCTGGCTTCTGCCAATCAGTGGCTTGGTGACTTTCTGAGTTGGAAGCTGCATTAGATACTCTGTTTATCAGCCCCTGTCAGGAGAAGTTAGTATCTTAAGACACTACACTACATAATACATTACAATACATTTGAATCTGCAGTTAAAAGAGGAGAGCCGTTTCACTGCAGCTTATGCTTTGTGAACCTCTATAGTTAATGGAAAGGCAAGAGTTTCCACTCTCTGTTGTGGCACTGGCTGCTGTCACCCCAACCATTATAGGAGTCTTTCCTGGTCAAATGGCTGAGAACAAGAGTTTCATGAGCCTCATAGGATACTGAAAATGAATGCAGACTGAATGCAGAGCAAACTGGAATGTCAGAAATTTTCAGCTCCTGCTGAGGCTGAATGAGAAAGATGGAAAAGTCAACATTCACTTAACATAAGATCAGCCACAATGCTGATGACCTTCTACCACAATATCCTGTCTCTGACACTGGTCAGTATTAGCCTCTCAGGGAACAAATTATAAAGCACAGGGCACGTGTAGGGTGATCTTCTCCCTATTATGCTCTTCCAGTAACTGAAAGTTGGCCACGATTACCTTCAAAACGCATTGCTTGTACATCTGCACATGCAGCTGTCTCCATAATCTCATATTGTGGAATAAATCATTCCACACTTGCTCCACACTTGTGTAATAAATGGTTCCTCTCACTCTCAAAACATTTTGAATGGGATTCCAAAGCAGAGGGGCTGAAAGATGAGTTGCAAGTGTCCTATGTGGACATACTTGGAAGTTACTGGCAATCATGTCTCTTCTTAGCAGTTATTCATATGTATTTTCATATCAGTCACATCAAGAAGAGATCCCATAGGAACAAGCTTGACTCTTAATAGTGTGTGCAGCTTGTTTCTAGCTTGAAATGGTTCAGATCATTCAGAGCTGTGTTCAAAGAAATAATTTGCTTTAAGGTAAATGTGATATTACATGCTGACTCAAAGCAGCTGATCCCACCCAACTCATCTTTGACAGTGGTGTCTGTCAGATGTCCCTTCACACAGCTGTGCTCAGCATACATTCTGATTGAGCTCCAGCACATAAACACTTAAGTATTCTTTTGTGGGGATGTGAGAAAGTCAATCTCTAGTGTCACAAAAAAGTAATCCATATTATTCCTCTGCCATAAGCTTCCTCTGGATCACCTTGTGTTGGCTAGACTCCCCTTGAGCTAGTCAGCAGACAACTATCTCAGGAAAAAGAAAAAGCAGGGGCAAGGAAGTCATTTAAGAACCCAGTGAGGATAAGAACTTTTACAAGGAAGCGTGGCCCAGAACAGGGAAGAGGGAGGAGCAGAAAGGAGAGGACTGAAACCTTCACTGTTCAGCAACAGCAGTCCATTACATTGATTCCAGAGGTGGTGAGAATTCTCCAGCTAAGTTTGGAATATCCAACAGTCTCAATTTGATTAAAAAAGAATATGCTACCTACACACTTTGGACAGGACAAGCCATCATTGAAGATAATGTAAAAACAACTGATCTGTGATTCTCAAAGGGAGTTTTTGGTGCTGCTGACAATCTGAACAATGTGATAATCTGAAATGGTGTTCAAATCCTCATTTGTCTGAAGTGATAAAATCGAATGTAGAATGGAACCCAAAATTAGCTTGTCCTCTAGAAAAAGAGCAGTGGAAAAAAAGTCATATATCTCAGCACATCTTGTAAGACGTTGCATTAAAACTCAAGATGGGAAAAAGAAGTAGAGGCAAAGAATCTGAAGAGATATTTTTACTTTTCTTATTGATTACAGTTAGCTGACATTTATGATCCATTACAATTCATCTTTGGGAAAAAAAATACTGCTAATGAGGCAGAAACCTAGATTTACAAAAGGGCTATGTTATCATGTTCTCTGAAGTACCTAATTCCTGTACTTAAATTCAACAGTCATTCATGGAACTCCTGCATAAACCTATAGACACCAAAATACTCTTGCTGCTCAAGTCACAGGTGATAGGGTTTTTTTAAAGTTTGGAGTTAGACTTAAAACTCCAAGAGAAAGCTAGTGTTTATAAATCCAGACTAGCTGAAGATCAGCATTACATATGCTGGAGATGTAAGGTTTAAAGCCACATCTATGTCCTTGGCACTTCCCAGTGATTACTATAGGTGGTCTTCGTCTCAACATTCTGCTTCATGCACAGAACTTAACTCAGGGTCATAAACTTCATTAGCAGACAAAACACCTGAAATGTAGGTATTGCAACACTGAAGACTGCAATATGCAAGTTCCTGTATGAATCTACCCCATATTAGAGGCAAATTATGACAAGTTATTTCCTTTACTAGCAGAAACTCTTCAGTTAGCACACTCTTCAGCTCTCTGGTAAAGGGAACATACCCTACACAAGTCCAACTGCCTTATCAAACTAGGTTACTGGTACCATTTGACTGACATTACACACAAGCAATGAAATTTTAGTGTATATCTGTCATAAGTAATTTTAACTGATAAAAATTTATTAATTTAGTCACTCACAGAGCAGTATGTCTTGCCTCTCATTTAAGTATCTTTACAAAGTTGCAAATTAAGATATTTTGTGTCTATATCATTTTGGTCCATGAAAAGTTAAGGTTTTTTTTTTTTTGGTGGGACTGCTACTCACATTATAAAGGTTCTGTACACTTGTAGGAGGTAGCTGAGCATTTGTGTTTGCCCATGTGATTTGTCTCCCCAGTTTCCTATTGTTGGAGATTCTGGCCTGTTGAGAAGGTGCTGCAGAACAGTTCCTGATCACAGCACCAGAATTCGCATTACCTGCAGACAAAAGAAATGAGAGAAAGTAGGAAAATCATGAGGACACAGAACATACTGACAGAGGCAGGAACAGAACATAAAACCAGAGTCAGCCCCTGCCACCTCACTTCATCTCACAAACAGAACAAAAGTATTCAGAATAAAATCAGAATGTAGTAGCAAACAAAACCCATTCAAAAGGGCACGGGAAAAGACAACAGCAGTAAAGAAGCAAAGAGAAAACAGAAAGGAGCAGTGCGTCGAGACTGAGGCAGGAAAGAACCAAGGAGAATGTCATACACTCAAAACTCATACAGCAGCGTTTTGTTCTTACGTCATTTTCCTCCCACACTTTCACCCTCTCATTTTGCCATGTAAGTTCCCTGTATTTCTTTTTCCCCACTCAATCTCTTCTTTCTTCCCCATAATAGTGCCTCATGGTGGATTACATCCCAGTGTAGGAGGGTAGTACCTACTTTCAACAGCAGTGTGTGTTATGGGATTGTATATCACATTGATCGTTGATCTCTGACATAAAGTTCTTGCTAAATCTTCACTCTGGCTGGATACTTCTGGCTGGACACTAGCTGTAGTTCCAGCATGCACATGCAAAGTTTTTAGAAGAGGTGGTGTTGGTTCTCTCTGGCCTTTCCTGGTAGGTAAAGTCATAGAACTGGAATTTGGAAGAAGTGGCCTGGATTCAGACTGACTTAGTTGAATGTTTGCTCTCTGCACTTGTTCCTTTGGATGGTGATTTAATTTCTTTTCAAGGATCATCTACAGAAAGGAGAGGTTGGTTAGACTTAGCACAGCTACACAGCAGAACAGACAACCAAAACATAAAAACAAAGAGACTTACAAATAACTGCAATTTATTTCAAAAGATAGGTAACAAGTATAATTTTAAAATTAATTTAGGGTTGAAAAGAAGATAGAAATAATATTCTCAGTGGAAAGAAAGAATAGGCTGAAGCATTAAGAAAAAGGATTGGTTGAACAGGCAATTTCAATATATCCTGAGGGAGAACACCACGAAATAAAAAGGGGCTTAGACTTGGAAAAGACAGAATCTATATGCCCAAAAGGTTAACACGATGCTGTTTCTTACAATCCCTTTCTAGAACTTTGCAAAACTGATATTTTAATGGTCAAAGCAACATTAATTCCAGTTAGTTCATAATTATTTCTCACCTACCTCTACACGCTATTATCTAGCAACAGAAATCGTGGCCAAGGTTTTGGGTCTTGGTGCAGACAATCTACTCTCAACTGCCTGGAATCACAGTCATCCCAAATTTGACACCCTGTCAGTAAGAGTATTCAAAACTATTCACTTGTTTCTCAGGCTTGTACCCAGATTATCTGTGACCAATCGATGGACATTTAGAATATCTTTTCTACCCGTGCTCAGTATTCACTTTACTAATTCATCTGTTCATGACTCCTAACACTATCACAGTAGAGTTTATTAGTTCCCTTCTATTAAAGACTTAAAAGAAATCTTGAGTAGGTTCAACTTTTAGAATTAAATTTGATTTTTCTTTCTTAAATTTTAATTGCTGTTAATAGATGGAATAACACTTTTTCTCAATCTCTAGGAAGGTGGACACTCTTATCAGTCTTTCTCAGTCTTGGATTTTCTGATGTCTAAGCTTCCTTTTCAATCTTCTCTTCCCAGTATCATTCTTTCCAATGCCTTTTTTACTATATTTACATTCCAAATCCTGCTCTTCTTACCATCTTCCAGTTCCTTTGCCTCAACCTGACCATGAGCCAGCAGGGTGCCCTTGTTGCCAAGAAGGCCAATGGTATCCTGGGGTGCATTAAGAGAAGCGTGGCCAGCAGGTCGAGGGAGGTTCTCCTCCCCCTCTACTCTGCCCTGGTGAGACCCCATCTGGAGCACTGGGTCCAGTTCTGGGCTCCCCAGTTCAAGAAAGATGAGGAACTCCTTGACAGAGTCCAGAGGAGGGCAACAAAGATAATGAGGGGGCTGGAGCATCTCCCCTATGAGGAAAGGCTGAGAGACCTGGGCTTGTTTAGCCTGAAGAAGAGAAGGCTGAGAGGGGATCTCATCATCACACATGAATATCTTAAGGGTGAATGTCACTAGGATGGAACCAGACCCTTCCCAGTGGTGCCCAGCGCCAGGACAAGGGGCAATGGGCACAAACTGAAGCAGAAGAGGTTCCAGTTAAATGGGAGGAAGAACTTGTTGACTGTGAGGGTGCCCGAGCCCCGGCCCAGGCTGCCCAGGGGGGCTGTGGAGTCTCCTTCTCTGGAGATATTCAAACCCTGCCTGGACGATGTCCTGTGCAACCTGCTCTGGGTGAGCCTGCTTCAGCAGGGGGGCTGGACTGGGTGATCTCCAGAGGGCCCTTCCCACCCCTGCCATTCTGTGATTCTGTGATAACGTGGCATTTACATAATTTCTTTCACGGTAAAAAGGGGAAAAAAAAAAAAACAAACCCAAAACTAAGCCAAACCCCATTTCTCCTCCTGAAGGCTTGATTTACTTCCACTTTTGCTGCTCCTCATACTTCATTGTTAGAGCATTCACTCCAACTATCCTTCCCCTACTGCCTCAACACCACCATCCACATCAGTGTCTCTCATAATTAGTTCTGACTTGGGTTTATCTTTGGGCTTCCTTCACTTCTTCAGCCATTACTCAAATGTTCTTAAAATCATAGAATGGTTTGAGTTGGAAAGGACCTTTAAAGATCATCTAGTCCAACCCCACCTGCCTTGGGCAGGGACATCTTTCACTACATCAGGTTGTGCAAAGCCCTGTCCAACCTCACCTTGAACACTTCCAATGGTGGGGCATCCACAGCTTCTCTGGGCAACCTGGTCCAGTGTATCACCACCCTCATTGTAAAAAGTTTCTTCCTTATGTCCAATCTAATCCTACCCTCTTTCAGTTTAAAACCATTGCCCCTTGTTCTGTCACTACAGGCCTTGGCAAAAAGTCTTTCCCTGTGCTTCTTGTAAGTCCCCTTAAGTATCGAAAGGCTGCCATAAGGTCTTCCCAGAGCCTTCTCTTCTCCAGACTGAACAACCCCAACTCTCTCAGCCTTTATTCATAGCAAACGTGTTACAGCCCTTGGACCATTTTCATGTCCCTCCTCTGGACCTGCCCTAACTGGTCCGTGTCTTTCTTGTACTGGGGACCCCAGAGCTGGATGCAGTACTGCAGGTGGGGGTCTCATGAGAGCCAAGCAGAAGGGGAGAATCACCTCCCTCAACCTGCTGGCCACGCTTCTTTTGTTGCAGCCCAGGATATGCTTGGCTCATATCCCATTTTTCATCCACCAGTACCCTCAATCCCTTCATCCCCCAGCCTGTATTGATACTGGGGATTGCCCTGACCTAGGTGCAGAATCTTGCACTCGGCTTTGTTGAACCTCCTGAGGGGCACCTGGGCCCACTTCTTAAGCTTGTCCAGGTCACACTGAATGGCATGCCATCCCTCAGGCATGTCAACTGCACCACTCAGTTTGGTGTCATCTGCAAATTTGCTGAGGGTGCACCTGATCCCACTGCCTACAAGGAAAGTGCAGCTTTTTTCTTTTTGATCTTATTGCACATACCAAATGGCATTAAAACTACTATCTTTCCTTTTCCTTGTACAACTAAAGATTTTTTTTTTTTTTATTTGCTTGATTATTGCACCATTTCCTCATTTTTCAAGTACTATTTCCCCATTTTAATGCATTCAAAATATGGCTCCTAAAACATCACTGTCCTTTATTATTAGCATATCAGCTACACTGATCCTTCACTTGCTCTTCCTCCTCTGTAATTATTCTTGAATCTGATAGTTCTGTGTATGTGGTGCAGCATGCAACAGCACTTGACTATGCTCCAGCAAAAAACCTCAGTCTGTTAGCTTATGTGCTAACAGCTTGTCTGCACACCCACAATGGAGCTCAAAAAGACAATGGTAGGATGAGGAGTCCAAATAATACTTTGCCAAGCTACTCCCTTGCCCATTCACGGAAGCCATCAACCCATCGATGCCCCATCTGCACAGGCTGAGAGGAGCACAGGGATGCACTATGGCAGGTGGGAACCCAAATCAAGGGCTTCTCAACACCTTGTCTGAGCCTCTGCCAGGGCTGTCCCAGCAAAGCCATCAGCCCCATTGTCCAGGCATGAAACTCATCACGATGAGTCATCAGGATTTCTCTGGATCACCTTTTGGACTAATGTGCGGCGTGGGGGGGTGGTTGGGGATGAGGGGGTGGCAGGGTGGGGTTGCTGCCTAGAGGTTCGACACATTATGAGATGCAGGGGAAAGCCATTTGGGATCAACAGGACTTATGGGATGTTTAGGGTAGGAACCAAAAGCAGGAAAAGAGAGGGGTTTAGGTGATTTCGGGAGGAAATAGGGGGAAATAGCAGTTAAGAGGTATAAAACGGCCAGTCCTGTGTAAATAGCTGGCTGGTCAATAAGCCTGTCTGGCCATGCCCTGCACCTGATCAATGCAGTTTGCTCTATCTTCTTATTAAATTCCTTTCTCTTTCCTGGAAGAGAGGCTGTCTATTCTGCATGTGTGCGTACGCAGGCGTGAGTGCCAGCAACTGGAGCGAGATCACAGGTCAGCAGGCCCGTGTGTTCATGGTGCTGGCAACAGAAGGGAGTGCAGGTGTGCAAGCGAGCACGTGATCGCTAGCAGAGATCAAGCCAGACTAGTCAGTGAATAGATCAAGCGGCCTGAGAGCTAGGGGGTGAGTGGGTCTCTAAGGGCCAGCTCTGGTTGTGAGAGTACCTGGGTATCTCCAGGGGTGAGAACACTGGGGGTGGGTGGGGGGAAGTCAGCTAAGGGACCTGCAAAGTCCTGGCGAGTTTTTGGTCTGCATAGTCTGTACCAGCAACTGCAGTAGGGCTGCAGCCTTGGGGGCTTACAGAATCACAGAATCATTTAGGCTGGAAAAGACCTTTAAGATCATAGAGTCCAACCGTTAACCTAGCACTGCCAAGTCCACCACTAAACCATGTCTCTAAGCACAACGTCCACACGTTTTAAATACCTCCAGGGCTGGGGACTCGACCCCTTCCCTGGACAGCCCCTTCCCGTGCCTGACAGCCCTTTGGGGAAGGAATTGTTCCCCAGGGCCAACCTCACCCTGCCCTGGCACAACTGGAGGCCGGTGCCCCTCGTCCCATCGCCCCTTCCCTGGGAGCAGAGCCCGCCCCCCCGGCCCCCCCTCCAGGCAGCCATGAGGGCTCCCCTCAGCCTCCTCTGCTCCAGGCTGAACCCCCCCAGCTCCCCCAGCCACTCCCCAGCAGCCTGGGGCTCCAGACCCCTCGCCAGCTTCGTTGCCCTTCTTTGGACATGCTCCAGCCCCTCCATGTCTCTCTCATAGTGAGGGGCCCAAAACTGAACACAGCAGTTTCCTGCCCCTTCTTCCAAAGGTCATAAACTCTCCTTTTTTTCCTGAGCTCCAGCTAAAGCTCTCTGTTCAGCCAGGCCACTCTCCTTCCCTGCCAGCTCATCTTTCAGCACATGGGGAGGGCCTGCTCCTGCGCCTTTAAGATTTCCTTTTTGAAGAATGCCCAGCCTTCCTGGACTCCTTTGCCCTTCAGGACTGCCTCCCAAGGGACTCTGTCAACCAGGCTCCTAAACAGGCCAAAGTCTGCCCTCCGGAAATCCAAGGTGGCAGTTCTGCTAACCCCCACTCCTTACTGCTCCAAGTATTGCTGGCTTGTATAGCCCCCTGGGATCCAGGGGCCAGCTACCGAGCAGATTGAGTGTCTGAGACCAGCTGCTGTAGCGATCCACCTTATATGTCTGTAGATATATTCTCACGAGTGGACTTGCTCAGCAAGAGAATGGAAAATAACAAGGCTGTTGGTGCTGTCTATGTTTGTGTGAGTGCTCCGAGTACCTGTTTGTGATCCACATGGCCAGCCATGTATACATGCATATATGTATATACATAGCGCATATGTGTTTTCTGTGTGCGTGTGCCTACTGAGAATACATCTTCAGCCTTGCTACTCGCTGGACCTGGGGACATGGAGTGGCAGCAGCCTCACCTCTCTTGGACTGTTGGATCCAGCATAATATATTTTCCTCTAACACAGTCTTTCTCAGACATCACGCTTTACAGACTTTTCCCAGTGGGAATTTAAAGAGCTATCAAAAAGTATGACAGTATTGAACTGACTGATAAGAAACACCAAGACATAACTATAAGCATGTATGGAAAGCCTAGGGGAATGCAAATAGAAGAAAATGACAGAATTCATTAAGTGTGTGCAAGAATGGCAAGTTACCTGGAGGATTAGGATTTTGGAAAATTGGGTAAGAGAAAGTACCTCATATAATTTATTTCGATATTCTGCCACAGACAGCTGGATATCATCACCTAAAGGAAGAACCACATCATAATCCAGAGAGGGCTCCCTGGCAGGACAATGAAACCTAAGATGATAACACATAATGTAATTCACTAAGACTCAAAACAGCACCACAGATTAATATAATGTTAAAAGGATTGTGAAATTATCTAGTGTGACCTCTAGTGTAAATAGGGTTTAAAGAAAATTAAGAATTAGCTTAGTTTTGTTTTTTTTTAATCACACATATAAAGAAAACTTGTGCCAAGAGCAGGCCTATAACATCTCAGAAGACATCAGGGGAAACTACAGATTGGTATTACTCTCACCTTTTCACATAAGGATGCTGCAGAGCCTCCTCTGCTGTAAGTCGTTTATCAGGGTTAAATACTAGAAGTTTCTTCAGAAGGTCCAAGGCAGGCAATGGAGTAGAGGATGGTAAAATCTCCTCAAATGTTACTCGCTGCCTAGAATTCAGAATACAACGATATAAGCTCCCAGTGTTTAATTCAGAGTGAAGGCATGATTTACAGTTCTGGGAATCACATAGAGGTGACACCTGACTCCAGAGTTCACTCACAAATACTGTGTCATAATCCTGGAACACTCTGAAGTATAGTATTGTGTCCAACTCTGGAGCCCTCAGCACAAGAAGGACATGGAACTGTTGGAGCGGGTCCAGAGGAGGGCTACTAAAATGATCCGAGGGCTGGAGCACCTCTCTTATGAGGACAGGCTGAGGGAGTTGGGCTTGTTCAGCCTGGAGAAGAGAAGGCTGCGGGGGACCTGATTACGGCCTTTCAGTATCTAAAGGGGGCCTATAGGAAAGGGGGGGAAAATCTTTTTAGTAGGGCCAGCTGTGAGAGGACAAGGGGTAATGGTTTTAAACTAAACCAGGGTAGGTTTAGACTGGATATAAGGAGGAAATTCTTTCCAGTGAGGGTGGTGAAACCCTGGCAGGGGTTGCCCAGAGAGGGGGTGGAGGCCCCATCCCTGGGACCATTCCAGGCCAGGTTGGCCGGGGCTGTGAGCAACCTGATGTGGTTCAAGGTGTCCCTGCTCCTGCAGGGGGGTTGGACTGGGTGACCCCTAGGGGTCCCTTCCAACCCAAAACATTCTATGATTCTATGATAGGCCTGTGAGTACTGTAAAGTCTTTTACCCCTTTGATTAGGTTTGAATGCCCCCCTCCCAGCGCTAGGAACCTACATGAAGTGCCTAACTTGCAAGTCTAGTCTTTTTCTTGTTTCAGTGGAGAGAGTGAGATATCAGACAGTATCAGACACAGGGGAATAATGAGTCTTCTGGACAACGGGTCCTTCTTTTGTTCTTTTGACAATGCAGGAAGCCCAAACTCTTAACTTGGATGTTTCAGTTGAACTGTTAAAGATCCCATGAATCCCCAGCCCTTAGACCACAGAAATGTATTTCTGTATAATTTGCAATGAGAAGATGAAGTTTAAAAATCTGATTTTGCATTTTGAAATCCTAAAGATAATTATTAACATAAGGAACATGAGAATATCTAATAAATTTGAAAAATCAGTTTTAAAACATGATTCTTACTCACATTTTAAATAATTTTGTTACTCCATGACAACATTCTTTTAGTTTGGAAATATGATCCATCACTGAACATAGCATTTGGAATGAGTGGCTCAGAAAAAATCTTTTCGGCTTTGAAGACTAAAATTTCACTTGCTCTTTTATTGACCTGCAGCCATCTATCAGAACTTAGCCACTCAACTTCCACATTTTTGGGGGAGAGAAAAAAAGAAGATAACATCCAAAGAGTACGGCTGCCGAATAAAAGTGCATTTCAGCCAGGAACGAATGGAGAGTTCCAATTGCTGTCACTACTCAGAGAAGGGTTATAGAAATGAGAGCGCTCTTCTCAGAGGTGCTGTGGTGGGTTGACCCCTGCTGGCAGCTATGCTCCCACCCACTTGCTTGCTCACTCCCCCTGCCCATGCTGCTGCTCCTTGACATGCAGCTACCCTACCACAGAAGGATTCACAAAGATGCTGGGCAAGCTAGACAGCTGTTTGATCCTCTCTGTATCCATGGCAGCTATAGGAAAAGCCCACTGGTACGCTTTTGGGTCCCTGAAGTAATCTCTCCTGATGTAGTCCATGCCAAGGATGCATAGAGCCTCCAGGTCAGTCACAATAGGATGCTTTTGCCACTTATTGGTTGTTAGAGTCACTTCAGCCTCCAACACAGATAACTGCTGAGATTATCCTGTCACTCCAGAAATCCGTGTGGGTTCCGTCCCCTTGTATCCTGATGACATTAGGATCACTGTGCACTGGTATCCAGCAGAGCCTTATACTCCTGTGGGTCCAGTATGCCAGACTACTGAATCCATACAGTCCAATAAACCCAGTTATGCCTTTCCTCCACTTGGCTGGACCTCTGTTGGCTTGGCTGACCTCTATTCCTGGTCAGAGC
Organism: Gorsachius magnificus; assembly: GCA_034008185.1. NCBI lineage: Eukaryota > Metazoa > Chordata > Aves > Pelecaniformes > Ardeidae > Gorsachius > Gorsachius magnificus. Next base: position 648,024 of record CM067082.1, read on the forward strand.
ATTAATTACCAGGATCAGAAGTAGGATCAGTCCTTCCACTGTGTCTGTTGAATTGCTCAACAGCAACTGGAGCAGTCATCTTCCTGAACGGACCCTTTTTGGCTGCTGTTTTTCCTTGCAATTCACGTACACAAGTTTCTAGGTTTGAGGTAAATGCACTGTCTGACTTCCTCATGTCCTCCCCATGGTCATGCATGGTTCCCTTCCTTTGAGGAGAGAAAGGCTGACTATGTGATGCTCTTGATAGTTAAGACGTCGACCTGTGTGGGTGAGGAGGAAAACATACTCGTTTTGAATTTGCTGGAACCTTTGGGACAGTTTTTCTACAGCTGAGACACAGGACCACATGGTTGGGGAGGTAGAGAGATTCTCTTTGTATTGCCAGAGCTGGCCAGCTGACTGTCTGTCTACAGTTGGCGCCTCAATGTCTGTACAATTTTTGTCAGGGTGATGACATACAACATTGGTGTGCTCTGTACAAACTTTTGACTGTGTGCACTGGACTCCACCTGGATCTGTGGAGCGCTGGTTATTGCCCAGGTTGCTGTACATCACCTCCACCACCAATTCCCTAACGCTGGGTATCTCCCTCAATGGTAGTCCATTTGCCCCAGTAGTTTACAAGATCTTCCTTGAGGGGATACCTTGCCTTCATGGGTGACAGAAGTCACCTCCAGAAGCTGCAGATTTTTGCCCCTCTTCCAATCCCCTCATCGGTTCCTCGGTCCTTAGTGAGAGATCCCAGTTGCTGGGCTTTCTTACCCTCCAATTCCTGACTCAGCACTGGTCCCGGTATCCTAGCATCAGAGCAATGAGGTGATGATAATTTGCTCACCTTGCAATTTTGCTCAGATGACAGCTGTAATCTTTCTGCATATCTTGCAGCTCGCTCAGGGATAGGGACTGGGTGGTTTCTACACTCACTCACAAATTCTGTCTCTTCCCCCTCTTGTTCTTATGGCTGCTCTGCTGCAGAACAGGCTGCCTCTTCTGAGTCTTCCTCCTGCTCCCTCTTAGAAGCTTCTTCCTCCCTTACTAACCAAGTTGACTTCCTTTTCCATTGTTTAGGAGCAGCAACTGTTATCGTCGAGGGTTGGGTCTCTGACTTAGCCACAGTGTCCATTTGTATGTCCTCAGATTCAGAGACTCTTTCACCCTGCTGAGGTAGGTGTAAGACCAGGCCCCAGCACCACATGAGAAGTTGTGTCCCTTTGGCATGGACAAGGCATCCTTTCTTCAAGTGTTTTGTCACTTCAACAGAATGCCACACTTGTTTGGGTGTGAAGTCCCACACCACTGGACGTGAAAATTGCTCTAGGTATCTGCAGAAATTCTTCTGCGCAACTTGTGACCCATGAGCTGACTACCTCAGGGCACATCCCTGTGTGGCATTCACAAATAGTTATCCTTAGGAAAAGTCAGAATCAGATTCTTGACTTATACCAATATGAGCATTATAGTTACCCAAGGATGTTCAAGAAACTGAAGAGCTGTTGTAACAAGGCAGAAAAAATCTACCCCAGGAGAGAGGAAGGGGAGGTTCCATTCTTCATTTCCTCTTCAAATTGGCTCTTGGATGAGAAGAGGAGAAATTGTGAATTGCTTCCACAAGATGGTCCTGTTCCAAAGAACTGGGACAGAACCAATGCCGGCCCTAAATACCAGATTAGGCTCAAGGACAGTGTTTTTACCGTAACTCTCCCAGGCAAAACTCAAAAAGTGCTAAACAGCACAGCAAACTGCAAAGCTGAACGGACCCATTAACAAGCCCCCAAATTCGATGTACAGTAAGAGAGGGAGCACGTCATGGAGCAGGTAAAGGAACAAATAAACCAGTGTAGAGAACACATACATCAATGTTATGACCAGCAACAGCTAAACAGGTATAACTACTGTAAGTTCCTGTCTAGTACACTCCAATCAAATCTATTGTGACATCAAACCCCTCTGGCCCCATGCTGGGCACCAAAAAGGACTCTGGTGGGTTGGCCCAGGCTGACAGAAAAAAATCAAACCCCAAGTTGCGCAAAAGCAATCACTTACCACCAGCAGATGGATACTCAGCCTGTGTCAGAGCAACAGCTACTTCGGAGAAATTCCTTCCCACCTGTTTTATTGCTGAGCATGACACTACAGTAGTATATGGAATATCTCTTTCGCCAGAAGGGGCAGCTGTCCCTCCTGTGTCCCCTCCCAGGCTCTTGCCAGCCCTTAGCCTACTCACTGTGGGAGCAGAGTGAGAAACAGAGATGGCCAATGGCTTGATGGCTGCTGTGCAAACACTGTTAAGCAACAGCTGAAACACTGCTGTTATCAACAGTGGTTTGGTCACAAATATAAACCACAGCAGCATATGAGCTGCTATGAAGAAAATTAACTCCATTCCAACCAAACCCAGTACAGGTGCACAGCAAAAGGATGAGAAGCAACATTCACAAGCTGCATCAAGGGAAATTCCTATGGGATACTGTGGGCATCCACTTCCCCCTGACATGGTCAAACACACATCCATGTTGACAGCTGAATCAGCAGGGACAAAAGAGTCTCAGTTCCTTAACTACCTGGCATAGACTGATACAGGAATCCTGGCATCCCTGAATGAAAGAAAATAATGCTCCAGGATGCCAACAGAAGTCAGCAGAAGTCACCATGAAAATGCATATGCTGTTCATATGAGCAGCAAGCAGCCTGCTAGAGCTTACGGTTTGAGCCACCCTAACCTAAACCTATAAAAACATATCAGTAACCACTCAGAGAACTTATACCACACATAGCTGGGCTATGCATATTACAGACTCCCCAATGAGAAGGGATGCCCTCTAGTATCATGACAGATGAAAGTAGAGAACACTTAGAGAGTGGTGGGTAATTTGCTACGGCTGTAAGACTTAAAAGTTAAGTTTACTCATGTTTACTAGTTAGTTATGTAATAAATGCAGAATTATGTGGTAGTCTGTGTACATAACTGGAGGATCCAAAAGAACCATGACAGATATAAGGGGGGGCTGGGGAATCACAGTGAGTGTCATTAAGCAGCTGGAATGAGGCTGCCAGCCCGAACAGATTCAGGCTTTCCATGTGTGAACCAGTGACATCAGATACCTAAATGATTCAAGACAGGAAAACATTCTGATTTTGAGAAAGTACATATGACAATACCTTGGGATGTATGCCCAACCTCATTTTGTTTTGTTATTCCCAGATTATGTCATTGGTCTTCTCATCTGCTTTTTGGGGGAGGGTGTGTTTTGTTTTGTTTTTCTTTTTCTTTTTTTTTTTTTTTTTTTTTTTTAAACTTTACATCCCTTCCCTAGAGGTAGGTGAATCTGCATCAAGCAGAAATAATTTCCACTGGTGAACACTGGAAGGTGAACTTCAGGGGAACTTTTTGTCAATGTCATACAGTAAATTGTTGTTGACTTCTGAGACACATCAAACATACAAGGCTTACCAGGAACTCATGCGGTTAATAACTGAGGCCCTGTAATCTGACTGCATAGCCAAAATATCTGCAATAATGAAAACATACTATTAATGCCAAGATCAGGATTACCAGAGCTACACTGTTTATGAAGGAAAGCAAATACTTGATATTAATATAGGAAGTTATCCTAATAAAACTCAACAGGAGATGTTATGGAAGGGGGATGGAGTATTTACTTACAAATTTTCTAAGCCGATCTTCTCAATTCCTATTAATTATGTCACAGATTTCATAAATTTGCACTCTTACACCCATATACGCAGAAGCACTAAGATATCTGAAGCCAAATGATCTGGCTAGGATCACTTGCATGGGACACAGAACAAGGGACACCAGATACTGATTTCCTCATCACATCTGCTGGGTTCTTTCTGACTGGTGACCATGAACTGTTTTCTGAAAGTATCTGTCATACTTTCAAAGAGTTGCTATGGATTTTTTTTTTTTTCTTCAGAATCTTGTGTCTTTGGTCCCCATAAATCCTAGGCAAAGTTGCTGCTCATAAGTTAGTTTTCCTTGTGTGCAGTAATGTTTTGACTAGTGTCTTTTTTCACTTGTTTAGCTAAAAGAAAAAGAAATTGTGCCTGTGATAAGCTGCAACCTTGCAGCCATTGTCCTGTGGTAAGGATACAGGACCTTCTGCTAACGAGTCATTTGTCCTGTGGTCTTATCTTAGAGTGCAGACCTTCTGGTTATGACATTAGCAACACATTCCTCAATTATATGGCTGAGAATCGAATAGCAGTTTTGTTACTAGTGCTGGCTATCCTTCTAACTCCTGTTTTGGTGTTTTCACACACACATTTCCATTCATTTTTCATTCACAGCAACCAAATCTCTAATTAAAACTATAAATAACTTTAAGCTTGAATGCAGTTCTCCCAAACTGTGACGTCCTTAAACTGAAGGTAGTTATTTTTCTAAAAACTACTTTCTAGCTCAGTTAGAACACATCAACATGTTGTAAAAGCTTATAAAGTATATGGGCTCTTAGACTGGAACTTAGAGAAGACAAAAATTGTAATAATAATCATCATCATCATCATCATCCCCCCTTTTGGATTTAACATATATTTACTCCAGCTTTCACTTCTGTGTTTAGATTTCCAGACCAAAAAGTCCAATTTACCTTCACTATGCAAGTCCCACTGAAGTATGATACTCTGTTTTAAACTGTTATCCTCTGATAAATCTCAAAAATGTTTTGAAGGCCTGGTTCTTGTTTCTCATCTGATCAAGTATGGGCTTAATATCCTCTACCACTAACATTTCACAATTAAGTCTTTCATTCCCTTGGAAAGAAGTTAGAATGACTCACAAGAGAGACCTTCTTCCCCGATCCAGCTGGGCTGCTTCTTTCACTCTTTTAATCTCTTCTCTAAATACCTTTCCCTGTAGAAGAGTCCTACCTTCTGGGGATGGGGCAGGAATGACCCTCAAGATCTGCTCTATTTGATTCACTGTTGATGTTCCAGGAAAAAGAGGTTTCCCAAGTAGCAGCTCTCCCAGAATACAGCCAATGCTCCACATGTCTACACCTTTAGTGTAACTACAAATAAGAACAGAACAGAGTTAGGACTAAATCAAGCAAATATTTTTCTGTACTTTGTATTCACATCATCTACATTAGCTTATTTTGCTAGAAAAAACAAGCTTGATGACTCCTTGAATTCAAATGCTCACGGGTTTTAACTATAAAGTGAATGAGCTTTAGGAATCATGAAACTGGCAAGCATAAAACAGCAGGGAGATTCATCCTGTTAAAAGTCTATTCGAGGAAACCATAAAAGGAAAGATACTAAAGGTAAATGCAGGACAAGGTAATACGTACTTTTAATATGACCAACAGTGAAGATACATTAGTACTCTAGACAGTAGGAAAAACACAGAAAGGGTTGTCAGGCTCTGGAATGGGCTGCCCAGGGAGGTAGTTGAGTCCTCATCCCTGCAGGTATTTAAAAGAAGGATAGATGAGGTGCTTAGGGGCATGGTTTAGTGGTGGGATGTCAGGGTTAGGCTAAAGGTTGGACTTGATGATCTTAAAGGTCTTTTCCAACAAAAGCGATTCTATGATAGAAGTTGCTGTTTGGAAACAACTGACTTTTCAGGGCATATTGTATCTAGAAAGTAGTTACGATTACTTAAGTAAAGTAAATGCCAAACAACAGGTAAATGACAGTTTGCAAAACATCCACATCTCAAATTTGGGATGCTAACCCAACCTATATTTATTTTCTTTTCTGATCAGTAAGATTTTGTATATTTAAGTCAAAAAAAGGACTAAGCCTGACTAACAGGCAGTTGATTTAACATTTAATTACAGAATATTTTCTGAAGGTCTAGCAAAAAACTAAGACTAAAGTACTCAACCAAATTTTGTAAAGATGCAGATTTAAGGGGAGAAAGAATAAGTCTAGTGGGAGAAAGGATGACAAACAGATGAGCTGATAATGTACATAAATGGAAAATCTAAGAAGCCAGGAAGGAAATGCACATGTAAGGATAGGTCTTTATGTTGCAGAACTGAAGTTTAAATGTACATTGAGAAAATAGACTGCCGACATGACATTGCATCTGGAGACATCTAAAATGAAAAGATTTAGACTTTTAGACAGTAAATTTTTCCAGTGGTGAAGAAATTATAGGACCCCACCCCTTTGCTCATATTAAACAGTTACCTCTGAGAGGAAAGTAAGATCTCGGGGGCTCGGTACCAGCGCGTTGCCACATATTCTGTTAGAGCAGGGTTGCCTTGCTCCTCATTCATCTGACATAAAGAGCGGGCCAGCCCAAAATCACAAAGTTTAACAAAGCAGTCTGTATCCAGCAAGATATTTGAAGGCTGAATTGAACAAAGGAAAATTAATAAGCTTTTTAGTCTCTGAATGGCAGAAGATTATTATCAAGGTTCTTTTACTGGTCTCATTCTTGTCATACTTATACATTTAGCGTGTAACAGAAAATTTGAGTGAAGAATAAAGATTATGACTGAAATATACCTTCTGATCTCTGTGAATAACATTTCCTGAGTGGATGAATTTAGTTGCCTTCAGGAGTTGGTAGAGAATGTAGCACTTGTGGATATCTTTCAGCAAATTCCCCTTCTTAATCACAGCATGTAAATCTGTCTCTGTAATATGTTACATCAGTAATATATTTACATCAGTAAAGGATTACCAAATTGTGGATATAAGTTCCTCAAAGCAAGGCCAGAATAAACCATTGTCCAAACTGTAATCTTTCAGGTGCACCCTCAACAGAAGTTAACCCTGTAATTACTAATAGTACTGCAATCTCTCTGTATTTGACTCGCAGCTCATGCAACAGTAACTGTTCTATTATTGCATACTTTTATTATAATAAAATTACACGTCTCTTCCTTATGGTTGCTCACTGCCGTCTTTCCTTCATCTCAACCAGCCAGTTCTCATATAATTATTACTCCCTTTAAAGTTTCACTGCTATTCCCATCTAATCACAACTGATATACATTTAAAAAAACCTGTACTGCTCTTACTTATATGTCTACTTACACAAATATTCACGTAAATCATAAAAACACTACAATCAAAGTAGGGAACAAAAGATAAATCGTAACAGAGCTGCATTTCAACATCTGATGCAATGCTAAGTCTCACCCATGGACTCAAAGATGAGGTAGATGTCCTTGTCATTCTGAGCTCTGATAACATCAAGCAGCTTGATGATATTTGGATGTTCTCCAAATGCCTGCAGAGGGAAGAGACTCAACTGTCAAAATCAAGTGTCTTGCTTGTGAATCATAAAAAAGGACAATAAGCTATTTCATTTTGTATTATTGTCTAGAACAAACAGTAACGTGCTATTTCCTTCATTATGCTTCTACTGAAATAAAATTTTTTAAAAAAGGATTTAAGCTTGGTCCACAGTATGAAAGCAGCCATTTAATCTTAAAAAAAAAAAATAAAAAAATCTCTGTTGTCTGGGACATTAGTTCTAAAAATCCCTCTATACCATTCGTGAATAAAATCCAGCCAACTTTATGCAGCTCTTATTTTCTACTGAAGGCAAAGAACTATTGTGGCGGTGAAAACAGAACAAAGTTGCCATCAACATTAATAATTAAAAAACCCACCCAACCAGAAAGTGTCTATTTGGGGGTAGGCTGAAACACTCTACAGGATGCATTGACTGAACTGACTGCAATGGGAGATCAGACCATCAGCATACAAAGAGATACCTACATACAGATATTTTAAACTGGAGGTGAATTCTATCCTCACATTTGCAGACTGACAATACTGTCAAGGTAATTTACTTTATCCTCAGTCTTAACAACTTTTACTTCCTATAGCTAACACTTCTGCACAGCTAGAGACACTGAACACTTCACAATATGCCAACATTTTCATTAACTGCCCCAACTATAAAATTATAAATAGCTGCACCATAAAACCTATGCTTGTACCTAAACCACATAAATTAATTTTTCATATTTGAACCAGTAATACAGACTCTCAATTTATTTCCATCACAAATTCAGTTATAAACAGTATGAAAAATCATCATATTAAGCTATCTCCAGTACAGTCTTACAACAGCATCATCTTCCTAGACTCTGAGGCCAAGACAAAAACTGGTTATAATGTACAACATCCAGAAAAATCCACAAACCAACACACTCACCTGCAGCAACCTATGAAAATACACTTACAAAACAGTAATATACAGCCAGGCCATCAAATATCCTTGCATTAATTCTGAGGACAATATTCAGAATATGCATCCAAATAATCTAAAGAAAGTTTTTACCCAAAAGAGATATTTTTCTAGCGATGCAGATCAGTCTCAACAGTGTTGCGTGAGTACAGTTTAAGAACTGAGTTCACACTGAAGGAAAACCCCATTGTCTCACTCATACTGTCTTGCCCTGGAACTAATAAAGGAAAGTTATGAAAAACTTTCAATCTATACTAAATCTACACTAAAAAAAAAAAAATCCTACCTTGAAAAAAATCTTGTCAGAGCCAGTTCTACTTATCTTTGCCTACAGAACAATGTTCTCATTAATTACCAAAGATGACATTCTAAAATGTGGCCCAAAATGCACCAAATAGACCTACAACTATACTGAACAATAAACATAAAACCTGCAAACAGCATAATGACCAGCATACTATGTATCACCCAGAAAAGAATCATCAAAATGCCCAGATTCTACATCAACACTTCTCAGTTACAATAAACATCCAGTCCATCAAATGCCCTTATGATAATCATACAGATTAAACTAAGCAATCATTATGCACAGGAAGGAATTTGCACAGACAAGCAAATTGAGACAAATATCCAGTTACCAATGAAAGACTATTTCTTAAGTCTTTCCCTTTCTGATCTCTCAGTTCTGAACCTCAAGAAAGAGCTGCAAAATACCTTAAAAAAACAGGAGGCGAAACTAAAACTCTTCAGTCTACTGAGCACCAAAAGTCATGAAAGTAAGGGCTTAATGGCACATTAACCTCCCTCCCCCCAAATGACTCATTCTTTCCTTCAGAAGAAATATCCTTCTTTTTCTTATCCTAACTCCTCCTCCACCCATCTACTCCAGAAGTGCTATACATTCAGAATGATCTAACTTACAGGTAATTAACTTGTAAGGAATTGTCGCAATATGCTTTTAGCTTTTAAGTTTGTGGCATCTGTTTCAGGATTAAAGAATAATTCAAAAATTAAACCCCCTCATCTCTCTCCTACTTAAACTTGACAGTCTTAGGCAATACCTCTTCCTATGAGCCTGCCTTGCTTGTGTCCTTAGACAATCATAGTTATAACATTATCACTGTTCAAAAACATTGATGTTTCTACATAGTAAGTCTGTGGAGGAATGGACAGATAATTTTAATGCTGCTGAGATAATTTTAATGCTGCTGCCACTGATAAGGTAATTAGGCATAGTGTGTGGTCAATTATATCAAAACAAGAGCAGCCTCAAGTAATTCCATACAGAACTTTCCTTTTAGTTTTGCTTTGATTATTTTAAGCCATCAAGTTGCTTTCCACATGATGAAGGAAAAAAATTTTGGCATGCAAATCTCTTCCACACCCCAGCCCACCTCTGAATCATGACATTTAAAATTTAAGAGGAACACTTTCTGTCCACAAAGAATTAAAAAGTGACAGAAAGCGCAAGTGAATACGGTGATCCTAGAGTAGACATGCTGCTAAAAAAGGTGAAAAAACAGGACATGTCTCAAAGGAAAAATAAGACCAACTCTCCATTTCATTCAGGTGTTTTTGCCCAGCCATGGAAAGACTGTTTGCCAAGATGGCACAGAAAAGAAATTAATAGAGTTGTGAACACTGATCATTGCATTTCGAAAAAGAATGGGAAGAAAATAGTGAACAACATCAGAGATAATTAAAAATAAGAGGGGAAAATGGACATTACCTGCAGGAACATAATCTCTCGAAATGTTCTCTAGAAATAAAAAAAAGTTTATTATCACCTCAACAGAATGACAGAACAGAGTATGGGCTTCCAATGAGAGGGTTAAATCCATTCTGATCTCTAAAGCAGAGGAAACCCTTATATGGTAAACAGGCTAGGAAAAACCCAGTTGCTCACTAGAGAGTCACAAGTGTGCTCTCTGTGCTTAGACACTATGGTGTAACAACATAAGGGAGAATCAAACTGTCCATGCCTATGAAGACACTTTTTCCTCAGGGACATCAAACAGCATTTTGTAGATGCCATGACATACAAAGCTTGACATTTATTGCTTCTTTTAATCCTAATACAGGTGTAGACTGTATTATTACATGCATAATTATCAAATAACTAACACCTTTCAGAGACATAAATCCTGAAAATATCTATGAACTCCCACCATATCTTTCAGGACATATTAGAACAATGATTTCTCACCTGAGCATCTGTTCTGTTCCTGAAAGCATCAAAAATCTTTTTAACAGCAACTATTTCTCCTGTCCTGCGATCAATTGCTTTCCATACAATACCATAAGCCTAGGGAGAAAAAAGGACAGATGAACTGTATACCATGACATCTTAAGCATAGTTCAGAAGTAGAATGTATTCAACAGAGGGATTGAAAGAAAAGGTAATCACCGGCTACCTAGGAGAAAGACAGATTAGGCCAATGAGCGATACTTGGTTGAGTCAAGGACTAAGAACATCTATACTGCATACGACCAAAGTTCCACAAGGTCAAGCATCCCGGCTCCCAAAGCAGCCAATAGCAGATGTACATGCTCATGAAGTTCAACAAGGTCGAGTGCAAGGTCCTACACCTGGGTCAGGGCAATCCCCAGTATCAACACAGGCTGGGGGAGGAATGGACAGAGAGCAGGCCTTGTGGAGAAGGACTTGGGGGTACTGATGGATGAAAAATTGGGATGAGAGCCAGCAATGTGCACTTGCAGCCCAGAAAGCCAAGTGTATCCTGGGCTGCAACAAAAGCAGCATGGCCAGCAGGTTGAGGGATGAGATTCTCCCTCTCTACTCTGCTCTCATGAGACCCCACCTGCAGTACTGCGTCCAGCTCTGGGGTCCCCAGTACAAGAAAGACATAGATCTGTCAGAGTGGGTCCAGGGTTCTGAGGGCTGGAACACTTCTCCTACAAAGAAAGGCTGAGAGAGTTGGGGTTGTTCAGTCTGGAGAAGAGAAGGCTCCAGAGAGACCTTATTGCAGCCTTTCAATACTTAAAAGGGGCTCATAAGAAAGATGGAGAGAGACTTTTTACCAAGGCTTGTAGTGACAGTATCATAGAATCATAGGATCATTTAGATTGGAAAAGACCTTTAAGATCATAGAGTCCAACTGTTAACCTAACACTGCCAAGTCCACCACTAAACCATGTCCCTAAGTGCCACGTCTACATGTCTTTTAAATACCCCCAGGGATGGGGACTCAACCACTTCCCTGGGCAGCCTGATCCAATATTCAGCAACCCTTTTGGTGAAGAAATTTTTCCTAATATCCAATCTAAACCTCCCTGGCACAACTTCAGGCTGTTTCCTTTCATCCTATCACTTGTTACTTGGGAAAAAAGAAAAGAGAGATCCCAATTGCCAACAGTGTAGTATTATAGCACTTATCTGAGATACTTATACTCCAACTGTTTGTACTTCCTGATGCATGGCAAAGGACCTGAACCCATACTCCAGGACCACACATATTCTTGGGAAGTCTGCCTCAATGTTGCTATCTGAGTATTTAAGCATGAAAATCACTCAATATCACCTATTGCAGCTAGTTTACTTTGTATAAGTATTTAAACATTAACTGGGCATTTCTGAGTGAGAAATGACCCCATTGTGCAGAGGTAATACATCTCCTAGAGTGTGGAAAGTTAAGGTTCCAAATCTATGACCTAAAAATAAGAAAACTGGATAGGTACTGGGAGACTGAGTAATCACCATCTGCAAGTATCACACAGTCATCCAAGATAGGAAAACTCAGGTAGAAGTCCCTGTTCCCTTAGTAGACAACACAGCTTTCAATAAAATAAAATTAAAAAAAAAAAAGCAGCGAACTGTTTAAATTCCCTCACTGTACAGGAACAGCTTATCTCCCTTGCTGCTGCACTTCTCTGCTCTAGGTTTTGGGCAGTCCTCACCTGTTTCAGGGACTCCAACAGCCTTTTAAGTGCTCACGTAAGTACATCAGCTGTGTACATACACAATACATACAGAATGTTCTGCATACAAGAGGCAGAAAACACAGGTATTTAGGAGACTGGAAGCACTTGAGTTAAGAGCTCTTCTTCTAGTAGTTTTGATAATGTCAGTGATGCCTAGGTGATGGACCTGACGCCACTGAACTCCTTTAAAGGCCTGAAGGTATGTAATTATGTTTGTGAAACAGTCTCCAAATAGAAATCTCAAACAATATGATATTTCAGATGAAATAGTGTCATTCTGTTTGAAGAACCTAGCATGTTAAAAGATGTAATATACCACATCCAGTCAAAGGGAGAAAGCTGATAACTAGTAACAAGATGGCAGCAAACCTCAAGTCAGAGGCAAACTTAGAATGACATATAGCCAATGAAATATAGATCAGTGTGAATTCAAAAGGAGAAAAACAAAAGATTGTCTTAGAAGATAATGAAGAAAATGAGCCTCTCTCAACTGCTCCCTTGTAATTGCACAATTAAATACTTAACTACTAGTATCAGCACAACTAAACAATGGCAAAGAGCTGCCAGAATAGAAAAGCAGGTAATCAGGAAGGGTTTAGAGACTGCATGAGGAGAAAGGTCTTAAGACATTAACATTGGCTCACACATAAAAATATGTATTTTTATGGGGGAAAAAAATTACTTGATGCAGCACAATACTTGAAGTAATGGGGTTACAGTAAATGCGAAAGTATTTGGCAGGCACAAACAGAATATTCTTTGAGACTCCAATTCATTTTACTATAAGCCAGGTGTACATACAAGGCCGGTGCTTTGTGTGGCAGTTCTCCAGTAACTTACAGGAAAAAAAACCTCATGGGGAATTTAATTTTCATTTTCACATGCTACAACATAACACCTTCCTCTGAAATTTAGTTGTGAAGCAATGTAAGAAGTCACAGAAAGTTATCAGGCTACGATTTATGGTGGTTTTCTCTATTAGGCATAACAAACAATTTCGAAGCCCAGGTTTTCTTCATCTCTATAAACTCTCAGACCTCCAGCACCAGACGCGGCTGAGGGGGCCTGCGCAGGGACCAGAAGGCTGCAGACACAGGCGCTGCCGGGACGGCCCGCAGGGCAGCCCGGCTCCCCGCCGCCCGGCTCTCCGCCGCCCGGCTCCCCGGGCACTCACCCCCTTGCCCAGGCGCCGCTTGATCTCGTACTTCTGGGAGACGAGCGCCTCCACCTCCGGCGCGCTCATGGCGGCAAGCCGAGGCACGAGCGGCTGCGCGCGGCGCCCGCCCTGTTGATTCCCGCTGCCATGGAAACGGGCCGGCTGCAAGACGCTGCGCCAAGCGGCCAGGGCAGCGCAGGCGCACAGCGTGACGTCAGGCGTACGGCGCGTGCCGCTGCCGGCGCGGCGGTGCCGTTGGCGGGCCTGGTGCGGCCGCTTACGCCTTCCTGCTTCTCTCTCTCCCCGGCGGGCGGTCCGCCGCGGGCCCGGCCGTGCGTGCTGGCTGTAGCGGGCAGCTGCTGGGGGAGCCCCACGCCGCGGGACACCTTCCCGTGGGCGGTGGCGGGCGGTGGCCGCGGTGCCGCTCTCTGCGTCCGGGAGTGCGGTGGGAGGGTGGTGCAAAGCGTAGGTCGATGCCTGCGGTGTCAGTCTGTCCTTGCTAGAATCATGGAATCACAGAATGTTTTGGGTGGGAAGGGACCCCTAGGGGTCACCCAGCCCAACCCCCCTGCAGGAGCAGGGACACCTTGAACCACATCAGGTTGCTCACAGCCCCGGCCAACCTGGCCTGGAATGGTCCCAGGGATGGGGCCTCCACCCCCTCTCTGGGCAACCCCTGCCAGGGTTTCACCACCCTCACTGGAAAGAATTTCCTCCTTATATCCAGTCTAAACCTACCCTGGTTTAGTTTAAAACCATTACCCCTTGTCCTCTCACAGCTGGCCCTACTAAAAAGATTTTCCCCATCTTTCCTATAGGCCCCCTTTAGGTACTGAAAGGCCGTAATCAGGTCTCCCCGCAGCCTTCTCTTCTCCAGGCTGAACAAGCCCAACTCCCTCAGCCTGTCCTCATAAGAGAGGTGCTCCAGCCCTCGGATCATCTTTGTGGCCCTCCTCTGGACCCACTCCAACAGCTCCATGTCCTCCTTGTGCTGAGGGCTCCTGAGCTGGACGCAGGGCTCCAGGGGAGGTCTCCCCAGAGCAGAGCAGAGCAGAGGGGCACAATCCCCTCCCTCGACGCTGGCCACGCTTCTCCTGATGCAGCCCAGGGCAGGGTTGGCTTCTGGGCCGCCAGCGCCCGTGGCCGGCTCATGGCCAGCTTTTCACCCCCCAGCACCCCCAAGTCCCTCTCGGCAGGGCTGCTCTCCATCCTTTCTTCCCCCAGCCTGTACTGATACTGGGGGTTACCCCGACCCAGGGGCAGGACCTTGCCCTTGGCCTTGTTGAACCTCATGAGGTTCACACAGGCCCAGCTCTCCAGCCTGTCCAGGTCTCTCTGGATGACATCCCATCCTTCTGGTGTGTCAACCGCACCACTCAGTTTGGTGTCGTCCGCAAGCTTGCTGAGGGTGCATTCGATCTCGCTGTCTAAGTCATTGATGAATATATTAAACAGCACCGGTCCCAGTACGGACCCCTGAGGGACACCACTCGTCACTGGTCTCCATCCGGATATCGAGCCATTGACCACTACCCTCTGGATGCAGCCATCCAGCCAGTTGCTTATCCACCGAACAGTCCACCCATCAAATCCATAGCTCTCCAATTTAGAGAGAAGGATGTTGTGGTGGACCGTGTCAAAGGCTTTGCAGAAGTCCAGATAGATGACATCCATTGGTTTTCCCTTGTCCACTGATGCTGTCACACCATCATAGAAAGACACTAGGTTCGTCAGGCAGGATAGCCGCACAGTCTGGCAGACACTGATTCCCATAACATCCTTGTTGACAAACTGAGTAAGTACAGGCTAGTTAAGTGCACGGTTAGGCAGGCTGCAAAATTCCTGAACTGCTGGAACCAAAGGTTTGTCGTCAGTGACGTGAAGTCCAGCTGGGAGGTCAGTGGCTAGCGGTGTACCATGGTGGTGGTCAATATAGGTGCCGCCGCTGTTCAGCTTCTTCATTAATCAGCTGGATGGTGGGCTGGCGTGCAGACTCGGCAAGCTTGCAGGTGCTGAAAAACCAGGGAGGAGTGTTGATAGAGCAGATGGTTGTGCTGCCATTCAGAGGGACACTGTCGGGCCAAAAGGAACCTTGTGAACTTCATCACTGGAAAACGCCGAGTCCTGTAGCTGGGGAGGAATAATCCCATGCAGCAGTACAGGCTGGCAGCTAACAGGCTAGAAGACAGCTTGGCAGGAAAGGACCTGGAGGTCCTGGTGGACACCAGGTTGACCATGAGCCAGCAAATATATTCTTGCAGCAAAGGTGGTGAACATTGTCCTAGGCTGTGCTAGGAAGAACCTTGCCAGCTGTCTGAGAGTGGTGACCCTTCCCTTTTGCGCAGCAATGAGAGAACACACCCAGAGACCATCTTGTACGGTTCTGGGCTCCCCAGTGTAAGGCAGACACAGACGTACAGGACTGTGTCCAGCAAAGGGCCACAAAGGTGGTTAAGGCTTGGAGCACCTGTAATAGAGGAAGAGGCTGAGAACTGGGATTGTTTAGCTTGGAGGAGGCTCAGGGGATCTTACTAATGTGTTTAAATACTAGGTGGAGCAGGGGGGAAGGCAGAGCCAGACTGTTCTGAAATTGAAATTTGTGATGAAATTGAAATTCCATATAAATGTAAGAAAAAACTTTTTTTACTGTGTGATCAAACACTGTAACAGGCTGCACAGAGAGGCTGTGGAGTCTCTGTCCTTGGAGACCTGAAAAGTGGCTCTGAAAGTGGCTCTGCTCTGGTTCACCCTCCTTTGAGGTCTCTTCCAACCTTGGCTAAGGTCTGCTTCTGTCTAAAATACCCCTGTGTGAATGTTAAAACTTAGAGTAAGGGTGACCTCTGGTGTCGTTGTTGATGAGGTAATCGAAATCCAGAAATGTTCAACTTGGAAAGTGAGTGCAGCTGCAGTCTATTAGGAAACAGAACTCTTTACCTCTTGCTTCTCAAGTGAACACTAAAGCAAGAAAAGAATGAGAAGAAAGTAAAAAGCGATATGAATATATTCAGTGAATATATTTTACCGATAGTTATGATCAAGGGCCAAAGACCTCAACTGCTTATATTGTTTAAAGGATTTGGTTGCTTATGTATTTATCTTCTCTCCTTTGGAGACTAGCAGAAGGTAAAATAAAGTCTTTGCCACGTGGGAGATTTGGGAAAATGAACGCTGCTGAAAGTAAGAGCTGGCCTACAATAGTTCATACTATGGCATCAGTAGATGTAGTTTCCAGTGAAAAGTAACATAGAGATCGGCTCGCTACGTCTAATATAATTTGCCCATGGAAAACTGCTAATTAACAAAACATCAAAGTTTGATCTCAAAAGAGAAAATATTGTTTATTTTGGGATGTGAAGGGATTGCAGTTTCAGATGTCTTAATGCAGATGTCACGGAAGTTAAAGCTGAGGTTACTTTTAAGATCTGTTCTCTGGATTGCATGATGAGCATGAGCCATGTAAATCAATCCTTTCATTCACCCACAGAACATTTACTTCTGTATACTCTCTTACCTAAGGGTGGCAACGGCTGACAGTCCAGCTATATCAACTGATATGGTGGCAGGAGTGAGGAGTGGAAAAGCGTTAGGTTAATGGACACATCTGAATGGGCTGTGAGCGCTGTAGGTTTCGCCATTTGCACTGTGTGCCTCGCGCTGGTGTAACCAGTGGCGCATGTGTGCCATGTCCTGAATGTATTGGTTCTCCCGAAGAAGCTGCTGCTGCTGCTCTCTCAGTTGAACTTTGGTTTCTTTCAGGATTTTTGAGTATTGGATGAGTCTCAGCAATTCCTGGCGCAGATGCCAATTCTCTGCTTTTACTTGTCTGATATGCTGAATTAGAGATTGGATTGCTGCTGCTTCTGCTCTCTTGGTGAGACCCTGGATCTTCTGATGACAGTCCATCTCACAGTCAGCCTTGGCCTGCAGAAATCTGCTCTTGATTTTGTGCATTTCATCTGAATGCTGTATCTTTGTGACCAACAATTCCTTCTCCAGCTCTTTAATCTTTTTTGACTGTTCCAGCTGAACAGATCGATCTCTGAAAGGCTGCAGGTCTTCAACCTCCTTGTTCATAAGAGAGTACTTTGTCTCCATATTTATCAGAGCGTTCCTTACCTCCTTCTCTTTTTCTGTATACTGTGAAATTAGCTTCTCTTTCTGCATCCAGACTTGAGACAGATCAGTGTGATTCTGGTCATTTAATGTTATTATCAGATTTTGGCACTTCTGGCTGTATTTTGTTATGTAAGAGAGGTAAGCGTTGCTCTCTTCCTGATTCTGTTTGGCTTCCTTTTCTAGGAATTTATTTTCCTGCAGGAAGTGCTCCACTCTTCCCATGTATGTGTTCATATGTTCAGTGAGAATCTCGTATTCCTTCTGCAAGTGCAATTTCCTCTCTTTGACAAGTATTTCCAGGTCACTTATTCCTTTGGATATATCTTCATTCTTGGTTCTTAGTCCTTGTTTACTTTTCCCAGCACGCATGGTGTCTTGTTTCATCTGCTTTGTCTTGGATGCCATATTTCACGCTGGGGCTATCAAACTCTGGCAAACTATAACAGAATGAAAAATTACAAATTCTAAGTGAGCATTTATACCACATGTAGTACCGTTGGTTTTTTTCCCAGTCATGCCCTCTTATGTTCTTATGTTTTCAACTGGTTATTCTGGCAGCTAAAATTTTTCATGTCTGGCCTAAGTCTTGAGTTGAAGCACGCGTGCGCATACATGTATTTGCATTTTTACATTCCTGGTTAACTGAGAAGAAGTGGTTCTGCTAATCTAAAAATACCTATCTTTTTAAGATTTCTTTTTTGGTCATATAATGTTGTGTTATTTCTGTAGTTTGGAGTACCCAGTCAAATTCCACTGGTGAGTTATTATGGCTGTACATTATGTACTGCCTTTCTGTAGGCAGTAAACCTTATCCATAAAATTTAAGCATCAAGTGAGTACTGAAGTGCTAATAGAGGCATGCCTGAAGTTTCATAAAGCAAATTCTAAAATACAACTGCTAAGTCATCATACTGGACTGGAAGCTACTTGTAGAAAATGTGATGGGCAGTGGTATAGATTAAGCCCTGTTTCTCCATCAAAGTTAGATTCCTGTATTTGTGTTTGAAGAGACAGCTGCCTGGATTTAGAAGGTTAAGTCAATATTGTCTTGCAAAATGAGAGCAGAAAGGGAACTGTTGCAACCAGTTTTAACCTAGGGCTTCAGTGACCAATCAAGGTATTTACTCACTTTGGAGAGTGACCACGTTCTTATCCTTCCGCTGCCTGAGGTAACATAAACTGGTATCTTCTTGGACATAATCTTAGCTATAATGTCATTTGAGATATGACACAGATAACTAAATATTTATGAATACAGAGAAAGTGAAAAAATGATCATAAAGGGGTTAATGGCTAAAGATACATCCTCCCAGATCCGGCCATGGAATGTGTGCCATGGATTTTGATGGATTGTTAAATGTGCCATGCAGATGTGATCTTCCCAGGACTTCATTCTTCCCTCGGAGATGGTGGGTGGGAGGAAGATAGGTACAGAACATTATGGGTTGAACATCAATTCAGCGTCTGTTGAGACCCTGCTGGATTATGCATTTGGAAATTATTCATCTTGGCTGCTTTATCTGTCTTCTACTTTGGTTTTGTTGTAGGTGAGTAACCTGAAATTTGCTTTGGTGTTTTGGCCAAATTAAGGCAAAATGTTTTACTCTGTTATGAGAAAGATGTTACAGCTCTATCAGAGTACATTGGTATCCAAGCTGATGCCTTGGTTTTCTGCGCTGTTCAGGAGTTGCTTTGTCTGGGTCCTCTCTTGCTGAGAAGATAACAGCCCCTTATTAAAGACAGTTTAGTTAAGGCAGAAAGGTTTCAGGGACTTTTTGGGTGGGCAGATCACATCCATACTGGGGGTAGCAGGAGTGGTTTGCAGTGGAAGCACTGTGTCACATTTTTTTGTCCTTGACTGGATATGCCTTTCTAGCATGTATCCTGCTGCAGCTCATCTGCATAGACACTACACTATGCGTGTAAGAATTCTGGTCTGATATGTCCCACTCAGCCTGTGTTATTCATTCACCACTAATAGGACAGATTCACAGAACCACCAAATGGTTGAGGCTGGAAGGGACCTCAGGAGATTGTCTAGTCCAGCCCCTTGCTCAAACCAGGGTTAAGCAGGTTGCTTAAGACTGTGTCCAGTCAGGTTTTGAATATCTCCCAAGGATGGAGACTCCACAACCCCCTCCAGGCAACCTGTTCCTTCTGAGTGTTTGACTACTGTTACAGTAAAAAAGTTTTCTCTTTCATCCTGTTCATCCTGTCGGGTCCAATAGAATTGTGTATGTCTGTTTTGTTTAAATGTTCCCTAAACTGATCCTCCTCCATTGAGGGCAAGTCTTCCTTGCTCCAGACTTTCTCCCAGGCAGCAGGGACCTGGGATTCTGGAAGGTCACAGAATCACAGAATCCCAGAATGGCAAGGGTTGGAAGGGACCTCAGGAGATCATCTAGTCCAACCCTCCTGCTCAAGCAGGGTCACCCAGAGCAGGTTGCACAGGACATCGTCCAGGCAGGCTTTGAATATCTCCAGAAAAGGAGAGATTCCACAACCCCCCTGGGCAGCCTGTTCCAGTGCTCTGTCACCCTCAAAGTAAAGAAGTTCTTCCGCATATTCAGTCTTACCAGTAAAGACCAATGTGAAGAATGCACTGAGTAGCTCAGCCTTTTTGGCATCCTTTGTCACTAGGTCCCCTGCCCCTTTCAGCTAAGAGACCATGTTTTCCTAGGTGTCTTTTTGCTGCTCATACCTGTAGAAGCCCTTCTTGTTGCCATTCACATCCCTTGCCATATTACATTCCAGATGGGCTTTGGCTTTCTTAACACCATTCCTGCACACTTGGGCAGTGTCTTTGTATTCCTCCTGGGCTGCGTGATCCAGCTTCCACCTCTTGTATGCTTAATTTTTACATTTGAGTTTTGTAAGGAGCATCTTGGTCTTTGGTCTAGGCCTTCTGCCACCCTTGTTTGACTTCCTGCTTATTGGGATGGAACATTCTTGAGATTGGAGGAGGTGCTCCCTGAAAACCAACCAGCTCTCCTGGACTCCTCTCCAGGACCATCTCCCATGGGATTCTTCCAAGAAGAGGAGGGCCTCCATCCCCTGCAGGAGGGAGCCTCTTCCCACTACAATCACTTGCTGCTTCCTGGTACTGCTGTGCAGCTCAGGCTCAGCCAGCTCAAATGCTTCATGAGAGAGACTTCCCAGACCCTTGTCTGCTTCCAGAGCACTCAACCTGTTCTATAATTGCAGAACTGCAGGTGGAGCAGGTACCTGCTGCTGGAGGACACAGGATTCCTGCCTTGTCATCATGGGATTCTGCATTTCCCAACCAGACAAGCTCAGACTCGGTTGGGGATTTGGGCTCTTGAAGGTACAGGATCTCTCAAGATCCAGTCAATATCTTTCTCGTTATCTCTGATGCTGCAGTCTGCTGACCTCCTCCTGCAGCTCTTTTGGCAACACAGATCCTCCACGAGTGCACACCTCCTGCTGGCAAGGAGACTGTCTCCCCCTGCCACAGCAAGAATGGGAGGCACCAGATACTCCCAGCCTTGAGACATGGAGAGCTACCCTTCAGTCACTTGATCTGAGTTGAGGCCTCTGATGTTCCATGGGTAAAGACCTGGATAGAAAGCTGGCCATAGAGGATTCCCTTGGATCTATCCACCCAAAATGGGTCAAACCAATACAGTAGTGGTAGAAGATGGGATCATAGCTCTTTTCTTTACTCTAGTGGATGAGGGCTGATGAGGCTGCTTCACCTGGCATGCTCTTTCTGTCTCCTGAAATAACAGTGTGGGCCCAGACTTTGGCCCAATCCATTCTGTCCCTCATTAACTGGTGGTTTGATGGAGGCTAAAAAAAGCACCCTTGAATACTAACCAAGCATGACACCTGAATTTTCCAGAATCCTGGTACCCTACATGAAGTACAGGCTGACACTCTTGCCTCTAAGATGTATGTCATCAGTGACTATTAGAGCATGCATAGGTACTATGGCTGATAGCTTTCTCTACAGTTCCTCTGGGTTTTGCAGCCCTACCAAGGGAATCAAGACATACACAGAAGTTTCAGCCAAGCCTGCGCTTTTGTAGGGTAGAGATCATATCCTTTTGCTGGCTCACCATAAATTTATAAATCCTCAGGAACTGCCTGCTTGCTAATGTTTGCAGTGTTGGCCTCATTCTTGTGGCCTGCTGCTTCCTTTACAACTTCAGAAGTGCTTGGTGGAGCTTTTCAATACTAGTATGGAAGAACTGTTTGGAAAGCTACCTGTATTTTTATAGTATGAGGGCTAGCAAGACTGTGCCTGTCTAGTGTTAAGTTCGCAGAATCATGGAATGGTTGAGGTTGGAAGTGATCTCTGGAGGTCATCTGGTCAACCCCTCTGCTCAGGCAGGGCCACCTAGAGCAGGCTGCCCAGGACCATGTCCGGAGAGCTTTTAAATATCTCCAAGGAGGGAAACTCCACAACCTTGTTCCAGTGCTCGGTCACCTTCACAGTAAAAAACTGTTTCCTGATGTTCAGGTCTAGCCTCCAGTGTTTCAGTTTGTGCCCATTGCCTCTGGTCCTGTCACTGGGCACCACTGAATAATTCTCCTCTATCCTTCCAGTTGCAGGGAATGATGAGGGAAGAAACAGGAAGAGGCAGCAGAGCAATACCTGGCTCCTAGCCTGGTGTCGCTGGCAGAATTTTGGGTTTTTTGATCGTCAGTTTACACGGCACCAAGCCTGCTGGCAACAGACACGGTACACCTGTCTCATAGGAGGAAAAGGATCTTTGCACAGGAATTAGCAGGGCTCATTGAATGAGCTTTAAACTAGATTTGAAGGGGGAAAGGGAAAAAACAGGCTTGCTAGAGATAAGCCTGGGGGGCAGCACACTGATGTGTGAGGGACGGTTTGCTAGCGAGTCCTTTGGTCTGCCGTCTCAGTGGAGGTAGGGGAGGGAGATTCATGTTGCAGCAAAGATGCAACGGTTATTGATGTGTTAGAAACCACAGGAGTGCCTGAGAATGGTCACATAGAATTAGGGCTTCTCCCCCCAGAAAGGTGGCAGGGTCAAAGCCCAACTGAAGTGCAGCTACACCAATGCATGCAGCATGGGCAACAAACAGGAGGAGCTGGAAGCCATTGCGCAGGGAAAACTATGATATAGTTGCCTCGATGACTCACACAATGGGAGTGCTGCAATGGCTGGCTACAAACTCTTCAGAAGGGATAGGCAAGGAAGCAGAGGCGGTGGGGTAGCTCTGTATGTTAGGGAGTGTGTTGACTGTCTAGAGCTTAATGAGGGTGACAATAGGGACAAGTATTTATGGGTAAGAATCAGGGGGAAGGCCAACAGGGCAGATATCATGGTGGGAGTCTGTTATAGACCACCCAACGAGGATGAGGAGGCAGATGAAATATTCTGTAAGCATCTGGGAGGAGTCTCACAATCGCTAGCCCTTGTTCTTGTGGGGGACTTCAATTTACCAGATGGCCACTGGAAATACAATACAGTGGAGAGGAAGCAGTCTAGGAGGTTCCTGGAGTGTGTAGAAGATAACTTCCTGACAGCTGGTGAGTGAACCAACTAGGGAAGGCACCCCACTAGACCTGTTGTTTGTGAACAGAGAAAGACTTGTGGGCGATGTGATGGTCATTGGAGGCTGTCTTAGGCATAGCAATCATGAAATTATAGAGTTTTTGATTCTTGGAGCAGTAAGGAGTGGGGGTTAGCAGAACTGCCACCTTGGATTTCCGGAGGGCAGACTTTGGCCTGTTTAGGAGCCTGGTTGACAGAGTCCCTTGGGAGGCAGTCCTGAAGGGCAAAGGAGTCCAGGAAGGCTGGGCATTCTTCAAAAAGGAAATCTTAAAGGCGCAGGAGCAGGCCCTCCCCATGTGCTGAAAGATGAGCTGGCAGGGAAGGAGAGTGGCCTGGCTGAACAGAGAGCTTAGCTGGAGCTCAGGAAAAAAAGGAGAGTTTATGACCTTTGGAAGAAGGGGCAGGCAACTCAGGAGGACTACAAGGATGCAGTGAGGTTATGCATGGAGAAAATTAGAAGCCCAACTAGAACTTAATCTGGTTAGTGCCATAAAATACAATAAAAAATGTTTCTATAAATGTATTGGCGACAAAAGGAGTGCTAAGGAGAGTCTCCATCCTTTATTGGATGCAGGGGGAAATACAGTGACAAAGGATGAGGAAAAGGCTGAGGTACTTACTGCCTTCTTTGCCTCAGTCTTTAATTAGTCAGACCAGTTTTTCTCTGGATACCCAGCCCCCTGAGCTGGAAGACAGGGACAGGGAGCAGAATGAAGCCCCCATAATCCAAGGGGAAACAGTTAGCAACTTGCTATACCACTGAGACACACATCTGTGGGGCCGGATGGGATCTACCCAAAGGTACTGAGGGAGCTGGTGGAAGTGCTTGCCAAGCCACTTTCCACCATTTATCAGCAGTCCTGGCTAAGTGGGGAGGTCCCAGTTGACTGGAGGTTAGACAGTGTGACACCCACCTAGGAGAAGGGCCAGAAGGAGGGTCCAGGGAACCACAGGCCTGTCGACCTGACGTCAGTGCTGGGGAAGGTCATGGAGGAGATCATCTCGAGTGCCATCACACAGCATGTTCAGGACAACCAGGTGATCAGGCCCAGTCAGCGTGAGTTTATGAAAGGCAGGTTCTGCTTGACCAACCCCATCTCCTTCTATGACCTGCTTAGTGGAGGAGGGAAAGGCTGTGGATGTTGTCTGCCTAGACTTTAGTAAAGCCTCTGACACCATTTCCATAGCATTCTTCTGGAGAAACTGGCTGTTCATGGCTTGGGCAGGCTTATTCTTCACTTGGTAAAAAACTGGCTGGATGGCCGGGCCCAAAGACTTGTGGTGAATGGAGTTAAATCCAGCTGGCAGCCGGTCACAAGTGGTGTTCCCCAGGGCTGAGTATTGGGGCCAGTTCTGTTTAACATCTTTATCAATGATCTGAATGAGGGGATCGCGGGCACCCTCAGTCGGTTTGCAGATGACACCGAGCTGGGTGGGAGTGTGGATCTGCTGGGGGGGAAGGGGGCTCTGCAGAGGGACCTGGCCAGGCTGGATCCATGGGCCCAGCCCAATTGGGTGAGGCTCAACAAGGCCAAGGGCCAGGTCCTGCCCTGGGGTCACAACAACCTCATGCAATGCTTGGGGAAGAGTGGCTGGAAAGCTGCCTGGCAAAAAAGGACCTGAGGGTGTTGGTTGACAGGTGACTGAATATGAGCTGGCAGTGTGGCCACGTGGCCAAGAAGGCCAGCCTGGCTTGTATCAGGAATGGCGTGGCCATCAAGAGTAGGGCAGTGACCATGCCCCTGTACTTGTCACTGGTGAGGCCTCACCTCGAATACTGTGTTCAGTTTTGGGCCCCTCACTATGAGAGAGACATTGAGGGGCTGGAGCATGTCCAAAGAAGGGCAACGAAGCTGGTGAGGGTCTGGAGCCCCAGGCTGCTGAGGATCGGCTGGGGGAGCTGGGTGTGTTCAGCCTGGAGAAGAAGAGGCTGAGGGGAGACCTTACTGTTCCCTACAACTGCCTGAGAGGAGGTTGTAGCGAGGTGGGTTTTGGTCACTTTTCCCTAGGAGCAAGTGACAGGACAAGAGGAAGTGGCCTCAAGTTGTGCCAGGGCAGGGTTAGGTTGGCCATTGGGAACAATTCCTTCCCTGCAAGGGCTGTCAGGCACTGGAAGGGGCTGCCCAGGGAAGGGGTCGAGTCCCCATCCCTGGAGGCATTTAAAAGATGTGTAGATGTGGTGCCTAGGGATAGGGTTTAGTGGTGGGATGGCAGTGTTAGATTAACACTTGGACTTGATGATCTTAAAGGTCTTTTCCAACCTAAACTATTCGATGATTCTATGAAAAGAGCCTGCCTCTGTCATCTTTGCACCCTCCCTTCGGGTACGATATACAATAATAAGATCCCCCCTTGCCTTCTCTTTTCCAGGCTAAATAGTCCCAGCTCTTAGTCTTTCCTTGGATGAGGGATCCTCCAGTACCTTTATCATCTTCGTGGCCCTTCATTGGACTTTCTCCACTAGCTGTCTCTGTTGTACTGGGGAGCCCAGAACTTGACACACTACAGGTGTGCCCTCACTAGTGCTGAGTGGGTGCTAGTGTTAGTGCACACAGGTAGTTACACTTTTCCAGTTATCCTGTCGTCCCCACTCCCCAGTGTTATGCATCCCCTTAGGAGTTGCTTGATCTAATAAACAGCTGTAAACTGGGAGAGGAAAGAGAGAAGTGAATTCAGTAGCAAAGGCACCCCCCACCCCCACAGTATCACATATAAACCTCCACTTATTTTACTTCTGAAAACTGAACATTTATGGAAGGGATACCCCTACTGGATCCTGGGAAACTTCAGTGGCCCCAGAGAGCAAGAATAAAGATACTGAAATATCTTGGAGATATTCAGAAGCTCTCTGGAGGTGATCGTGGACAACTTGCTCTATGTGGTCCTGTTTGAGCAGGGTGTTTGGATCAGATGACCTCCAGAGGCCCCTTCCAACCTCAACCATCTGTGATTCTGGGATTCTGTGAAAGGATGACAAATTGTGCCCCGGTTCTTTGTCTCATGTACATAGCAGTCAAAA
This sequence comes from Gorsachius magnificus, assembly GCA_034008185.1. NCBI lineage: Eukaryota > Metazoa > Chordata > Aves > Pelecaniformes > Ardeidae > Gorsachius > Gorsachius magnificus. The sequence continues at coordinate 673,985 of CM067082.1, forward strand.
GATAGAAGCTAACTTGTAGTGTGCCCGAGCTGTCTGTTCTGCAGGAAATTATGAGGGTATGTGTAATGGAGTGCAAAAGACTCAGTGAAATAACTTTGACCAATCAGACAGATTGGGGCTGCAGGTGGTGGGAAGAGCCAGCTCTGGAATGGGTACCATATACACGAGGATAGGACCTCTGAGCTTATTCTTAGAAGTACACCAGGTTGCCGTGTCAAGAGAACAACATCCCAGATAAGAGCCTAGGGTAAAGAAACACACGTGTAGTGCAAATAATGGTAAGACTTACCAAGCTGCTAGTAAAATTGGCCACAGTAAGATGCACCTTTAGAGCACAGGATTGTTTTCCAGAAGGGTCAAACATTACTGAATAATGAATGATGAAGCGAAGCAACAAGATAGAAGCTGTACATTTCTGAAATCCATGTTTTTTTCCTTCAGGTTCAGAAAATTTGTTTTTGCTGGTCTTGTGGCACAGGTTCACACTGGTAAGTATAGTCAAACACTTCCTGAATTAGAGAAATAAGTTAGAAGACATGTTTTGTAATATTTGTGAGATACCAAGTAAAGGTGATAGAATAATGGTTGATGCCCTATATAGCGCTTTTAAAAATCCATCTTCTCTATATATCAAGTTATTAAAAGATCATCCATCATAGGAAAGGGATGTCTAGTCATTAGACTTAATTTTTTTTTTATTTGAATGAGGCAGGGAATTATTAACAGTAAGTGGTAATATAATTGTCATAGAATCGTAGAATAATTTAGGTTGGGAAGACCTTTAAGATCATCAAGCCCAACCATTAACCTAACACTGCCATTCTGCCACTAAACCCTGTTCCTAAGCACCTTGTCTAGATGTCTCTTAAATACCTCCAGGGTCTTTTAAATACCCGCAGGGATGGTGACTCGACCCCTTCCCTGGGCAGCCCCTTCCAGTGCTTGACAACCCTTTTGGGGAAGAAATTTTTCCTTATGTCCAACCTAACCCTGCCCTGGTGCAACTTCAGGTCATTTCCTTTTGTCCTATCGCCTGTTCCCTGGGAGAAGAGACTGGCACACACCTCACTACAACCTCCTTGCAGGTACTTATAGAGAGTGATAAGGTCTCCCCTCAGCCTCCTTTTCTTTTCCTTTTCTCTAGGCTAAACAATAAACGATGTCTGAATATATATTCAGACAGTGTGAGCACTCTGCCTACAGTCATTTCAGGAGGGGATTAATTTCTTTTAACATGCAACATTATGTTTTAAAACTGCTGAGATACCTGCAAGAGGCACAGTTAAGTACACAACAGATGCTAAAGGAAGGAAAATGCATCAGTATTAACAATTCTTGCAGACATAATTGGAAAATAAAGGACTGAAGAGTACTTTGTGTGCCAGATTTCTAAACTACTTACTCAAGAGGAACAATGCAATCAAAGATTTACAGCTGGAGAGAAGTCTGATAAATCTAATGGTTTTAATGAACATTTGTAACTAAAAGTTACTGTATCCTAATACAACTGGTGGCCCTTTTTAAAGACAATATGCAAAATTCAAGTAGATAGGTGAAGAAAATAGAATAAATGTACTGAAGTTGCCTGTCATAGTGATAGCAGAACAGGTTCCAAGCTAGGAATGTGGCAGCTGCATCAGAAGTACAGTGGGTATAGGGAGACATAAGAATCCATGTAGAAATCAGTGCAGTTGTGTTTTGGGAGACAGACCTGAAGAGCTAGAAGGGTGTCACAATGGACAAGTATTAGAACTAAGTTAATACTGATTGTGTAGCTTTTGGGGAAAGGCAATTTTAGAGTTCTGTAAATGTTAGGTAAATGACTAAATCTGCATGGCAGACAGGCCTTGCTAAAGCTGGTATTATACAAAATGTGGTGGTTTTTTTTTTTTAAAAAGCACCAACCTTTCCTGCTCCTGTAGTCTTCACAGATTTTCCAAATAGCTTCTTCCAACTTGCTGTTCTTGGTTTACTGGAGAGCATTTGCTGACAGCCCGACTGTGATCTCTGAGGAATGCTGGTGTTGTAAGCTATGCGTGTCCATGGTGATGAAACACGTGAAGTCACAAGAGCAGCTCTGCAGCGAGATTCTCAGAGCCATTTTAGTTCCCAGCTTGGTTGTGAGGCCTGACTGTAATGTGCTTTGGTACCTGTTAGTGTCAGTTAGGCAGAAACAGGAAGGCAGTTTGGCTTATAATAATACGATTTATAGTGGCCACTCTATTAATAGGGAAATGGCCTCAGCTAGCTATTAGGGTGTGCTGAAGGAAAAAGTATGACTTAAGGCATGGTCCTCCTTGGGAATTAGGTGCCTGTATCTACTCAAGCATTTCTGGAGCATATATTTGGGTTTTCTTTCCAACAGGTTGGCAAGCAGTCCCAGGTCCCACAAAATTAGGAAGGGGTGAGTGTATGGGAATGTTCATGACATTTGAAAGGCAGATGCTAGAAAGGATTTTTGCAAATGTAGTCCTTATTTATGGAGGGGTTTCTCATTTTCAAAAGGAAATTAATATTTTGGGAGGCACTTCCTGCATTTTGTAGGGAAAATGAGCTGATCCTCGTACATGAGAAATTTTGTTTCTCTAAGTATGTAACAGTATAAAGTTGGCATCTCTGTGGCTCAGGGCATGGAATTTCACTGGTTTACTTATTCATCTAACCTGGCTATTTGTGACTAAAGTACAACTTTCTAGAAAGGCATCTAAACTTGAATACAATAATAATCATAGAATCGTTTAGGTGGAGAATACACTACTTTGGTTTTTTTTTGCAGTGGTTGATCATTTCACATAAAAATGTGTGAAAGTGAAATTTTTCTTTTCTAATTTCAGTTTTACAGCTTCAGATTTTACTGATTTGTGGGTGGTTTCCTGACAAATTAGAGCACCCTTGTGTTTGGTTTAACTGGCAAGGTATTGGTAGCTGGGGGGCTGCAGGGTTGGCTTCTGTGGAAGACAGCCAGACACTGGTCCCATGTCAGACGGAGCCAGTTCCAGATGGTTCCAAGGCCCCACTGCTGGCCAAAGCTAGCTAATCAGCAAGGTGGTAGCACCTCTGTGATAACAGATTTAAGAAGAGGTAAAAAATGCTGTGCAACAGCAGCTGAGAGAGGGGAGTGAGAATATGTGAGAGAAACAACTCTGCAGACACCAAGGTCAGTGAAGAAGGAGGGGGAGGAGGTGCTCCAGGTGCCAGAGCAGAGATTCCCCTGCAGCCCATGGTGAAGACCATGGTGAAGCAGGTTGTCCCCCTGCAGCCCGTGGAGGACCCCACACTGGAGCAGGGAATGTGCCTGAAGGAAGCTGTGACCCCATGGAGAGCCCACACTGGAGCAGGGGAAGAGCATGAGGAGGAAGGAGCAGCAGAGACAAAGCGTTATGAACTGATCACAACCCCCATTCCCTGTCCCCCTGCACTGCTCAGTGGGAGGAGGTAAAGTTGGGAGTGAAGTTGAGCCCAGGAAGGGAGCGGGGGGGAGAAGGTGTTTTTAGATTTGCTCTTACTATCCTACTCTGATTTTGACTGGCAGTAAACTAAATTAATTTCCCCACATTGAGTCTGTTTTGCCCACGATGGTAGTTGCTGAGTGATCTCCCTGCCCTTATCTCAACCCACAAGCCTTTCATCATATTTTCTTCCCCTGTCCTGTTGATGATGGGAATGATAAAGTAGCTTGGTGGGCACCTGTCAGCCAGCCAAGGTCAACCCACCACAACCTTTTACTTGAGTCTTTTCTCCCTGTGAATATTTTTATGTATGGTGTTTGTATGTCCCAGTCTTTTTCTGAAAGAATATTGAGTTGTTTGTCCCTCATTTCTCCAGCTCATGTATACTTTTCTCTTATACCACCTTACTCTGTCAATGTCTTTCAAAATGTTTTGATTCTAGTCTGCATGTAGTCAAACACAAAAGACATGAGAAATGCAGCAAGAGACTTGTTAGTTTGTAGATTTGCACCCAATCTATTTTGTTCTGTATATAATTTAGGTGCATTAAGCTACATTGAAAGGTGGATTAATGGACAATTTTTCTCCTAATGGAATCTGCCAGCCAAACACATGAACAGGTTAGCTTCTTCAGTGCAAATGGAGAGCAGTCAGTTGCTGGGTATGTGTGCTTTAGACCAAGTATATTTTACATCTGCTTGTACAACTAAGGATGCTTTGCTTCATATTTTTTTAGGGCAAAGGATTTCACTATGACTCCACTGACAGGTGCTGGCAGACAAAGTTATAATGCCTCAAGGGAGGCTCTAAAGCAAGATCAAGGACTTGAGATGTGCAGCCTGCCAGAAGAACATCACTCAGTAGCAGTTGATAGCCTTTAGCTGTAGCCATTGGTATATATGGTTCACTTTGTTAGATTCAGAAAAATTTTCTGCAGTTGCAGATAGCTTAGCTTGGCTTTACACCCTACAGTAATAGTATCTGTGTGTTTATAAACTGTGTTAATCCTAGGCATGTAAAACATTAGGGAATAACTTACTATACATAAGGAACTACAGACTGCCGTCCTCAGACCTTTACAAGTCAGCACGGTAGCAAGGAGAACACAAAAACCATGAAGGTTCCTGGCTTGATCCTGGTCAGGAACCTGGAGTCATAGAGGGGTTTATAGCGTCCTCAGTGGACTTGTGAGTAATAACTTATGATTCATGAACTAGCACAGGAGAAGAACAGTCACCATTAGTTGAGTCAATGTGGTGTTGCCATTTCTAGCAGGACCTCAATGTCTGCGTGATGTCTCACCTGCCTTTTACGAGTTTTATTTTGGTCTTTTTACCTGGAACAACTAGTAGTGCCTACAGTAAGATTTTTCATGGCTAGATGGCTTACCTGTGCCCTAACTTGCCTTTGTCTTGCTTTGCTTGGTCTAACTGCTTTATGTAATAATAATGGCAGGTTTTCCATCCTGCAAACACCTCCAAGCCCTGTCCCAGGGACCCCAATCATTCCCTGATGCTGCCTCAAAGATCCCTCTGGTCCCCATACACCCCCAAAGTCTGCCCCAA